>VWZV01014389.1:172837-225349 GCA_013397155.1 Irena cyanogastra | reverse complement strand
ACATTTAAAAGGCAAGACATTAACTAGTTGTCCATTACTAATCAGTAATGATATTACATTAATAAGGTTACAGTAATATAATAATGAAACTGTATGAGTAATATGATACTATTTTCCCTTCTAGAGTTCTGTGATACTTCCATCTACCTCCTTTTCTTGGTACTTCATCTATGTCTTTTTCAATTTCTCAATTTATGGCTGCTTTTGTTCTTATTTCAGAGTTTTCAGAATGCTTCTCTGACTCTTGTTTCATGCCTTGTGCCTTGTGCGGTAGCATCCAAATGAAACAAATGCTGCAAAGCTTTAGTACTAATGCAGAATTCAAGTTCTCTTTTCTACATTTGAGAGTCATGCTTTATGCAACTTTCAAAACTGTTCAGAATTATATGAAACAGAAAAGGAATTGTCAAGCTTGGGTATTTTTCCAGAACTGATGCAAAATTACCCATTTCTAACATCAGTAGTTACAAGAAGTGACTGAAATGCAGCTGCTCGTAGTGTGATTACTGTCACAAGTGATGCTGGAATTCTGAGGCAAGCAAAAAGGAAAATACACAACACATGAAATTCATCACATTATCTCAAGACACCTGCACTGTACATAGCTGCATTTGAGCTAGTTTAGCAGAGTCCCTTTACAACCAATGAAGAAACTTGGAAGTTGTGATTCATTTTCTTCAAAGGGAGAGATGTGTCTATTACTCTTCATTGACTTTAACAGGAGTCCAGCCAAATAGCTCAGATAAAGACATCCACTCCACAAATGTGTGAAGTGGAACATATCCCTCCCACTGATGCTGTTTGGGTATTTTATAGATAATTACATTGCCTCAGCAGCTATTCCACACCTTCATAACACAGAGCGATATCTATACTGCCATTATAGTATCAGCAAAGTCCCACTATATCTTATCAGTTGAAAAAATTATAGGATAATGTAGTAAAGAATATACGACTCTGTACACCATCTTGATAGCTTAAACATCCTGTTTATTAAATTCTAAAGCACTCTTAAAGAGCAACTACTTTTCGGTCTCTGCAGGCCTGGCTTTCTCAGGTATTGCATGTCTAAAATGAATGCAAACACATTAATGTGTTTATAAACTTGTTCAAGGATTTAAGCAAATGCAGGCATATTGAAAATGAGTAAAAATCCCATTGTGCTGTTTCACTGTGCAAATATAATTTCTTGTAAATTATAACCCCCAATCATTTCCTTATTTCAAATATATTTTCATTATTCCAATGATGTTGTACTCATCCTTGAAGTGAATGAGACTCCTTTTCACCTGTCTTACTATGCACAGTTTTAACATTCTGTATAGACATTATTTTAACTATACTTTGTCTTCTTTGTCCACAGACTCTATTTCCAGCAATATTAAGTAGCTGATAGATTACTTTGGGATTTTAGGTGGTCCTTGTTTTAAGTAATAGCCTTCACCTTTTTCCCAAAACACCCAATCATTGTCTTTTTATACCTGCTTTTTTTTTACAGAAATAGCTCTTAATTTCTTCTAATCTCCTTGCAGTTCTATATTCAGATTTTGCACAAAACATCAATACTGATGATTTTTTTTTCACTGCATATTCTCATTCTGCATGTCTGGCTATTTTGGATACCATCTCAAAGCTGCTGATCACTGCAGCTAGAACTGTCCTTTGTAACTTATATTCATCAGTCTTATTCCAAGCTCAATCATTAAATGCCAGGTAGTAACTAACAAACTGTTCCTTCTCTCCTCAGCTGTTACTCTTGCAGAGTATAAACTAACCCCATATCACGTACAAACTCCTGCAGTATTTTTTACTCCAACCTATGATGCTAGTCTCTTTTTCTATGCATAATATCTGTTCTATAAAATCTCTGAGGTATCACAGGTTGACAATAATAAAGAATACCAAAATTTTTACTTTGTCATCTCTACTTGTAAAATACAAAAAATAAAAACTATCATCAATTAAGATAAAATTAAAATAATTTTAAAGCCCTTGAAAACTTTTGGTAGAGGGAATAGAGTTTCTCCAAATTTAAATGTTGCTGCAGTCAAAATGACACAGGATGTGCAATAATGTGTTTGTTTTTCAGATACTGTAGGTCTGAAGAGATTTTTTTTGTATACTTCAATTATAAAAACATTTAAAACATACAAACTTGTGCAATTTTTATTTTAATGAAGATGAGAAGTTCATTAACGAAGATAAATATTTCATTAGATGTTAAATAAAACAAAGAGATTTTTTGGCTTCTCTCAGCACAAAATTCCTTTGAAAGATTAATTAATACATGCAAATTATGCAAATTAGACCCATGCAAATATTTTATGAAGACAATTAAGGGAACCATTAATTACTGCTTTTTTTGCTTCAGTGAGATTCATTCATTTAATTTTAATTTCACTTTAACTGTTTTGATGTATAATCTTGCAGCTAAGAACTTTATCTTTCCTAGTGGGTCACTTAAACTTATAAATTTCATCAAGTGAGCAGCAACAGAAATCTGCAAAGATATTCTCTGGGCTATGTTTAGTATCAAGAGAAATTTTTGACACAATGCACTCCTAGAAACTGCAGAACTGGAAGGGAATGTGAGCTCATTCTTGGACAAGGTTCAACTGCTGGAAAAGCAATTAATTTGCTTTGGCTGTGCTAATATAGGGGAATTAGAAAGTGTGACACAAGACAAATAGAAATAATTAGTTCTCCAAAATGATGTTCTCATTAATATGGTTTGAACAGTAGAAATAAAAAACATTATTGTGGCATGTCTGCATTCTGTCCCTAGCCACAGGAGGTAGGAAAATGCAACATGCAGCATTTTTTCACCCTTGTAGTTTGTGTGGTAGTGGTATTTATTTTCATTTTTCATTGTAGGTTTTAAGGAAGGCAAACTGTGGACCTGATCCTGTCATCTAAAACCTACTGTACTTGCATAAAGCATGAGGAATCCCTACACTTCCTCCTGTGAAAAGATGAAGCTATAAACATAACTGACTAGGCTTTTCACAACAGTACACTCAAGCTCCTAAATTGAAACTTTTATTTCAATATCTTTCATTTAAATAATATTTTATTACATGCAATACCCAAGGTATAATGTGTTTTTTCTGCAGCTTAAGCTCCTTTAGTAAAATATTGCTCTAGCAAAGAGGTTACAATATCCTCTCCAAATCCGATAACGCAATTTTCTCTTTCCATAACATGAATATACACGCACGCATTTTACAAAGTACCTAGAGGTGGATTTTCACTTGCTCTCCTTAACACTTACACCAATAGAAAGCTGGTTTTCCACATGCAGTGAAAATCACTAGCTTTACGAAAACAGGCTGCTAGAATAAGAACATCTGCTCACTTACACTCTATATTTCTTAGCTTGTTGCAGGATTAAAGGTAATGGAAGACTATGTGGCTCTTTTAAAATATTAACTGCTCCCTCCCCTGCAGGTTTGCCAAGTTCCAGCTGAAGGCACCTCCCTTTGAAAGTTTTGCTGTCTACACACCTTTTATCTAGAATCAGATATTGAAGATATTGATATCATTTATTTCTTATTTCAGTTAGGTGGAAATCTATAGCATCTGACAGAAATAGAGATTTTTAGCTTTAAATAAAAGGAGAGAACATGTGGTCATGTGTCAACATTTTTTGAAGGCTGATTACCACAATTAACAAAATCCTTAAGTGGAACTACCGCAGAGGTTTAGCAAAATACCCAATAAAATTTCTAGAACTCACACTGTAATAATTCATTTAAAAATGCCTATGTATTTAGGGAAATTACTGATAAAAAGTTAAAATCTATGAAACCTTCATATAGTTACACATTGCTTAACAATATGGATATAGTCTGTCTACGTTCCTAATTTGCTAAGCATGTGTCAAATATGTGGATGAATGAACATGATTCTTGCAAAATGCTGGAAGTGCTTTCTTCCTTGACCATTGATTCTGTTGCTAGCCAGCTGATTTTTTTAAACTTTTGTTAGATGTGTCTGTGTTAATAACTTCTATACAAACAAATATTAGAACCGACACCTCATACCGTATCTGGTAGATTCTAGACTAGCATTTCCTAAAAAGCTTTTGGCATTCAAATACTGTTCACCCTTTGTTGGGATCTTCTTATTCTCCCTCCACATTGCTAACTTCTTTCTCAGTTTGACATTTTTTTGCTTCTTCCTCAACTTTCTGTTTTAATTTCTGAGGGCTATGATCTTCCTCACATTGTCTCTCTCTCCATACTTTGTATCTGAGTAGTCTAATTCATAAACTGAAATTCAGTCACCATATCCATGTTGACAATTGACAGAGCCCTTTGTACTCCAGGTCTGTTCCCTTCTGTTTGACATAAAACCTCAGTCTGCTTTTCTGATCCTCTGTGTGCATGTGTCGCTGCTCTGACAATCTGAGTTTGAGAAAACAGAGCTGTTAATCATTCACCCCTTCAGATTCCTCCTCATCTTCCCCACTACTACTACTCTTAGTCACTGTGAACTACTCTTTTCATCTTGTCTGTCAGTAAAGTTCAAAATCAAGGTATCCTGTTTGTTTGTAACTTCTGACTCTTCATTACAACACAGTGTCTAAATTTATTCTCATAAAGTCTCTGCCCCTCATTCTCCTATCCTTCTTTCTAGCTATAAATTCACATGATGTTTCTCCTCATATCTCACCTACTGAAGTTTCTGTCTCAGTTGTATAAACAAATTTGTATGGCAAAAATATTTTCCTAGTCTGTTCTTTGAATTGTCACTCTCTTCTAATTCCTTCACTGGCTCTTCCCTTTTAACAAGTGGAAACACAGTACTTGAAAGGTTTTGCCTTACCCTTCACCTTGTGCATTGCTCCTTATCAAAATGCTTCAAACTGGAGTGATACTTCCAAATAAGCATCCTCATAGTGCTGCCCAAAGTTAAGAAGACTCTCATGCAATGCTTACAAGATGAACTCACTACAATCCTCTAGGTCTGAAACGTGGATTTGCAGATGAGTCTGACAGAAAGACCCGAGATCAGGAATGCTGCCTGAATCCATCATCTGATGAGAATATAGGTTCATGGACATATGCAACTTCCCACATAAATCAAAAGAACTTACCAGCATAGTCGCTAACATCTCATAGTCATCATCTCCCCTCAATATTTGTGTAAAGTTTTAAGGAAAGTGACGTTAAGGTTACATTCCTTCAATAACTTTAATTTACCTGGTCATGAATGGGACAGTAATTTCAATACTATTGTAGGGGACATAGGTAAGGATGATCACAACAGAAGATTTAATTAATACTTTTGCCCCACTGCTGGCAAGAGATCAGTTTACCTCTTAGAAGAAATGCATTAAAATCCTTTTTCATGTAAGACATTGCTATTGCCATAACATATTTGTGGTCAGATTTGCATTTCATGGCTCAGATTTAATTAAATGTTACATCTTCTTTTTGTGTTTTTGACTGAAGCATTAAAAGGAAAGTGTAGTAATGTATACATGCTTTCGGCTCCTGAAGCACAAAATGCTCAAACTGGTTTATTTTTACTTCTGTGAGTAAAAGTATAGCAGGTATTGAGCTTGTGTGTACACAAGAAAGCTGAAGAAAAAAAGTTCAGTGTAACTTTGGGTTTGGAAGCTGGGAGAACCTACACTAATTAAATAATCTATTCTCCACTACTGTAGCTTCAAACCTTTGAAATGTCTTTATGCAAGGTGTTTTAACCAAACTGGTTATATTTATGTAGAAGTACCAGAATCTAGAATTTATGTCAGGTCTTTTTAACAAAACACGAGTACACGGGGTCAACTTAGTATGTGAATAGCACTCATATAAAATCAAGTAATAATCAAATAATTGTAGGCAGTATATGTTGCTGTATTTTCAACGCTTTGTCTAACAAAGAAAAGACTTGAAAACACTTAGACCAGGTGCACTTTGTCATTACCCTGATATTCACAGAGGTTAGCCATCAGTCTGAGCAAGTGCAGAGCAGGCACAGACGATGTGCTCCATGTATTCTGTTAGCATGGAGTTTTGGGACATAAATCCTGTCACTGATATTCAAGTTGGTAAATTCCATCTAGTTTTCCATATGTCTGTACAATGAGAAAGCATGACAGAATATATAAAAGGGAGGGCAAAACATGAAGGGCAGAATAAAGTCTTTAGCTCTTGCAAGATTTAGGCTCAGTTTCTGATATACCACAGATTTCTGATATATCCATGATCAAGCTCCTTAGCCCCTCTATATATAAAGATAATTGCTTTGTTCTGCATCACAGGAGTATTTCCTGATGTGAAGACTAAATCCATTAAAGACTGCAAAGTTGTTCAGATATTACAATGAAAAAATTTCTAGTAGATTTCCAGTTACTCCTGGCATGGCTCAAAACAATTTATCTGAGACAGCCACAAGGCTGCAAATTGGAATCAGTAGCACAAATAAAAAAGTATCTATTTACTAAAACTTGTATTCATGCAGAAAATTATAATAGTTTAAGATTCCCCTGAAAATAAATAACCAAAATTTAATGAACTAATTTTGGACTAGTTAATTTTTGTAGATTTAAAAATTTTCTCATGAATAATCTGTCCTTAAACAGTTTCTCAGAACTATTATGCACAAATATGCTTTCCTTCACCTTGATGCCTGATTTTGGTTTGTTTCAATATACTTATTTACGCTAGCAGTTGAAAAGAATGATACACTCTTAATAAATACATTCTATTGATTGTCTGCTAAAGACCAACTTTGCTTCTTTAGCTGTTTTTTAAATATGATTACTCTTGCAAGCTTCATGGCCAAAATTAATTGCTTGTTTCAAATCAAAAAGAAAAAGGAGGCAGCTAAGAAAATATTTTAATATTGAATGTACAGATAGAAGTCAAAGATGTTCCGAAGAACAGAGTAAGTACAAAAATATGCTAGTACACATTAGCAAAGTTCAGGGCTGCCATATCCAGGACCATTTATCTATTTGGCCAAAGAGCTGATTTTGAATCACACATGGTAAATATTATCAGATCCTTTTGAAAGTCAGTCAGTTTGAGATTCTTTAAAAATAATTTAAAGAATATCCACAAGTTTTTCTCCCTATTTGACTTTTTCCTATCTCAAATACTATGTTAAATACAAGCTAGTCCACAAATAACAGGGAGCAAGATCTAGAGAAATTATCTCATGAATGTTTGTGTGTAAAAATGATAGGACTGGCATAGGCCTTCCCTTTAGAATTTAAACAGTGATAAATATATTTTTATTCAATATATACAATTAACTATGAATTTCCATTTAATATAACCCAAGTGTAGAATGCTGTATGTTCAGAGGCATTCTAAATGAGCAAAAGGGATTTGGTTCAACATCTGCTATGATTTAAGTCAGACTTCCACATCCTACAAGGCTGCTTCCAGCTGCTGCTCCAGAAAGGCCCAGATCTTCTGGAGGCACGATGCAGATGTCTCAGATGCACTGCAGCATCTCAAACAGCAGAAGTCATCTACTTGTGGACAACCAAATAACGTTTTAAATAGTGTGAGAATTAATGTTAAGATGAGAATATCTTAACTTCTCTCTAAAAACCTCATTTTGGAGTTTCAGACATACAGGGATAAGATATAAAATTGATTACAATCTTCCTGAGTGGATTAGCTCACACGGCTTGCTCAGATTCTTTTTCTTCTTTGATGCAGATGGTGCCTGATAGTCAAAAAAGGCCACAGAATAGGATGGCAACCATTCATATTTAATGGTTTAAGTCTCATTGAACTTGAAATTCAAGATTTGAAATCTAATCTAGATTGGATGCTTCTTTTTACCTACTCCAGCTGTAGCACCTTTCAGGAAGGGCACATGTCTAATAGATTTCCTCCTTTGTGTGCTAAATGGATAAAGTAACTTGCTGGCTACTAGTCTACATTACTAGTTCTCCAAAGCACAATACTTTTAGAATAATTGAAAAATATTTCTGTTATTTTGGGGTAAGAATTGTCTCCCTCATTCTTCACACAAGTCACAGGGAAAGTGCATCTATTAGAAAAATCTCAAATCATTAAATATTTTGACATCCGTTGATGGTGAGGTCTTAAGGATTTAATAGAAGAATTCAACACTAATACTGAAAGATGAAATCCCTTTATATGGGTGTAATACACAAACATCAGGACATTTTAAATCTTTATAAAGCTTAAAAAACTAATGCCAAGAAACAATCCTTTTCATGACATATCTTAACATGATGTGATGTTACTTTCCAGCACTTGTCTAAGATGTAGTAGATCTGGCAGAAGGAAAAAAGAGAAAAAGAGACAGCTCTCTACACACAGTATAGGCAAATACTGATAAATAGCCTACAGCCAGCAGATCTAGCTCCTCAACCAGCCTCAGAACATTCAGGATTATAGTTCAGCTGTGAATAAACTAGAAATGCACTTTATTTATACATGTTTCCGGGTAGGCTATAGAAATACCGTTTCACTGAAACAATGTTCTTTTAATCAATATTTCATCCTGGTTTATAAAAAAAATCAAGCCTTTCCCTAAAAGAGAAAATGTTATTTATTTTTTTAGTGGATGAGATTATGCTAGAAATATTGTTCTACCTGTCTGATCAGGTTTCAGTCACCTTCTGAGAGAGAAGACAAAGGGAACAGAGTACTTATGGAAAACAAAAATACCTAGGATGGTGCCTTGCAGTGGCCATCCTTCCCAGGCAGCAAGACCACTGGGGTGACCGCAGAAGTCTGCTAAGTAAGAATTAATCCATCCTATCCTTCCCTCTTTGAATAAGATTAACATGTAGGATGAATGAAAATGAAAGTCAAAACGATTCTATATAAAGCCTTAATAGCCTCAGGAGCACAGTGTGGGTTTTTTTTAATGTTTGTATTGTCCTGAACTTTCCCACTTGACTCTGTTCATGCTTATTCATTAATTTTACATACAGTTTCTTTAAAAGTGAACTAAAGCACCATGTTGGAAGAAAATCTGATTGATTAACAATTCATCTCAGTAGAAAAGTCAGGAACATATTTGATTTCCATCAGCTACCTATATATACAGCTATAAAATGAGACAAAAAATTGCAATAGATAGCAATTTCAAATAAAATGTGAAAAATTTTATGTAAGAATATGTGTTGAATGAGAGAGTTGAGTAAGAGTACTTTGCAGCATATACATAACTGCATATTCACTCTGTGCCTTTGCTTTTTGGGTGATAGACAACTGGATTATGTACCTTGAAGTTTAAAGGTGTAGCTAACAATGACCTATGAACACTATGAAACAATTGTCTATTTATAGGTTACTGCCTGCAATCAATATCACCTTCTGTTTAAGTTAATCAATGTTGTCTTTAATTGATTACCTTGGGTTGAAAACCTGCCAAAGTGCTGACTCCTGGGCAGGGGGATAGGAACATACTTATTGCTGTTTGGTTTCCATGCATTGTAAGATAATTTCAGTATTTATCCATGGTCAATGAAATATGAAACAAAACAAATCTTTAACATCTGTTTCCTCATCAAGTATTCCAGTATCAACAGTAAAAGACAGATGAACTAGCAAGAGATGTTTTAAATGTCTATTATAGAATCTAGGTTTAAAATCTAAACAATATTGGATAGTCTATCAAGCCAAAAAATCAGTAAAACAAGTGTCTTTAAAACTTGTGAGCTGGTAAAGCTAGTAAGGCTTAGGGGAAATAAAATAAAATGTTTAAATTAGTGTGCATAGAGAGAGCCAAGCTCTTTCTAAAATGTATAAAAATTAAGAGAACCTATTTTCAGAGCTATATCTTCTGCAACAGTAATGAAATTCAAGGTGGTGCATACAGATTAATGTTGTTATTTATTATTATGTATATAATTTCATTGAAGTGAATAGCAGTGTTCACATGAATAATAAGTGCATGACCCTGACATTAATACAAGGTGTTACACAGTGAAGTTAAAAAGCAGCTGAAGTTTAAGGCACTAATCAGAAGGAAAATGAAGCATTATGTGTCACTGCAAATAAGAACAGTGTTGAACCAGCAAATATTTTATGAAGACTGAACAAAAATAAAATACAATCAGGTGGACTATCCAAAGGGAGTTAGTAAGGCAGCTCCACTAAATGTCACTGAGGGTTAGACACTAATATTCTAACAGTGTCTCACCCTTAAGACCATCACTAGGTCTGAAAATGAATTTTCTTTTCAGCATAAGAAAGACAGAAGAGCAATGCAGAAAACACACTACCTTTTAGCTTCTATAATTGAACAGTGCATGTGCATATGTTTTCACCAATGCATCAATTTGTTTGACCAACTCTGGCACGCAGAGAAGAATCAATAACAAAACAGCAGATATCACTCCCCAGTGGGTCACTGCAATGGCTTTGCTCCGTTCTGACATCTTTCCCACATCTTTCTGTTACCTCAGATCACTATTCTTACTTAGAGAGGTGCTAGAATAACCCAAAGGAGAACAGCCACATTACAGAGACAGTCTTGTCTTATGCCGGCATTTAACCAAAACTGTAGAGACTGAAATCAGTTGTCTTACTGATCTTTAGAAATCTTAAAAATGGAAAATTTAATGAAGAAACATGAAAATCAGACAAGTAAAAAGAAAAATCCGAAATCTGTCAGATTGCTGAAAGTCACATTTTCACAAGACGTTATTTCGCATTGGCAGACCTTCTAAGTGCTTCTTGACTCCTAAGCTGAATTAAAGAATTTTTATTTGCAAATGAAATTGAAATGATTAGGTTCTTTGCTTGTGCTTTTTTTATTTTGTTTTGGGTTTGTGGTTTTTGTTTTTTTTTTTTTTTTTTCTCTTTTTGTTTGTTTGGTTTGGCTTGGTTTGGTTTTTTTGGTTTTTTTTTATCAGGCCTAACAGAATAAAAGGCTAAGTGGCCTAAAAATCACAGAAATGTTCATCTCCAATCAAGTCACTCCACTGTTTTGTCATTGCTGCTTCACAGAACCTTTTTATATTTCTATGGGTCTAGAATAGTCAGCTGTTTGTTTCCATAAACAGCCTAGCTAAGTAGCAGATGTTTCCTTGGGCAGTTATTCAACATACCTAGAAAAAAAAATCCCTTTGCCTTCCAGGCTTCTGACAGCTTTGTTTCCAGGCTCCTGACTTCTTTTCCCTGCTGAAATGTTCAACCTTTATAGCAGGCCTGCACAACAGGTGGGCCGTGGGTCTCTTGCAGTTTGAAAAAGCATTTGTTTGGCCCTTCAGCTGCTGAGAAGCATCATGTACTGTTTGATTTGCCCAGCTGCCAAGAGGCAGCAACAAGATGTCCAGCAGAAAATGCGTATCTCCTGGCTTCTCACTGATCCCTCAGAATGTCTGCGCCTCCTAGTCAGCCACCCAGCCAACCAGCAGCCACATGGCTCCTGATCATACACACACACACACTGCCTCGCAGCTCAAGGAAGTGACATATTAAGAAGTATTTGGGATATTCAGAAGTAGTACTTGGCAGGGGAGAAGGTGAAACAGAGGTGGAAGGAAAATGAGAAAGCAACAATAGAGGGGAAGCTGAAACAGGGTTGAAATGAGTTGACAAAGAAGGAATGTCACATGGGAAAATGAAAATGTATTTTCATTCTGCAAATGACCTGATACATTCATTTGAGAATTCTGGCTCTATACTAAGCCCAAGCACCTTTCTGCTAGAAGTCCCATGCAATAATAAATGAGTAACAACAAATCCATAGTACTTACTAAGTGGTGATAAAACCAGAATAACTGATGAACAAGTGTCAATTGAATAAAAATGCAGAATTTACAAGTTGATATACATAGAGAGACATTTAGCAGTTCCAAGAGTTTTAATGAGGAAAAAAAGGCAAGAAAAGTCTTGGTAAAATGTATAAAGAATCAGGCACTTTCCTTAGGCTTAATCAATTAATACTTTAGAGAACATATGGCCATTGTTTTACATGGGATTACACAGATGGATGACCTCATCTTTAGGCAGCTATGGATGCAAATGGAATTGCTTTTGATAAAGGGGGACGTGAAAGGAACAGACAGAAATGCAGACATAGGAGATAGAAGCTCTAAAGAAACAGGCAAATCTTGAAAGGACTCAACAGATAAAACAAATGTACTTAGCACTGGTCACCATAGTCAGTATCATGAGGAAAATGAATGAAGAAAAGACTAAAGAGAAGACATCTTAGTTAAATGTGCTGCAAAGAATAGTGATGTCCCTAGAAAAGAAATACATGTTCTGTCATTTGAGGATATTGAAAACTATTTCTAAAAAATCATTAGTTAATTTGAGAGTGGCCATGCACTGGAAAATGTATCCTATCTATGATTAGCAGCCAACAGTAATCTTCTCTAAGTCTACAAACATGAACTCATAAAAATACTCAAGATTTACAGAAATTAGGACAAGTCTGATGCGATCAGAATTGGAAATAAGGACAGAAAATGTGACTGGGGGAGTGACTGAGACTGGCTAAATACATACACAGAAACACAGAAACCAGGGCACTGGAAGACACTGTGAAATAAAGCACTAGAAACGATTGGCTGACAGTAACTGAGACTGAAGTTAGGGGACTGAATTATTTGCATCAATAGTCAAGAACAGAACCCAGTGGCTGAGAATACAAGGAAAGAGGGGAGACAGAACACAGACAGGGCAAGAAAGTCATATGAGATTTCTTAGAGGGAAAAATTATGGTCATTAACTGGACACGCGGCATATGGATAGGATGCTATGAGTCAGTATCTGGAGACATCTGGATCATGATTAACAAGGATATTAGGCGCAAGTCAAAACTTTAGGGGCTGGAATTATGACTGGATATAAAAAGAAACTTGCATAGAAAGGCATGAGGAAAAAAGGATCAAGAAAGAAATTAGAAAATTTGCAAGTTGTTATTAAGATTGATAGAAAACCCAGAAATGAGGGAGAACCAAGAAAAAGAAAAGCTTCATGCAGACACTGTTAGAGGTGATACAGGTTGCAAGAAAAATGAAAGAAAGATTCTGTGCCCAAGAGCACAAAATGTATCCCAAGATTGTCTTTATCTCAGCAAGTATCTGTAAAGCTGCCATAGCAAAATGGTGATTCCTTAGGCCACACTGCTCATATTATGGTATTACAATTTATCAGTTGCTTGGTTAGCTTTATCACTCTGAATCGTAGAATTCAGTTCCGTATGTTTTTCGGATGTTGTCTCACAGTGAAACTTCTGACTTTTTAGTTTACTTGTTAAGAAGACAACCCTAGGAGATGGTTACCTAGGACATTAGTGAAGCAAAGCCCTCAGCTGTTAGGAAATGCCAAAATTAAGATTTAATATATGGAAGAAATTTAGATAATAATTTACAACTATTCTGTAAACATGATGTCTAACTATGGAAACACTATACATAAACCAAGCATTATATAAAGCATTACAAGACACACTAACCACCGAAGATGAAGAAAATATTGGATAGATATCCCTTTATTCACCCATATTTTTGTCCCCTGCACTGAATGAGACAAGGTACTGTGAAAAATACAGTATCTAATCATATAATTAAAGATTGTATCATGACACATACACAAAGACAGTTGAACAAAGGTGCGGAAGACAACTTTAATTCTACCATTTCCTAATTTTGGAATGCTTGACTTCACAGCCTTGATAATGGCCTTTTCTAATAAAGTTTTTGATCTCATAAAAAATATCATCACATATTTCCACACACTTTTGTCCAAGATTTATATATCAGAAATAGAACTGTGTGCAGTAGCTTCACAGAACCACCAAAAGTTCCTTTTCATTGTGGAAGAGTCCTTCAGATACCTATCTTTCAAACACAAATATAACAAGCAAGAATCAAGGACTATCAGTTGCTGAGATTATTACGTGGATTTGGCTTGCTGAAAAATAGATCAAACAAGTTTCAAACCAATGCAGAAACAATTTAGGTTAGGTTTCAGGGCAAAAGACTAAAGCTGTATATAAGCAATTTTTATTAATGTGGAGGGCAACTGCAGGGCAGCTTTCCCCTAATATTTGGGCAGCAAAATGCACACTTGCAATGGGCAAATTTAAATCATAATTTCTTTCTTGCTCTTGTTCAGTAGCCGGCAAAAGAACTTCATACAGGACCAGTGTGCTGAGTTGCTGTTATTTTCTTTCCCTATTTCTGGATCTGTTCAACATCTCTATTTCCTGCCTTGTCCTTTCTAGAAGAGGAAAAAGACAGATGGCCCTGGAAGGTTTCGTGAGCGTGGTAGCTGAGTGGGTCTTTTTCTTACACCAGGAAGGTATAATCTGAAACCACTTAGCATTACACTTAACTGAATTGTTAATATGAGCCTAGAGAAGAGGTGGAGAAATAAAGAAAGGGAAGATGTCGGTGGGAAAGGGCTTAGAAAGGGTAAGTTCATTTTGCTAAGGGACAGAGAGAGTAGATAACAGGCACATCTGGAAAAAGGCTGATAATGTGCTAGAAGAAAAAAATAGTATTTGCAGCAGAGTAAGGAACTGAAGTGTAAAAATTTGACCAATGAACAAGGAGGATAAATCTTCTGCTAGAGAAAACCAGATAGACCTGAGAATTCAGGGAACTGAGCAGAGTAAGAAGACTTAGGAGAAAATGATGGAGCTGATTTCAGGAGCAGCTTGAACGACAGCATGCGGAAGTTAGAAATGATTTGGAAGACAGCAGAAAAGCTACAAGCTGAGTCATTTGCTAGTAAATTTCAAATACATGGAAAAGACAAAAAAATAGCAGCATGAAAGAAGGAAAATTTTATTAATCTTCCTCTTCTTACCAGGATAGCTTTGGGACAACAGCACAAAACCATTTGTGAGCAATTTGGCAAAAGGAACACATGACAGGAACATGACAGGGAAAGAATGGTCTGTGGTGAAGATGGTGCAGAACTAGAACTCTTTTAGAAGATTTTAGATAATGTGTGCGATTGGTGTTTAAATAGAATGAAAATGAAGGTACAGGACTTGGAAGGGAAACTACTGGGAGACAGAAAATTGGGAATGTGGGATATATAGAGGAAAAGAAAACATAATAATGTAGGCAGACAAATACATGGTAAGTAACCAGATGGAGAAGAAAATTCAATGGAAATAAGAAAGTAAAAGCGGCAATAAATGTCATTTTTCTAGTGCTTAGTAAGAGGTCTGTTAACAAAACAGTATATAAAAGTCAAACATTATCTTTGTATGGTACCTTTTTGTGTGGGATGAGGGGGTCTTGGGAAACCGGATTGGGAGCTAGGCATAGGCATCTAGTGAACCTACAATATGTATGGAGAAGAGGATAATCTGCTTTATTATTATTTAAAACAGAAGCAAAGAAAACATTTAAAACCAGTGTCTTCACCAGTTCCTAACAGCTTAGTATCTCTTTCTATTGCCCAAAAAAATACATAAGTACATCTGAGACCCAAATTTGAATTATTTATTGTGAGTATTTGTTAACATTTTATGGATATTGCAGCAAACTGTTATCTACTCAGTATTTAAAAAACTCAAACACAACCCTAAAACACCCTGCATTGCTTCTTCTTACGGTCTTGTATTCAAATTCCTTTTTATTATTGCTCCCATTTTACAAAAGACTTTACATGCACTAAAAGTGAATCTAAATGAGTGCTACACGACGAAAAATAGAACAGAACATACTCCCTTTATTGACAAATGCAATTATCTTCTACACTTAAATTAGTTCTATTCCTTACTCTTCAAAGTGATATTTAAAAATAGCAACATTAGATATAACTTCAAGTTGACAAGTATCCATTTATTTATAATAAATAGTAAACAAAATCTTTATTTTAATTATTATTTTCTTGCATAATATTTTCCTAAATGCTGAAATTACACTTTGTATTTCAATTATATCACTTCCCTACAGAGCACTGAAGCTTTCCTACCTTTGTTTGCTTAGTTATAGAACTACATAGCATGCTCAGCACAGTAAATTGAAAAATTATTGTGGATAAATAGACTATTACCCCAGTGCTTAGATATTCAGACACAGATATATTTGGTTTGGCTTGGTTGAAGTATTTCCCTAGTAAGTATTTCCCTAGTAAGTAAGTATTTTTCCCCCAGAACCTGAAAGATGCAAGAGGTGGTATTATATTTTTAACTATGGAATATAAATATGGAATAATAGAATATAATAAATATTTGTATATGCTATTTCTTCTATAGGGCATACCAAAGTATACAAAATATCATTTACAAATAAAATGTAAGGACACAGTTGAAATTTTGTTTAATTGTGAAAATATGGTCTTTGTTGCCCCAAACAAAATCCAAGAAAGTACTGGAAAGTGTTTCAACCATTGGAAAGCTTTTGTAGAGTTTTGCAGATTAAGGGCCCCATCTGTACTGAGCATGCTTTATTCCAGTGCTTCAGGAATAAAGTGGTTCTTTCCCTGCCATTCTTCCTCCTCGCTCCTGCCTACAATTGTCATGCTAAATACCGAAATTGGAACGGAATGCTCTCAGTGCTTCCCTCCCTGATATCTAGGCAGGTACACAAAAAGAAATAGAAATGTACTGAAACCAGTAGGGAACGTGAGCCTGACCAGGGAGACGGGGAAGCAGACACAGATGGAGATGTGGTTTCCAACAGGGAAGGCTGGTAACGGGGAATGTCAATGCAGCTCTCAAAATGACTGGGTAAGGGGAGGAGGCAATAGGAAGGGTCAGACAGAGCCAGGGGGCTGGGGATCACAGAGGGAGAAAGAGCTCATAATTAAGGAAATAATCAGGGTGGCATGAAGCTAAGTTCAGAAGAGAATGATGGAAGAATGTGAAGTTGGAGGAAAAAGAAGAGCAATGTAATGTAGAGCAAGGAAAAGTGATTAGCAATTAACAAAAGGTGGGATTGGAGGGAGGAGGAAGAAAGAAGAAGAACTGGGACAGATACACAGGGATACATAGCAAGGGGGACACAGAGAAAAGGCAGTTTATGGTGAAAGGAAATCCTCCTTCCAATATTGGAAATGAGCACAAAGAGTCCTGACATTTGGCATGACTTCCCTGGTATTAACTGCTTCTTGAACTATTTGTTAAGCCTGTCACCCTATAATGACTGATTTACATTGACAGCATGTTCCTACAGTTACATTTGTGTTGTAGGGTTACATATTGCAGTAGATCTAAAAGTTCTGCACTGCTGTATGATGACTGAGCTGAATACATTAAACTGTAAGGCATGAAAACTGTATTTCTTGCTGCTTCTTTCCTTTTTCTTAAAAACCCTCTGCTTTAGTTATATGTTGAGAGTACAAAGTAGATACAGGAAATGTCAGAATTAAGGTTGCCTTTGCAATATGATTCAATATCACAATCAGAAAATACCACGGTCCAGTCTTGAACAAAATAATCATCTGTGGATTTTAGTTTTGTTTTTAATGTGCATCACCTGGGACAGATGGATCAAGGAAAAGTCATTACTGAGAATGTCTCCCATAAATCCTTGATTTCACTTATTGCAAAAATGGAAATACATGAAATGAGCAGAGGATAGCTGGGAAAGAATGCATAGTCATTGTTCAAAAGCTGAAGTGTTCTTCCTATATAGTTTGGGATAAATCCTTTAGAATACATGCTTTCAAATTTGTGTTGCTCATATTATAAATATCCAACTAGATATTTCAGCCTATGAGCAAGACTGAATTCAACAGGAACGGTGATTTGATTACACCTGCATGCTTCTGCCAAAAATGCAAATTATCCTGAAAGATTATGTCCTTGATACTTGACAGTTAAGCAATATGTCATCTTAATCTGCATTTGACTCTGTTTCCCAGCTATCAAATTGGAATACTCCAAATTTCACTTCCTTGCAGGAATGCTCTGAAGATGGAGCAATTAATGTTTGCAATGAGTACAAGTACTGCAGTGACTGGTGCAGCAGCATGGCCTCCCAAGAAATTAGAAGTCTGTTTTAGCATCAAAAGAAGTAACAAAATGTTTGGATTATAACAAAATGAAATAATGGCTGAATCCTTACCAAATGAATTATATCAAACGGTGCTTTGAATCATGTATATGTTTTATGGGAAGGAAGGCAGGATTCTGGAGTAACAGACCTCATAAAGTATTCACTTCCTAGGCAACATTTAATCTGGCATATTCCAACTTCTGTGTAATTAATTTTGCAGACATAACTTGCTTTAAATGTCTTTGTTTATATATGTATGTTTGTCTTTCATAAGAACTTATTGCATCTTTGGTATTTGTTTATATGTTCAATCCATTAAAAGCTTCTTGACTTTTTTTATTTTGTTGTTACAGCCTCCTTGTGGCACACCAGTAACAACTCCTTGGAAGTTAGGAAATGTGATTAAATAACACATAGAAGATGTCAAATGATATTGTTAGGATGATTGACTTCAAAATGCAAAATAAAGGCAATTGAGTGTGATTACTGGAGCTAATCCTTTTAGGCTTGCCTCAGAAAAATGCACCTTCATTTACCATTGAAAACAATTGCTATTTTTATTGCTTAGTATTCATGTAGGTAGATTTAGCCTGTTGATAAGAAAAGACATTATAACATAAATACTATCTTCAAAATTTGCTCTTTACTAATATCCTGATGTTTGCAATGTATATATACATTTAGATTCACAGGGGAAGTAATATGGCTCTCTTTAGTATTTCACATAAAAATTTACTCAGCAGATTTGTTTTATTAAAATGTAAATAATGGGATGTGGTAAATGAAAAATCCAAGATGGGAATAAACAGCTTATTTATTGTTAATGCTCAGAGTAGCTTATTGAAACACACCTTCCAGTAACTGCCACTGACTATTAGCTATGAAATTCTCATCATGCCCTGAATGTTACCCATTAGGTTTAGCCATTTGTACAGTTAAAATGCTCAAGATGTTTCAAACATACCCTTAAAAACATTATTAACTCAAATGAAACTACACATATTCACAAAAACTGCATTCAGCATGTCTGAGATTCAAACCAATACTGCGTCAAATTAATTATTCTTCTTTAATTGCTCTGTATAAACAGAAATGACCTATTAATTTAAAGAAAATCTATCAGCACAGAATGTATTCTCTCTTATAAACAAGCAAGATGAACTTGACCTTGTTTGAACTTGTTTTGATGCGGCCCAGATGGTAGGCTACATGCTTGAATAGCAGTCTAAAGCTGAGGAAAAACTCATATAGCAAGATCTAGATTTATAGCCTTTTGCAAATTCCTACCTTGTATTGTCCTTTCAGCATCTGTTCTGCCCCCGCTGCGGTCAGCTTCTATCTCTGGGGTCAGAGAGTCTAGAAAGACAGAAAGGTAAGACTGACACATATTTCATTTGATTCTTATAGCCCTTTTTACAACCTGTTACTCCAATGGTGAATTACAATACAATCAACCTTTGTCAGTTTTTTTAATGTTGAACAATGACTGGAGGCCAGGACAATTTTTTGTTAGACTGGGAAGATTAATGAGCAATAGATTTTTCAAGCATAAAAGGGGGGAGAAAAAAAGGAAGAAAAAAATTGACTTCTCAAGCTAATAATATAAAATTGTCCTAGTTTGAACATTCTCTCCAGTGAGTTTATTTGCACATACTATATAAAGTAACAAAGCAATAAAGAGAGAGGTATCACTTGAATGAAGGAAAGAAAAGAGATCTTCCTTTTTTCCTCTTTCCATCATGTTATAAATTTTCAATATAACAAGATTCTTTTGGCACTTAAATTGAAAGTTAATGACACAGAGGTGAAAATTGGCTTCTTACCATTTAGGACCCTGAGACTATCTGTTGAAGCTGCCTGTTTCAGTGTTTGCTCTGCTTGCTCTCGTCGTTTAGTCTCAAATTCAAGTGCTTCCTGCAATTTCCTCTTTGCCTTCTTTTCCTTCTTTAGCCTTTTCTGAATTATTGCTGTGAAAGGAAAATAACATCAGTGCACTCCAGTTTGGATCTGAAACTTGGCTGCACAATGACCTATTAAGGGTCCTGAGAAACACTATAACTGAGATGTTAATCTAAACTGATTAATTACACAATAATCAGTTAAATTACTTGGAATCTGTTGGAATCACCCTAGAATAGTCTAAATGCTACTGTTCTATATGACAGCATTGAAAATTGCATGGTATCAAGTAATTACTTTTTTCTTTTAATAAACAGCTGAGAATCTGTGACTTTTCAAATCAGAAAACCTTGGAAACCAGCAATGGAATGTACTTATTGAATCATCTGACGTAGATAAACCCCTGCCTCTGTAGGTGAGGGGTTTTCAGAATTAATTTCACCACTTCTATTTCTCATAGCACAGTTAACAGACACACAGTGATGGAGTTCTTGCCCCCCTGCAGCTTCTCTTGCGTAAGAAGGGGATCCACCTGCCTGAGTCCTGAGCAGCCCCCACCCTGCCCTTCTCTGCTCCTTCTTCAGCAATCTGACCTCTTGGTGCCTGGTCTCTTCCCCATATTTATTTCTTTTCCATGTTTCCCTTTTGTCTTTCCCTTTTCTCTTTCTTGCTTTCTGTTGGTGCCTGTCCCATCAGCCGTCTAACCTTGAAGAACTCACAGCAAATCCTTTATGGTGCCGCATCCTGCAGTCAAGTAAATATCACTATGCTTCATCAAATGTGGGGAAAATATTAGTAAAGAAATTAGTATTTTGAAATTAAATATAGAAACTCCTTATGTAGAAAAAAATGTTTTCCTTGAATCTCTTCACCTTAAACTCTGTAGGAAAAGGATGGCAAGTCCAGTATGGGACTTCATCACAATTTTCTTTTCTATGTTACCAGTAACTTAAAACCACAAAGGTAAGACTTGCAGGATCCCTAACTAAAGGAAAATATTATAAGTTATGTTCCTGATAGAAAAGGGTAAAGTCAACCTATTTTTCTACTCTATTAAAACTGAAGTGGACCTCTGAAGAAATCATGTAAAGTTGTAAAGCATAGCATTACCCCCCCTCCCCAACTCTTCTTATATATAGCACATTTAGGGTTTTCATGGATGTGCATGTAAAAAGCTTTTTGTCTTAAGATCATCCTGGATTATCCTTTCCAGCAGATTCTGTTATTTTGACACTAACTAAAAAATTATCACTACAGAATTCTTTATACACACCAAAAGAATTATCCTTACCAAACCCAGATACTAGGAACTGTAAGGTTCGCATGTCAAGATCTACCTAGCCCTATATCTCACTGAAAAGTAACCTCTGGTATATGCCCAGGAATGAATGCTGGAAACTACAAAAATATACTTCCACCAGTTCATACTCCCCAGGGACAGATGAGACTCTGATGGTGGTATCATTCACAAAATGCAAATAATGAAACTTTTAAAGTGAACTGCCATTGTTATTACTCTTTAATTCATATGCTAAGAAGAACCACCTTTTAGATGATCTTGTATATTTTGTGCTGCTATACAGAACTGTTCAGGCACAAAATTAACATAAGCACATATCCTGTAGTCAGAATAACTACATAATTTACATTCAAGACTTTGGAATTTTGGTTCTTTCTCATTTTGTACAACACCAACTACTTTACAGGCTAATTAGCTCATACTATCAAAGAACATCTAGCATCTATACAAAGGCTAAACTAAATACATTTTGAATCATTGCATGGTTTTAATGTTTTCATTATAAGTACTTTGAAAGTGATTGCAATAAATGAGAAGGAAACATATGTTGCTTTCTGAATTAAAATGTCATCATGGCTGACACATTGTAGATGTGACTACAGCAGTCAGAGCCAGAATTAGCAAACCCTTACTGTGTAGCTTCTCACAGAAGAGATATTATCCTACTTTCACCAGTTGATGAGACACATCCTACAGCCTTAGGAATCGCTAATTGGAAAATTTAAAAAGAAGGAAGGAAACAGTACGGTAAATAAGCAGCTCTGTAGAACATACAGTAGCAGCCGTGAATCCAACACTCCATAAAAAAGGCAAAAATACTCATCTGTAGCCATTAAACAAAATTATATTTGACTTATATTAACATGATGAACAAAAGATACATAAATGTTGCCTAATGCTGAAGATCCCCTTCACATGAAGGGTTAGACCTGTATGTGACAGAGTGGTTTGTGTTTCCATGCTGCAGCTTTTAAGTGTTTTTCAGTATTTTCATATGGTATCTCTTCACTTAGCAGGGAAGCTGCTTCTTGCTCATGCTTCCATTAAGATATGTGAAACCTTCTTTAAGACATGACACTTGCTATCTGGAAAACTAATAGTAGGTAAAAGCTCCTATGCATTTTTCTGCCTTTAATTGAAAAATAAATTTTCACAATAATTACAAACTGGCCTTATTTTTTCTCTCTTACTTCGATCTGTTTATTTGAAAGAATAATCCATACTTTTCTTTCTTTTATACAGAAGTATCCACTAGCAGAGATAGTCATCCTCATTATGTTTGGTTTGCTGCATACTGCCATTAACTGTTCAAATCCATTCCTCTTTGGTCTGACTGTTTTCCCAGTGCAAGATCGTCATTAAAGGGATGCATATACAAAAGCAGGTAATGCATCATGCTGAAAATAATATTGCCAATTATTTCAGTAACCTGAACAAAATAAGGGACTATCTCGTGTTTTTTTTCTGGCATACAACTTTGAGTGAAATTCATTTTGCTTAATTTTATGTTTTCAAAACACATGCATCTAGCACAGCCTAGTCAACCATGTAATCTCTGGAGTTAAAGGGAAGAGAAAGGAGTCTTCACAAGTCTGCACTTGACCCCACCTACCTATTTGAGAACAGGCTACACAAGTTTCTTTTTTTATTGTCCAGAAAGAGAACTTCTATTCATTAAAATGAGACACTTAATTTGTAGATGGCAAAACTAAAGTAAGATCAGATGGGTTCCCCCCAAAACTTTTCTGTTTCGCATGAGATTGTACAACTCCAAAAAGGAACACATATTTGAGCATTTGTGAGAAAGTTGTGAAGACTAACCAAATTACTTTAATCTTTTACGAAATTAATTTAAAAGTGTAAGTAATACAATTGTATTCAGCAGAATGGACCAGTTGTGGACAAAGGGATGTCTCATTGCACAGGTGTGGTAATTGTTAACAGCAATTGTCTTTCCAAATGTATTCTCAGAAGTTAAAAAAAGGGTAATGAATGATGTGATAGTCCTACCCTTTAATCGGTCAAGTCATGAAACAGGATTACATTGTGTACTTACTGCTAGCACGTTAGTTTAAGGCATAATGACATTGGCTGTGAATCCAATTGTTCTTGGGATTTTCTGTTTAGGAGGTTACCAGAAAATTAAAACTGGACAAGAAGAGACTTGTAACTCTAGCCCTGCAAAAATACACATCTGACTTGTCATGGTCTGAGTTAAACAGCAAGGGAGCCCCAGAGGTTAACTGTCCTTGCAAAGTAATCAGGCACTATTAAAGCGTGAGACATACAAAGACAGAGAAATGAATGCATAAAAAAAGATAGAAACATGCTTGTAATGCAAATAGTTACTACAAATCACTCCAAATTGCCTCACCTTCACTATCAATGTAATTATTTAAAAATCTCTAACATTTACAAGCTTTACAGTGGGCTGATGGCTGATGTTAATGCTTCAAATGCAACTAATGCTTCTGCTTCATGAAGAAAAACCTTCACTGTTTCTTCTACAAACATGTATTTTATTTGCTATGCATTATAAAGAGCTCCTATATTCCATTATATTTATATTTATTACATACAGTTTGCCTAAATATGCACTATAAGAACAAAACTGAGTTCCTAAATAATTGCAGATTCTTAAATTTGATACAAATTGTGTTAAATAGCTATCCTTTTTCCTAATGATCACAACCTGCAAAGGTCTGTTAGAGCATGTAGGGTATACAGAATTGCTTTTGTATTACTGATGTAATAATATTCAAGAAAAATGTTAAGAAAAAGGAGGGTCCTTGCTTCAAGTCTCATCAAGACCCTATACAAAATTAGGCAGATTATAAAACATCCTTCATTGCAGTCAGCTGAGACCAACCATGATTTAAGGGAGATAAAATTTTGATAAAACACAGGTGTTTGATAGAAAATTGTTTCCTAAGGAAATAAATTACAATGTGTTTGTGTCTATTTAATCAAGATACCTCTGTTCTTCTGCTCCACAGCCAACTGTTTTTCAAGTGTTTCTCTCAGCTCTCGTTCCCTGAAGAGTTCCATCTTCAGTTCTGTTTTTTCCAGTTGGACCTGTTTCTCTTGAGCTCTTGCATTGTCTATAGCAACCTTTAGTAGACCCTGTTCAGAGATAAATTTGGATATTTGGAGAATGTTAGAACAGCTGACATAATAACTAACTACTTTTATTTTTCCTTGATAGTGATGTGATATTTTAGAAATAAAAAAATTCCATCATAGGAACAAAGTTACCTGTTATCAACAGCAATTTTTAACTGGAATTAACTTTTTAACAGGTGGAAAAAAATCTGTAAAAGCTGGGAGTCAAGTTTTCTTAGAAAATGCAAACTCACCTCTGACAGTACATTATAACTCATGTGAAAAATATACAGGAATAGGTTTACTTCTCTTAAAAAAAATTGGCAATCTCACGGTCATATTGTACACAGAATTCAATCTCTAGTCCAACTCAAGCCAATGCAAATTAGCTAAGGAGAAAGTTTCTTTTAAAGTCTTGCCATCTTCCTCTTCATCCTTGTTAATTACTATTAATTACAAATATTTACATATATCATTAAGGTTCCACGGACTATAGGTATATTGGGATAGTAAGGAAAGGACAGTTACAAAGCAGGAAGATATCTCTGTTTTAACAAGTCTGTTCCTTGATTTGTATGATTATTATCTTGCAGCAGAAAAACAAAACTCAATCATCTCTTGATTTCTTATGTGGATACAAAATCTACCTTTCTTTCTATTGTTAGTCTATCAGGAAATAACAATTCAGATTATTTTAAACTTCTTTTGAGAATTCCAACTTCAAAATTCCTTCTTCTTTTGCAAGGAAATTGGATAATCCTGGCCCACCTAACAGCATATTATTAATAATATTAACTAGATAGTTAGGACACTGAGACAGGGCATCAAAATATAAGGAGAAATGGAATTGAAATAAATGAACATGCAAATATCCTTTTCCCTTTCCCAAAAGCCTGGCCATCAGGCTCTTGGGTCTACACCTGAATCTCTCCTACTGAAGCTATCACAATAAAGTAGATCATTAAGCGTGGATATTCATATATGAACCTCAATGGATATAAAACTAACTCTCCTATATCCTAGGCAAGACTCCTGACAACTTAACCATAGAGATAATTTGACCCAACAGAGATTTAATTACTGATATAAAGCAAAACAATGCCAACTAAAGAGACAGACCACTCCTCCCCAATGGTTTTGCTAGGGAAACATTCAGCTAAAGGATATAAGGTTCACACCCAAGACCTCATTTGAGCACTACAGACACAAAACCATGATGCCCCTCTCCCAAATAAGCTTCCTTACCCCTCAGCTACACTTCCAAAATTGGATTCTGGGTTACATGTTTTTTCACATTTTTTTAACATCTCCCAAAGAAGAATCAAAAAAGAAAGTATAATGATATTTGGGAAAGAGAAAAAATATCTTTTGTGAGTGTTTTGTGAGTCTGCACATTTATCCCACCAGCCTTCCCAGTGTCAGTGATTGGTGTAAAATTTGTGTCCCTTAAACTCCTCTTTTAGCTCAGTTTTCAGAGCCTGTTATTTTCAGTACTTCTCATCCTCTTTCTTAAATCATTGCCTCAAATCTTGTCATGTTCAGAGCTTAATGCTCTGTGGCTCTGTTACACTTTAATCTGTTGAAGTCCACAGAAGCTAAAAGAACTCAACACCTTCTTACTGCAAGGCCCAGATGGTCAGAAAAATGGTATACACTAAATAAGAACTGAACCATATTTGGAAATATGGTAACAATGGTAACACAACAAATGTCCTCACAAATATTTCTAAAGTTTTAGCAGTTTTCTTTAGCTGTTGTAAAATAGCTAAATCACAAAGGCCTTTTGGGTTGAATGTTAAACCCAAATGATTATTAGAGAAAAACAAAGAAACCTACCTATAAAGCTCTACATACATATATAAAGCAAAATACAATTTGAAATACTTGGAAAGTGTTTACAATCTATTTTTCATAAGTTAATATTAATTTGAATTCTGCTCTTTTTCCATGGCCATATTCTCCTATGTTTGGTGCATTTGAATTAGTAAGAAACTGAAGCAAGAGTTGTTTATCAATACCTGCTTCTGGCTTATGCTTAAACTCTAGAGTGTTTTAATCTCCTCCTATTCTCACTTACTGGAACATGTGATTCATACAAATCATAAACAAACCAGATCACAAGAAATTACATGAAAAGTATTTGCTGATGAAAAGTGTATTGTCTAGTAAGTTTAAAGCTGCAAACACTGTCTTCCCAAATTCTTAAAATCCATCTTGTTTAACAATAAAATCAAGCCACTAAAGCAACTGCCATCTTTACTCAAATCAACTACATTCATGTACATGTTTCTTCTTCATCAGGAACAAACAATTAGTAACAAATGAAAGAGATCATTACATCAAGTGCCCTTTTAGATCACCCCAATTAAAACTTTAGTTTAGCTGTATTTTAATTCTAAGATACCAAATTCTAATTTTCTGCTCTGATTGCTCTTGTTGACTTATCTTTGAAAGATGTACTCTCGGTGCAAAGCCTAGAGATTATTTAGCAAGATGCCAATGTTGGCATCACTTAATGTGTTGATTGGTTGTATTATCAGTAGCAGTTTAAAATAAATTACTATTAAACTATTATTGTCCTTGGCTGAGAAAACGCAATATTTTGGTGTTCTTTAAATATGAAACAATCATTATGAATAAACATAGAGAATAACACTAGAGTGCAACACTGATGTGTGTAATTTTATATTAAGAATTGCTGCAAAGTATGAAGCTGCTAAAAGAATATTACATTTTCTATTGAGTTTCTGCACCACACTTCCTCTCCCAGCCTTTCCTTTTTTTTATACTTGCTAACATAGCTAATGGTAATACATTACCTATTGCTGCTGATTATGTCTGAAAAATATTAGCTTTTTGGAGCCAAGATTCACTAGGGAATACTTATAAGCTACACAAAATTAAGTTTCATTTTTAGAAGTTAAATCAGTGCACATCAGTAGGCATCCAACGTGAAAAAAATCTGTACTAGAGCCAAACCGATGCATATCAAAAGTGCTGTTGCTGCCAATGACAGCACTAATGCAAAAATACTGAAAACATTCCATATCTGCCTTTATTCAGTCCAGAAGGGGCTGAGAAAAACTAAAAAAGTACAACATCTAAAAAATCATCAGTGCCCCCTGGAACAGGAATAGCAGTTTCAGAGTTGCATGAAATTCTATTAATTCTCCCAGTGGATCAGCTGTGAAAGATTATACAAAATGCAGTATGTCCAACTTGTATGTGCTATGGCTAATCCTCTAACCTGATATTAAATCAATATGCTGCCAATGACAATGGGAAATGTGGTGCAACATGGGACATTAGCAAAAGGAAAATATTTCTCTTTAGGGAAGGTCAGATGTTATGGAGGCTGGATAATGATAATTGCGGTGAACATGCTCAGGTTCCAGATTTGTTTTTAATACAGTATGGCTCTAACTGGAGCCTGGCTTTAAGCATGGCAGGCTATTCTTTTCAGTGTCTCTCAACTTTTTTTTCAATGTAATGTCAAAAACGGACATTTTATTCCCTGAAGATTTATAGATCACTCTTATTTGTTTACTTTACTGTACTTGTTTTAATATTTTCACAGACAAATCCTTTAGAACTGCCCCAAACATCAGGCTAAGTGAGTTTCTTCCCATTCTCTGATCTGAGAATACCATCATACAAAGGCAGCCTCATGATCCAACAGAAACTAAACGTACATCAAACCTCAACTGAGTCTTAAAACCAGTATTACTCATCACTATTTTTAAACTATGCAAATAATGTGTTGCCTACTTTGAAAGGGGTGGAGGGGAAGGTGTATAGAAGCTCCTTCTCTTTCTAGCTGCATCTATAAGTGTGTGTTCCACCTAACAGAATTTAGTTGGCTACATATTCATATGTGACATTAAAATGACCTTGCTAATTAGTTTGACAGTCTATCTAGAAGATCATATCCTGTTTCCAAAAATTGCCCACACTCAGTGAAAAAGGGAAACTAGAAAATCAGGGCATGCACATTAGGAAGTTTTCCTAGTCAAAACTCCTGGCTTCCAGAGGGTTGCAGCTCAGGGGCTTCTTTCTGCAGTATTAGCTATTCATGATGAAAACACTTTCAAATAAAATTGCTTCTCTTTTAGTCAGGAAAATGCCTATAATTTGTATGCTGTCATAATTAAAAGTATCTAGTGAAAGGCTCTAGAAAAAAATATACATACAATTCTAGTTAACTTCACATGTTAATTTTTGAATATCTGCTATTTATAACTGACTAGTGACTAAGTACTGTGAGCAAGACAACACAGTTAAAGTACCTTTAGAGATGACTCCTGAAATACAACTTTTAAAATATCTCAAATTGCATACTTTCTCACAGATAAAGGCATATTACACAAGTACAAATGGTATTTTCCATTCATACTTTCTGTTAAAAAATAATTCTCTTGAATTTTAGCAGCAGATACATAAAATAACATGGACTAAAACTGGGATTTTTTTACTTTATCCACTGTTTGCAGTGTTTTTCCCTTTGTATTTAGTCATAGACAGTAACAGTGCAGGAGACTCACAGCAATAAAGCTGGTAGTTTTCTTTGTTTTCAAAGGGGAATTTAGTTTGCAACTATGCGCTGCTTTTATTAATATCCATGGCAAACTTGTAAATTATTTTAGGTATCTCTTTAAAAATATTTAGCAATAAAAATGTGTCAATACAATACAGCCTTGATAGAAAAATACAACTATCATAGTGCAACTGTATCATCTCTTAGATGTTCATGGAAATTCAGCTCAGGGACAGTAGAGATTCAGACTCTAACAGCTTGAAAGAACATTACTATTGCCCAAGAATATTGTAGCATCATGAAAGGCCATGGCTGTAACATACTTTGGCATAATCAGGCCATGACTCAAAAAGGTAAACTTGTGTGAGGGGTATGGAGACATCTTTAGCCTTCTCACCAGCACATACACAGCATTTTGTTGTGACTCACTTTCCCCCACCCTTCATCCTCCCTGAAACTGCGTCTAGACTTCCAGCATTTAATCCAGAAGAAATCTACAAATACACTTTGTGAAAAAACATACATATCACTTGATTTAAGTTCTCCAGGGAAATTTATTTTCTCTTTCTTTTAGATGTGCAGCTATAAATCCAAGTAAGAAAATATATTCCCAATCTCATTCCTTCTTTAATGTGTATATTTGCTTAATTACATATTTTTTAGAGTTTATTATTTGTATTTCAGCAGTCCCCAGCAACAACACTGGTTATTCAAGGTATTGTATATCGTTATTATCTCCTCTGTAAATGTACAAATAATTAAACATTGTATTTTACTTAAAGAAATATTTATGAAGAAGTAAAAAAATCCATACATATGGTATACAGAAAGACATACTGGTGACAGTAGAAGCAAATAGGCTTGTTTAATGTTTGCCTAAAATTATGAATTTGTGATCAGGGGCTATCCATTTAACTTTAGTATGGATGGAAGAAAAGAGACTCACTTTTGCTCAGAGGTCACTTGTAAAAAGTGACTCATACTTCTAAAACAGAATTACAGTTAGGTAACAAGTTCAGCTGAGCTCATCAGCATCTGCAGGACTTCAAACATATTTGTTTTCACATAAAATGTTTAGAAATTTTGTTCGCATACCCAAAAAGCAAAAGATGACAAGATTTAGGATCCTTTTTACCCTGTCAAAGGTCAAAATTGGAGCTCCTAGTGCCCATGCAACACCCTAATCCTGTTCTAAGTCTGTATTATTCTGATCCTCCAGATCCTGCACCACAGAAGGGGATCATGGCAGAGACATCCACCATCAAGTACATGCACATTGGTGTAGCCAGAAGCTCCTTCCCTGTATATTCCTGTTATGATCACATCTCTTAAAATGTAGGCTACCTCCAGCACGTGGTATGCTCCCCAGACCCATGACCTAACAAAAAATGTAGACCTGTATTTCACATGCAGACATATACCCTTTCAGAGAAAGGACACATGCCTATTTTCAGCATGAATGACCCTGAGGAAAAAAGAGCAGTGTTTACCAAATCCACTCATGAAGCCATTGGCAATCTAGTTGAGGAAGTTAGACCTGCTCCAGTGCTGCAACAAGAGAACAGTGAGTGCTCCACCTTCCCATGGAAACGACATCTCTGCATACAGGGGTGCAAAACACAACAGGTCCAAAGGACAGCAAGGAGCCATTTACTCAGTGAAAGGTGTCCTTCTAATTCAGGTAATAAATACATCATGGATTTCAGGTATGGCTTATGCATTTCCTAGCAAAATCACAAATTACAGTGCAATCAGGAACCATGGTACAGAATTGCCTCTTTACGCAGATGTCATCAAGAAATTTGAACTTGTAATCAAATACCCAAAACTCTGTTCTGGAAGTGTCAGCATTACAGTATCTAACTCATTTGTGGTCGTGAGGCAACCCCTCTCATTGCAGTAGCAATGAAATAGCAATATGGAAACCATTTTAAATGGCATTGATTAATGAAATTGGCACTTTTGTCCATTTGATATTGTAATATACTCTACTGCTGTTAAAGTCAACTTTTCCTACACAGATGGGAAACTTAACTAATTTTATTTCTTTTTTATTTAATGAAGCGGATTTCTAATGTTGTCCTGATAAAAAACCTGGAGCAGAGGAGAGGGAGGGAAATGCCTTTCATATACTGTTATGAAAAGATTCCTAGAAATCTGTCAAAACCATGTATTGTGATGAGGGGACATATATGGGGAAAAAATCCAGAAGGACTTATGTCCCACCACCAAATAGATGATTTGTCATCATATGGAATCTCGCGGTAAGAAGCATGATGTTGAAAAGCACTAAAAGAGAAGGCATAAAAAAGTTTCTGGCTTGTTTATAATGTCGCCTTTTATTTTAACTTTTCACTCCAGGTAAGATTAGAGTATTAAAAAGAAAAAAAAAGTAATGACTGAATTTCACATTCACATTTTCTGTAAAACAAAACTGAATGCATTCTTGGGAAATTAATCCTGGTCATTTATCTTGAAGTAGTGCAGCACCCTCATATTCAATGACGAGATTAGCTAACCTGTTGATGCTGAATGCTTTGCTCGTTAGGTTGCTGTCTAGAGACATTGAGTGCAGACATTTGTCAAAAAAATTACTAAGAACTTTTCTGTACATGTATGCACAGCTAAAAATTTACTGACTGTATTTCTGCCTTAAGAAAAAAATATGATCTTTACAGATTGCAGCAGATATGTTACAAGAATGCTGCTATCAAATTATCTTGGTTCACGGTTTAAACATTTAAGATGCTAAGTCTCAGAATTGCAAAAAGTAATCATAAATATGCTTTTTCAGACCAGGCAGAGATATTAATATTTGCTTCTTAAACAGCAGTATTTTTCCATTAATAGACCTCAAAACACAACTAATGAATGGCTCATATACTTTTCATAAAACAATTCTGAAGTGCCATAAACTTTAATGAGATTGCTTCAGACAGTAAAGTGAGCAGGATTTGGCCCTGCTCTGCCATATCTTTTGCTGGATAGAATACAATTGATTTTATGTGTTTGCAGGAACGAGCAGGAAATATATGGTGACAAATTAGAAGTTGGTAGCTGCCCAGACAAGGCTTCTCTAGAATATGCAATATGGCTGTATTATTTCTGGCACTATCATTTTGCTTGTGCATGCAATATACAACCATACTGTTGCAAAATTTGCATGGGGGAACACAAGACAACTGAATTTGTGGACAAAAAAAATTCTTAATTCTAATATGAAACATAACAATTTGGCTTCAAGCTATACATAGTGTATACTATAAATAATATTTTAACACGGCTTTACTGTACACACAACAGACATTGTGACTACCAAATAGGAAATATGTATAAAATTTGGTAATACCCTTTGAAGTCTATTCTTTGAAGACAGTACTTTAAGTGAAACGAGCTTATTTATAAAATAAGTGCTTTTTGTAAATGCTTTTATGGGAGGCACATTTCAAATAGTTTTAAATATCATTTCCACCATGCCACTCTAGCAATTTGAAATAACTATTTATTAAAGAACTCTTTCTCTGTTTAGTAAATGAGATAAAGTTAAACAGTAAGATACATTTCATTAGCCTGTAATAAAAAGAGCATTGAAGACAAATGTTGTTAAACACACCAATGTAATTTACATTGAATTTTCTGCTGTGGTTTAATATACAATCTGTATTTTTATGTACTGTATCTGACAGCTTCTAAATTCATTTGTTTGCTGTGGTTCCTTTAAAATCTAAATTACAGGAAAGTTTCAGCAAATTAGTTGATCCAAATAATCTTATGAACTGATTAAGCTAGAATGGTTTCATTAATTTAGACAAAACTGGCTCCTCTCCATCCCTTCAAGCCGGTCTACAAGAAGGCCTACCTGGATGTTAGTCAGGAGGGTCTCTATGGAGGACAATCCATCAGGGAATAGAAAAGGAGATGGAAAACCCGGAGGTAGTGGTTGCCCATGCCCAGTTAGAGAAAGTTTGTCAAGGCTGTCTCTTGCGGTTGGTGTGGAGAGCGGGGTCTCATCTGTATGTGATTGAAACAAAAATATAGAACAAGTTACGCTTGTCTGTTTTTATTAGACCTCAGTAATGGCTTCCCTAGTGGTTTCCAGAACATTTATTGCAAATTGGTTCCTGCTATCAGGAGAAAATGCTTTCTGCTGAATTTTCTTTAATGAAAAAGCTGTGGAGATACAACAAGATAACATTAATGAGTAACTTTATAAGCCTTTTAAATGCAGTCTCTAATGAGACTGAGTTTACAGTGCCATAGAATCTTTTTAAAACAAATATTATCTCACATATACTTGTGATAATATATTCAGGCTGACTTTATGAGCACCTTCCCAATTATCTCATTTTAGTTTGTGTTCTATTTGGATTGACAATAGAATATTTTCTAGCATGACATATATTTTGTATATGAGAAGTATTTGAATACGAGGCTTCCCATACAATTAACCCTTCTCACTCTTAATGGTTTCCCTTACAGCTCAGAAGATTTTGCAACAGCAAAAAAAGCTCCTCAATACATTTTTCATCAAGAAAATACACCTGATTGCCACAATTAAAACGTGGTCTGAACAGTACATGATATTAACAGCACGGTAACAATCACTGGCCTAATTTTTTTTAAGCATGGGCATCTTCTAACAATTAATGCTGAACTCCTTAGTGGGATCTTTGTAAAAATCTGATCTGATCATTTCTGATATCACAATGGGAAAAAACTTGCACAGCTTGAAGACTTCTAAGATTAAAGTTTCACAGATAATCTGTGAACAGATTAAGAAGTGAAAAAAATTAAACCCCCCATGCTTAATAGAAACTTCAATCACCTCATTTGTGTGTTTTTTTCAATTTTTTTTTTAATTTTTGGAATATTTTTAGACTACTGTAGATATGATATAGACATTTAGGTCATTTTTTTGCACTAGATGTTAATCTGAATTCTTCAAAAGGAAAACTATCTATACATATATATATATATACATATATCTATACATGCTCTTCTTACCACGGGCTCAGTCATTAAATGACACTTATTGATGTATCTCAGTACAATGCAAGGACATCAGACTGTACCCCAGGTATCATGCAGATTCTGCACAGCTATATGACTACAAAGGAGTTTGTCAGACTCACTTTTTGCCATTTTGTCTTTGACCATTGTAAGTTATATATCTTTTGAGGTAGTAAAATTTATCTTTATTTATTTATTTAATTGTAGTTTCAATAGTGGTTATACGTCTCTATTTATTTTATCAGGTACATTAAAATTGTATCTGAAAGTTGATCCTAGTTGCCAAAATAGCTCTTTCTTGGACTGAATGCAGTATTTTCCTAAGTCTAGGACCACGAAAATTGAAATCTGCAGTAACACAAGGTTAGAGTGTTGATGACCTCCGGATGGGACATTCATAACTCCAAGTCCCAGTTCATTCCCCGTCACCATTCCTACAGATGGAAGCAAACACTATTAACCACACTCAGGCGCAGATTTCCTGTCCCATCTCCTCACTAGCTCTGTCATGCTGGCCAGTATTTGCAGTGCTAAAGTAATAGCTTTTCCTACTATGTCCTTCCACAGCACTACTCAAACAGGCATTTGCAGATCTGCTGCTGTGCTGGTACCACTCACATCTTTTATAGCCAGTGAAAAGAAGCAGATGACGCTTTAAGGTACTCGTCCATCTGAACTCTAACAGGCATCTACTGCAGGAAGAAGCAAATCTTCCTCTAGAAGTGCCTGTTGACTGTAAGAGAAACCTAAGATGGAAAGATCTTCTGGGGAGATCCTATACTAGGTGCTGTTTTTCCTACTTTCCTGTGGCTCAGGCTGAGGACAGACTGCACAATAAGTAGGACTCTGTTCCTTATGCCCTGTTTGTCGAAATTCATGCCACAATTACTGCTTTCTCATAAAGTCATCATTCAAAAGCTTTCCAAGTTAAGGTTACTTAAGGAATTAATGTTGACCAAGGAAAGCTTCAGACCATTCAAAGTCATAAAGGATTTTTTCAGCTATATTTAAGTTTTCCAGTCATGTTACAAAATGCTGAAAAAAACTGGCTCTAGATCTCTGAACCATTTCTTATCTACCTTACTAAGATTCAAAGCAGGCTCTGAAAAATGTACTATGTGGATGTCTTCATGCTACTGCACAGCAGCATGAATAGCTCCGTAGTCCTTTTGTAGTAACACACTAAAATTTGGCCCTACATATGAGTATTTTCTTTCAAACTTTTAAAATATTATAGAAATATTCACCACATCATTACAAAAAACGAAATTAAATACTCCTGGTATTGAAAACTAGCTTAGTTCAACTTCTCCACTCCTATCTAGTGTGAAGAATCATTAGCAAATGTTTTTTTCCAAACTCCTGCCAGAATTGCTATGGTTTCATTAATCAAAAGAAATATGCCAAAACTTAAACAAAACTAGTTAGACAATATATTTATAAATAGTCCATAATATTATTGCATAGCTGAAAACTTTTTTCCTCTACTGAAAAGATGGTTTCCCCAAATGATTTTTACCCAAAATTAAAAATTAAAAAAAAAAAAAAGCCCCTTCCATGTTACATCCTTAAGTTTTTTTGGGTAGAGATTTCTTTGTATTGGTGGTTGCAGTGAAGGTATTGCTCTTGCATAATATAGCAGGAAAGAGTTGAATCACTAGTATGCACAGTGCAGTTGATACACATAAATGAGAAAGGAAACTGAAAAGACATCATTTTCCTCTAGGTTTGCCAGAAAAATGGATCAATGACCTCCTACTTTCTATGACTACTTGATATTTTAGGTCTCAAATTGTCAAAATATTTTAAGATATACTAGATAAAACTGACCCACTTAAAAATTCCGTAAGCCTTAATTAACTCAGAAACTGCTCTTCCATGCAATTGCTGAGATACAGAAAGCTTCTAATACAGATCTTGTAATAGAATTTAAGCAAGGGATCAATTTTTTTTACTGTATTACTACTTTACAATTTATTTAATGTTATGCTTGCTGTACTCTGTGCATGCTTAACACATGAAGTTTGTGAAGATTTTTTAACAATGTGTGGCATCGTTCTCCAATAGGCAAAGAAACACAAAAAAGATTAGAATGATATGAATTCAAAGTAACATCCAAACCATTATGCTATAACAAATAACAGAAACAAATTTACACTGAAGCGTAGGACTAGAGATATGAACTTACTCTGAACTTATTTTAATGAAATATCAACTCAGAAAAAAAAGTCAGACTAATGTGACTTTGTTTTCTTGATGTCCCATGTGAAATAAACTTTGAGTGTGAGTATGTTTGAAACAGAGCAAATGTACATATTATACACAGGAAGTGTGGATATTTGTGGATGTGAGATAAGCGATGATTGAGGGAATCTTAAAAAAATGCATTTTTAAGAAAAACCACATTGTAAACACAGCCAATTAAAACATAACCGCATATCTTAGTAGCAAAATAATATGACCTCTTGTCTTTAAAAAATTTAAAAATACTTAATTCCTGCACAAGTCCTCTTTTCTCAAAGGGATGAGATATCTTTTGTTTCCAAATAATCACTAGCATAACATCTTTTAAACTGCTGCAAAGGAACTACTAATGTTCCTCTTACATTACTAGCAGAGCAATGCTGCAAAATGATGAGCCCTTGCTGGGAAACAGAGATTTGGTATTTTCAGTCTAAACACATCAAAGGAAGTGCTAGAAGAGAAGTCAGGGCAAAAGGGGAAATAGAGTCAATCTATAACTCCATTGTCAGAGTGGGGAGCACAACAATGAAAAGAAAGAGGGGGGGAAAAAAGAAAGAACAAGGCAGAACAAAGAAGTGTCTGGGCCTGCCTTGGTTTGTGCTGGGAACTGAGATGTTATAAATTAACAAATAAACAAGGATAGGACAAGCTGTTACCCAAGCCTCTACAGTATCTAGGCAGAGATGAATATGTGTCTTGACATATGAACTAAATCACCATAATAGGCAAGTCTGAATGGGACACATATCTTTAAAATATTTGTAAAGGCTACAACCACTCCATCCATTGTTCCTCAATTTCCAAAATTCACCTGGTTTTGTTCAAACCAGATTTTATCTGTAAACAGCAGCTGGTTTGGGCCAAATGCAACAAACACATTTCATTGTATTTTGTTTTTTGCCATTCTGTTTTATTCTTTCACCAGATAACATGGAAACAGACATCCTGAAAGCTGTGACAGCTATTTAAACAATAATAGATGAATAGAGGTAGCCATTCTCTTGTCTTTGTTCTTAAAAGCAAGTAGGATAAGTTCAGACTGGTCACCAATCAAACTGGAAAATATTGATATTGCCAGGTTTTGAAAGCAAGCAATAATAGCTGGCTGAAAAAAAATACTATACAGATTACTGCCACTCTGTAATCATGTCATGCTTTTTTTGCAATGCATCTTGAGGCTTTTCTGTTCTCTGTAAAATATTCCACATGTATTTGTTCCTAACACAGGCTCACTCTTACCATTTGAATGATGAAAGAGGATTTTGTTTCCACTTTTCATTACCATAAATCTGGTGCATACATTTTTCCTACATTGTAGAAACAACGTATTTCATTTGGCTTAGTATTATTTTGGTTTACGTTGTCAAACACTCTTTAGTACAAAGCTCAATATTTCACCTTCATTGCTGTTAGAGGTTTCAAGTGTGAGAAACTTTTCTGTTTTAATTGATCCATAATTCTTGATTTATATCAACACAAAAGAACAAGGGTCTCATATTCTTAATCGAAATGTTTAATAATTTCAGGCAGGTAAAAACAAAGAAAGAAACTAACAAGTAAATAAAATCCCCTTGACCAATTCCCATACAATTTGGGTGCTTTATAGATTTGGTCATTCAAGACTAACCCTGCATGTAACTGGGGGCAATGCAAGATGACTGAGAAGGATGTTACCAACTATAAAAGGAATGTACTGAAACTCTTATAAAACTCTTAAAAATGTATTAGACAAGTTACATGTATGTATATTTTATAAGTTATATATATAACTCCTTTTAATTTTTTTTTAAATCTACAATTTATTTACTTCTTTTTATACAAACAACAGTTCTCCAGGACACCCAAATATTCTGAAATTAAAACATTTGGAACTGTGGCAGCTGGAAATCAGGAAGGAATAGCAAATATTCAAATAGACTGACTGACTGGTTAATGCTTTTGTAACATTTTGAAGAGGCTGGTGCTCTCATAGTTAATAATACCATTAATTGCAAATGCTGTCCACTGAGTTCTGCTCCTTGGATTGGTATGTTTGCCTAAATACTTTGGGAATGGCAACTCTCTAATAATGAAATATGACTAAAAATTTAAAACTGCATGGAAAGGATCACAGTTACTAAGTTTCTTGGATGTGTACTTCATACAAAACAGCTTTCCATCTGATGCAGTCACATATGTTTCTGCAAGTAGGTCTTACAGAACTCCTTCATCTATATACCAAGTCTACCACTCTGGACCATTTTCCCAAGTGGCATGGCTTCCAAATATGCACACCTTAACTTGAAGTGAAGAACTACACAGGAATAAAAGGACATAAGAACTTAGTTTAATGTGTTCATTTTGGAGGTTTAGATGCAGGACTTTCCTGCCAACATTAAGACTCATATTTCCTGACAATTCTCTGAGATTTTAACCACTGAAAACTTGATGTACTAACTTGATGCTTTTCCTTTGTGGAAAAAAATGCAATTAATAAATTTCCAGTATTTCTTTAATCCTTTTAAAGAATATCCAGACCTACAGAGGATCTCTATAGATCATTCTTCACTACTGCAGAGGATCATTGATCATAGCAATTGGAGTTGCCTCTACAATGGCAAATTAGAGCCAGATGGAGAATCACTTCTTGAACAAAACTTTTGGGATCATTGTATCTCCAATGTTCAGTGGTACCCTTTCTATGCTGATACTTTGTAAGCCAACTTATCTATAAGCGTAGAGGGGGAAAAAAGGAACATACTGCTGGCTGGAATAAGGACATAGAGGGTTAGAAACACAGAAGACTTGACAAAAGACAGGGAGTAATCAAGAAGTGAAGAAATAGAAAGTTGAGAATATAAGGAAGGACACTCATGATGGCCAAACATTTTGGAGAGGAATAATAGGAGTGGGATTATGAGGTGAAGGAGGGGAGGAGAAAGACTGCCCAGGAGCAAGAAATTTATACTGACTCAACAAGAAATAAACAAAACAGCTAAACTGTTGTTTTCTACATACAACAGATTTGGCACAAGTAATTCTTGCAGTATTTCAAGAATTTTAGTTGAATGTAAATGACATTTACAGCTGTCAAAGCAAATATATAAAACATTCTCTAAAGATCGCATATTTTAATTTGTTAAGGAATTATGGGTACAGTATCACTAAAAATGAACGGAAAGAGCTGGCAATATATATTCAAAAAGCAAAAATGTAATTAGTGGTGATGTTCCAGCTGTGAGGATTTCTTCAGGCTTTTTGGACTAGATCAAGTTGAGTTTATTCTTCATTTTACATGTCCCTAGGAGGGCCTCAGAGTCAATCAGCACAACTTATCTAATTTTCTCTTTCAATAAAAGGATTCTTTTAATAACCTTTATCTTATTTTGCAGTCTATTGCTGATTAGGTCTGGGTCAAACAGTATCGGCTTATTTATTTATTCTAAGGATTTCACAATATTCTAGAATAAATTATCATTCCTATTTTTAAACAAACATATTTTACCATACAATGGAATGTTAAAATGCTAGTGGTATTTCTGTTCTGTGTATTTTGGCATCATAACACATAACATGCAAAACAAAATTACATGGTTTCTCTGTCCCCATAATAAAAAGTATCCTGTTTACTTACAGATTTTTTTTCATACATTTTTTTAAAGTGCATTAGACGATCAGGAAAAAAAGAAGAAATGAGATAGTCAGGGATGATTCTGTGTATATATCATAAAACACATATCTTCAACACCTGACAGTAACATTCATTAACTCTGAAGAAAGAATTTAAATTCCTAAAGATGAAATGATTGTTAAAAGATGAAATGGTTGTTAAAAAGGTATTCTAAATATTTTTATTCCATTTTAAGGATATGTTAGTATAAAAAGAAGACACTTTATAATTTTATAACCTGCAGTTTTTAATTTTAAGAACTATGTCCATTATTTCTTTTTTAAAGATCCTTATATGCTACTGGCAAGAATTGGACCCAGAGTAAGGCCATCTGTGCTTTGGATGCTGAAAAAAATAAAAATGTATTTTACCGGTTCATGTCAAACATCCCAATTAGTACTCTGCTAACTCCACTCCATCAGCCAGGCAATACTAAGTGCTAAAAAGAATGTTTCTTGGCTTTGTAGCAATTCTATGAGAACTGCTTATATGCATATATATATGTATGCAGAGGGTTCTGCAAATCTGTTTCCCTATAGGTTCACAAGAGTCCTTCTCAGCTTCTTCCAAAGTCGCGTTGAGGGGTGACCATGATCATCTATGCAGTGAAGGGATATTTGCTTAGGAAATCAAACCCCAACATTCACAAAACCAGCTATTTAATCTCTTTATTGCGTTGGCTCAGAAGCTGACTCCCTGCTCATATATCCAGCCTTCCTAATGTATGCTGAATCAAATGATCAAGCCAAGTATTTTCAGTCTAAGTTAAATTCCTTATTAGCATCAAACTTCAAACTAGGGACTGGACTTTAGGGCTGCATAATGAACATATTGTAGACTAAACCTCACATTTTCAAAATTATGGACATAAATATGCACATCTCAACTGATAAAAGCAATACACAAGGCAATGCATCCACAGTATGCATATTTATTTTTGTGCTACCCATTCCTCCCTATAACTGCCTCCATATGGCTACTGCAAAATGCAGAGAAAAAAACATTATAGACAATATAACAATTGCATTTTGCTAGATTTTATTGGATCATTTCAAGGGCCACGATTTGTATTAGTAATCCTCTGGACATGTTTCATGAAAGTTGAAAAGCATCTATTATTTGGGGATTTAAGGTGATTTAAAAATAAGGAATATCAACAATATTAGCATTTTTTCATGGTCATATAAAATAACAGCACTCCTCTTTTGTAAGCATAACAGCAGTAAGAAGGGAGTTTTTGATAAGAGCACAGCTGGTAACTTGTAATTCTCTGAAGATGAAGGGTTTATGTTAATACCTGGAACTGCGTTGTATTCACACTATTTTCCTTGGTCTATGTTCAGTTAATAATTCTAATATTGATTCTCTTCAGGAAAAAAACAAAATGCTGTGTTTTCAAGCAGTCCATATCTAGCCATGTTGCAATTATGGGGGCCTGAGTATTAATGCTCCTGCTACCTTGTCACATGGCACATGTTCTCAGCAATCTGCTGACAGCATGAATCAGATGCCCAAAAAGAAAATGAATATATGGTAATGTGTCTGAGCAATACTCGTCAGCTGTCATTCATTCAGCAACTCATAACCTGTCCCATACCCTCATCCCCAGAGTGCTGGCAAGCAGATGAGGTTGACCAAGCATGCTTGGCATCTGGTGTAAAGTGGCAGCACAGAAGTCAGCAGTATTGTATTTCACAAATAAATATGTCAGAGAAGTTCAACAGAGAAGGCAAAAGAGGTTTAAACACTTCTCATTTATGGCAACTTATACTGCTCATCTATCCCAGCAGAAAAATATTTATCTGGTCAGAACACGTAAAACTGGATCTATTGATTAATGTTAAGTGCTCTGTTTAACTGAATATTCACACAGAATACTGTCATATTTCTTTTTATGAAAATGAGAAAATCTCATGTTTTAGATAAATACATAAAATGTCCAGTGACACCGCTTTTTGCAGAAACAGAGTATTTAAAAACACGTATACTCATATTCACTTAATTTCCCTGCAAGATCCTATTAATTGCCCATGATTTTAATAACATCTTTAACAAAAGGTATACTAGCAATTACCTCTAATATTTGGACCTATAACGCAAGGACCAGTGAATAAGACTACCAGCCTAAAATGCACAACAGGATAGAAACACATTAAGGAAAACTGTTCCTGAGCTTTTGCCTTGCCAAAATTCCTGCCCTGGATGTAATAGTGCCAAAGATGCCAGTAAAATAAAATAATCAGGAACTAAATCAGATGGACTGAACTGACACAGCTGGGCAATAGGTTCAGGAATTCGTGAACATACAGTGAAAAGCTCCAAAGGCTTTGGAAATGCAGGGGAAGGAGCCATGCTCTGAGAACAAGGTACTGAAGGGACTGCGCTGGTCCAGCCCTGCAGTCAGACTTCTGAGAGGTTAAGGGAACAGGTGTTCTATCATCAGTACTTCAGCAGTGTCTAGTCTTTGCTTGAGCATGCAAATGGGAACACACACTTTTTACAGAAATATGTGATCTAGTAACTCCAGGTCTTAACTCTCTTCACACCTAACACACCAAGTGTTACTGAAAACAAAAGGATGTGAAGCATCCTGTTTTGACAAACTCTCACTAGGAAGGGTACAAAAGGAGTGAGCTGTTTTAATATCATGAAGCAACATAACACAGAGGCTTCCTTATTTCTGCGGTTGAAATACCAACATTTGCACAAGAGAGTATATTTAAGTAACTTTTTCCAAATTATTACACAATATTTTTTTAGCAGATATAATAAACACCCTTAATGCTTCTATCTATGGAATGGTTCCAGTACTCAGATGCAAATGTTGTAGACAATAATCGATGTACACAGTTTGGATTATATGGTTATGATATCCTAATAGAAATTTGGCTGTCTGCCTATGGGAGTTCAATATGAGCTTCATAGTTTATAGCATCAGAAACAGTCCTTTACAATATTATAGCCACATTTCTCAAACCATTGCCTATACATTATATCCTAATATCTGATTTTCACAGAAATCCATAATAATAAACAAACAAAATCCCTAAACCCCAGAGTGCTCAGAAACAAAAATCAGAATGAAAAGGCAAGCATTTTTACATCTGATATGATTTCTCTTGCAATTCATTCATCAAACATCTGCAACAAGCTGCCAGAATGTGTCCATTAGTGAGATTTCTATGGCATTCACTAGCTTGATGCTCACTGATAGAATAATGTAGAAGTTTTACCTCTAATGTTTTCTGCTCCATTTCAGGCATCCACTTTAAAGTGAGATTTGGCCTGCATGTGCTTTCATGTCTTGGAATATGTAATTTATGCTAATATACCAGAGTACATATTAGAGAACACCAAAAAAAATTCCTTTATGTATTTATGCATTATGAGTCACATTCAGCACTGATTTAAGAAGATAAAAAATAGTTTGGAGTCATCATGTAACATGGATCAGTTAGATTTGCATTAAATATAGAAAATTAAAGTATCCTACAGAACAAACATGCCATATACTTGCCAGTAAACGCAAGTCATTTTTTTGGATCCAGTTTAAAATCTTCATGCAAATTAAATATTTTGTTCAGTCTTTTATCTGCATCATATCACAATATCAAAGAAATATGCATTACATCACTACAGGAACAGCTCTTCTTACTAATTTTGTTTAATATCAAAACTTCTGTAAATGTTTCAATGTTTATGCCAATAACGTGATTATAAAATCCTTTATTTTAATCCTGAAGCAATTATAAATGTTACGTAACAGAAACAAAATACAAATCCCAAGAGTGGTTCAAAGGCTCTCTAAGACTTTATAACAATTTATGTATGTGATAACTGTAAATAAATAAAACAGAAATCAAAAGGCCTTTAACATTATTGTATTGCGAAAACAGTTACTGCCTAAACAAACTGAAACAGATTGCACAAGCTTTACTATCTCAACCTGACGATATCATTATATATTTAAGGATAATACTTTTATTCCGTATCTCAATAACAGGTTGGCTTTTAGCCTGTCTGGTAAAAAAAAGGCAAGAGTTGCATCAGGAAATGACCACCCTGCATGGTTTTGTGAACTCCTGCACCCAGAAGATTGAGACAGCAACTTCAGTGATTTTTTTGTTCAGATTTTGAAAAGGAAGTCAGTGCTTCTGATGAAGGCTGGTTGTATATCAAATTCTAGTACAATTACAAAACATTTAGCACAATGAGTTCAAAAGGTAAAATCCAAATCCTTTGTTTTCATAATCACTGTCTTCGTCTTTTTGTCCTAGCTGTTCTGCAACTCAGCTGATTCTACTGCTTCATTCACTTTTTTCTTACATCTCAAACGCTTTCCTCAGTAGCACTGATTGATTCAAAAGTGTCTTTGTTTCAGTAGTTACTTCCCTTTTCAAGATATGAAGAAATTAGTTTGCTTGTTGAAATTGCAGGACCAGACAAGAAAAAAATACAATTAGAGAAAAGGAAAAGGTTGTGACAGAAATCTGAAGGGACAAGTCAGCTTAGATTACCTCTCTGTTTACAGAATAAAACAGATCTTGACTTCTTTTCTCCATATTCATTCTCACATATAAAACTCATTTTCTCATATAAAACTGTGAAAACAAGATCTGAATCATTATCAAAACAGATAAGAAAACAGAAAAGAAGATTTTAAAAACATATCTTTAATTTATGCTCTTTTTTACTGTATTTTGATAAAAATCATAGCTGAAGTGGTCCTGATCTGACTTTTGCTTTTTTTGCAAAAAAACCCCAAACCAACCAAACCCAACCAGCCAACCAATCAACCAACTAAAATTAAAGAAAATATAGATATGTTTGCATGGGAACATGTAGGAAGGTACAACATCAGGTCCAGTGGTTTGAAAGCTGATCATTTTTCTATCCTACTTTACTAAGTCTTTAATCCATGAAAGAAGACACCACTATGTAACACCACACTCTTCACAGAGGGACTAAAGCTGAATCAATGATCTTATCCCATGCTTAATTTCAATTCCTCAAAAGATTAGGAGTACAGAAGACATTTCTAAGTCCAGGACTTGCCTCACAAATCTTGCACAGTGTGCTAAATTTGTTTTTCAGGTTAAGAACAGGACAGAAAAGAAACCCAAGGGAACATATTCAGAGAAACTGCTTTAACCCTATCACTATTTTTGGATGTTCTGTCTTTGTACAGCATTAAGGGTGGCATTGTACAGTCCCATTATACAACAGATGTTAAATGCAAAGTAAAAAAGTCAGTTGTAAATGATTGATTGTCCTCTTTACTATTGCAAAATAAGCCCTGATTATTTATATAGTTTTGGTCACTGCTTGAAAGCATTACATAAACCTAAACAATTGGTCCATTTTTCAATAGCTTTTGTGTGTAATGTATTATGTATGTTTTTACATTCTTCTGTGTAAAAGGCCCTGGTGTACAAGAAATGTTTAGAGTTTTGAGTGCTCCACCCAGCCCATATGGTAGGTTTGCTCTGTGTGTGAAACCTACCTTTTTCCACCAGGTCCATATGGCAGGCTTAAGCTAGCAGGGCCTTCTATCCTCCACAGGGGCCATATGGCAAAGAGAGCTCAGTGAACACTCATTGACCTTCTATTAATATTTTACATTTCTCTAGCACATGCAGACATATATGAACTGACCAGATTGAGCAGAAAAGAGTTGGCTCCTGAAACTTCTTTAGTCACATAACCAATACACCCATGACATTAGGGTAATAGATGTGGAATCTGTTTTTTTTTCAGTTTTATTAAAAACCTGAGAAGTTGAATGTAAAATTTAACAAATTATTTGATAAACTCATCTAATATTTTTAAATAATTTTACAGATTGTTATTTAATAATATAATAATTTTATTATTTGATATTATAATTTAATAATACATTAATACTGACATTTCACTACTAGTTTTTAATATTACCTTACCAGAATGGAACCAACTCCCTTGAACCCACCCACTAACAAAAGATGCATGCTATAGATAGTGGAAGTATTTATTTAAGGATTCAGCTCTGTGCTGCCCTACAAATAACACATTTTGAACAGGCTACTGCTCTCTTACTGCATATAAATGAACTGGCAATAAACCAAAGAAAGAATAACTCTACTGACACTAAACCACATGTAGAGAGAAAACAATCTACAAGTCACATGTAAATAAGTTACTATTTCTTGCAGGCACAATACTTCTACCCTTAGTACTGGAGTAAAAGGAAGAGAGTATGGTCTGAGAGCCACAGTATCTTCATTCTACTGCCTGTACATTTCCTGAAAGAGTAGAATCGGATGTTGGAACATGAGTAAAGTAGTTGCATTGGCTTGGATGACAACGAACATGGATTTAAAATCAAATAAAAAAAATCGCAGCTTTAAATCATTATCTGCACTTTCAAAGCAATTATGCTAAAATTGATACATTGTTATAATGCTTACAACTTTATCCAAAGCTTTGCTGTAATTCTGAAGTAATTTAGGAACCCTTAGCATCTTATTTATACAGGAAAGATGGAAGCAATTTGTAACATGCTTATGAAAGTTTTATTGTACATACAATCTGATTTAAGAAATGGAACAATATTCTCTAGCAGTAGAAATTTTACAAACAAATTTTACTTACTTGAAACTCAGAACATTAGGAAACATAAAAATGATAATATATTGTTTTTATTCACAGGATTTATAGTGCTTTCATCTGGTTTCCTCTTGTTTCATTTCATGTAAATAACCTCTAGGTTGTCACATGAATATTCAAATATTGCAAAGAACGATCAGTGTTGAAAATAAATATCATAAAGAATTCACAACAAGCATGCATGTACATGCTCTCACAGTTTATTTTTGTATACAGAATTTATTATTTGCTCTGCAAACAATCAATAAAGCATGGAAGAGTTTTCCACAAGGAATTTATCTTCTCATTTCAAAGAAGCCAAATAAAAAGAAGCATTTTAAGAAACTAGAAGTATTTTATTAAAGATTAAAAAAGGCTAACTACTAAGTTCATGCCTCTTCCTCCTATCTTCCTGCTTTTGATCATTGCCAAATACAGATAAATAAATGGAAGGGGAAAAAAAAGGGATCAATTAATTTCAAGGGTTAAGAAACATGACCCCAAACTCTTTTGACTCGAACTTTCACTGTAGGAAAGACGTAGTATAGTCTTAGTATTTATTTATCCCTTTTGTTTCAGTAGCTATTTTTTTCATATATTCTCTCTATATTACCTTTTTCATGTTCCTATTCTGTTTCCAATTTACGATGTATAGGTACAAACTTCTAATTCTGAAGGATCTGTCTGTCTGCATAATTGCTCATGAAAGCAGATATGCAGAGCTCATTTTGTGGTCAGTAGGGTTTAGGGAGTGCCTAAAAGAGATGAAGGGTAGAATTCCACTGTCTATATTATCCAGTCTGCCGTGGAAGCAGAACTCTATAAACAAGGACCTAAATCCTCAACACAACAAAGAAGAGAAGGTAGGTATCCATCAGATGCAGCTCTTGGACAGTACCTAGACTTTGGCAGCAAGATGCCCCATCTTGAAGCTCCTGTGTGCACAGTCTTCATTCCATGAGTCATGCAAAGAACTAAGAGGACTATTCTAGAGGCCTATGTTTCAACAGTATAGATCCCACTACATAATTTGGAACATAATAGAAAGGAAGATACATTTTGAGATAGATAAAACGATCAAATGTTTATTTTTTTAAGGAATTTAGAGATGGAGAATCTAGTCATAATTAAAATTATTATGCTCCTAAGATCCTTGTCATGTTAGTTTAGCTCACAATTTCAAAGACATTCTTATAAAAGTATAAATTGCAATCTTATGCTTTGTACTTTCATACTGAATCAGCAGCTTTCTCTTTTGGGAGTACATGTTAAATTAATTGATCATCTCAATTAAATTCTTTGTACATACATATAAAATAAGAAAAACAACGAACGTGAAGTCATAAATATAATTCAGTGGGATTTTGTTAAAGTTTAGATGTATAGATTTGTATTTGAAATCCTCTGAAGGTTACAGGGTGAAACCTTCCAACAATATCTCCAAGTCTTCAGGGACCAAATCCCATTACGTGGAGTTCAGTGAAGAGGGTAAACACTACCATAAAGAAATACAAATTGCACATATTTCCCATTTAGCCAGTGTCACAAAAGTTCACCATTTAGAATTCTAACCAGTTAGGACTTATTCTTGGAGGTCAAGTACCTTGTGAACCTTGTCATCTCACTGATGACATCATATCCCATCCATCAATTCTTTCAGGAGCACACTTGCCATCTGCTCAGCATGCTATAATAACTTATTAGACATATTCACAGGGTAACAATCTGTACAATGACACTGTTATCTTAATGCTGGCACATAGAGAGATAGCAGCCATCGTTCCCCTGTCACAGCACAATTACTTTACCTTCTAACTTTAAAAGAGTGGTTACTTTGATATTTTAACTTACTATTAAATCACTCAGAAAACAATGAATTCTCATCAGATACATGTTTAATGGTTTCTGGAGTTTTTTTGACTGGACACTGATAAAACAAGGCTACAGCACAAAGTACCAAGTTCAGACTGATATAGCTACTTTTTACCTTGAAAGTTTCTACAGTCATGCTCATTCTTTAGAGTGCAAAATAAATAAAAACACCTGCTATACAATCATGTACATACAAGCAGCACTGAAATCTAACTTAGTCTTTGCAAACATATTGAATTTCTAGATCTAATATTGCTTTTTATCTACCTGTCTTAAACATCTAATCTTTCTAGCAGCAATTGTTAGGTAGAAATAAAATACGCAGCCAAAGTGCTAATACTAAGCCTTAGCACTTTTTGAAATCTAAAAGCAATGTGAAATTTCATAGATGTCTATATATATTTCTGCAGCTTTTGTAAAGCATGTTAATACCGAGCATGCTTAGCACAGCTGTTGTCACAGCACTTCTGACTAAATAGAAGTCCACTATAAATCTCCCTTGACCTCAAAAAATATTTTCAGAAAAAGGGCAATATTTATTTTGCATTACACAGAATTCATCCTCTGTTCCTTCCTTTGGCTCGTCATTTATTCCAGCTTACACTGTGATCAACATTGTACTAAAATAAAGTCAAGTACAACAGCCGCTCTCTGCCCATCAAAACTCACAGACGTCTGCCAAGCACTTGTAACAGCTGGTGTTACATTAATTAGTTTAAACTATTTATTTCATCCATCTCCAGAGCAGATTGAGCAAAAACATTAGAGATTATTCTAGCATCTGTAAGTGCCCTGCAAACATTAACCAACCAAAGTTAAAATATTAGTCATTAACTTACAGTATATGTAAGACTCTATATATTTATTGTAAATAAAAAAAAAATCTGCAGTTTAGCATAGCTCTAGGAAGTTTTCTTTCATTGCCTTTTTAAAAATCTGAGTTTAAACTTTTATAAGACTTTGTGCCCATAAAGTTTCTTTCAAAAAAAAATTATTACTAGAAAGCTATTATAATTCCTGGCAGCATGGACCATTAAGCAATATATGACAGGGACTGGGTGACTCAGTGGATTAGTCAGAGGTTTTATGTCCACTGTTGGAATCCAGCCCTAAATACGGTGATCAAAACAGTGTTATCAAACGGTTGTAAAAATCTCAATTAAAATCACTCCTACAGCATCTACTAAGTTTTTAGTGGACAACATAATAGTTCTTTCACTATTGACAGAGTTCTCAAAACTATCTTTTTTCTTTCAACAGGCTGAGAATGGATGCTGGCAAAATAATGTTGACTATAAGAGGTCCTAATGCCACATTCCCTACTGAAATGGCTCAGAAACAGGAGCCAATGCAAGGATGGCAGGAATAGGCTCACAGCCACTGTCCATGGGCTCATCTCCATCAAAAATAAAAAGCTTCCAATGAAAAAAATAAAAAGCTTGCTCAATGAAATGCTCAATGTGAGAATATTTATTTTTAATCTTAGGGCTCAAAAAAGTCAAAGTCCTGTGCAAATGCTTAAGGGGTAACTCCTTCCTCAAAGAATTAATCTGTAAATAAGCACAGAGGGAAGCAGAGGCACGCAGTTGTGAAGTGCTTTGCCCAAAGTCACACAACAGGTTATTGGCAAAGCCTGAAAAACAATCTAAATCTCCTGACTCTCACCTCGTTCAGGTAAATTGCTTCATAAGTTTTCCCAAACAACATCAAAATCCAGTAGCTCACTTGCAGAATAAAAAGCAGGTTCATGCATATATGAAGTTTATTAAAATCAGACTCTTATACATTAATGTCCTCAAGACTGAGATTATTTCTTTTTTTTCTGAATTATAACATGAAAATGTATAATNTTAAAGCTCTGACTGGCCTGCTATGGCTTCCTATGGCCATGCAGAAATGACTGTAAGGGATGGAAACTGAAGTAAAAGCTATCATTGATATTCACTTTTCAGTCCTGTCCTTTCTCCATGAAACAAGATTTTTTTCTCTTTGCTTCATTCATGACATCTCTTTTTCTCTCTCTGTATGTGTGCATGTGACTATATGTACGTGTATGTATGCATGCATGTACCTGTGCATATATTCCAGGTACTTACTGTCATTTTTACCACCCACTGCACAGCGGCTCCTCTTATTTACTCCCCCAGCCAAAAAGGCAGGGGCATAGTTACACCAAACTTGCTCCAGACCATGCAAGTGAAAGTGCCAAAGCATATATAAGAATGGCCTCCTCAAACAATACAAATAGCTCTTTTTCATGCTTACTCTTTATTGGCCTCGACAGACAGCCAGAGACCGACACTCTTTTCTATTCTTAGGTTCTTAGAATTTATAACATGCTACATCTGCCACATATCTCTTGGGTTACATGGGTTCTGCTATTCAATTATCCATTTTTATTTTTATTTTTAGTAAAAGGACCATTGTTGAAATAACTTGTTGGACAGCCTGTTCTTCAAAGGCAAAACTCACAATAACCACAAAACTTGTGGTCAGATGAGACAGTGTTCTGACTTAAATCTTCTCCTAGAAAAAAAATTATATTCCCCCAGTTCTTCCCACATCTAAAAAATAGCCTAAAAAGGTACACTGAATCTCACCACAGAATAAGGAACACCTGATTGTTTAACAAATGTCCTACAAATGAGACATTTTAAAAGCTTGTTTTAACTGGGGTTCTTAACCAATACTAACTTAACTAACAGATCACCAGGTTCTGTTTTCATTTACACCACAATTGAGGTTTAAACCAAGGCAGCAGGAGCCCTTACAGAGACCTCAACTTCCCCTTCAAATTGAGTATATTCAATTACAAACTCTCTGTGTATAACAGATTTCTTGCATTCTCAGTTTTTTAGTTAGTATTGCATGCTTAATTTTTATTTTCTAAATACAACTCCATTCAACAGAAAAATGTTAACATGCTCCCAGTTCAATATTCTGCTTTACCTCTTGCAGCAATCAGTTTAAATGTATAAAAGCTACCGGCCAATTTAGATTTTTTTTTTCTTCCTCTATTTATTTTTAATTTTAAAATTCCTCTTTATGCAATAGCAAAGTTAATTGCTAAACTTTGTTACAGAACCCTTTGTTCTTGCTGAAGTCACTTTGCTTGTCTCTCCTACTGTAAGGACACCAAATCCTAAAAGCTGGCAAGAATGCATATGTTTATTTCACCATTGCTCTGCAATTACTGAATGCCACTTAATTATAGCAACAGATGCTCGAGTGTAGGAACCAGAAAAATCAAACGCCTCATTTCCAGGTTATTTTTTTCCATTGCTTCTGCCAACAGCAGATGTGTGAGCCCCTTGTGCTCTGGCGTAAATACTTATCAAATCCTAACAGGTCACCTATGTCACAAACAACATTTCAGATGCAACTGTTTCACCTGATAATAGGCTCTGAAAATAAAACTGTGAGCTGTAAATACAATGTATTCGGAATGAAATGCCATAATGTGAAATTGCTTTTTCTCCAGCTACAACAGAAGTCCTTGACAGTTTTTGGCAGTGATAAATCACCCTCCCATTAATTGTCTCCTCTCTCATTGTGAGGTGAGCTGCTAAAAGGGGCAGTCAACAAAAATGACTTAAAGGACAAATTTTGGCAAAAAGACAATGAAGAAATCTGTCATTGCTAAGCCTCCAGTAAACTGTCATGAAACAATCAAAATATATGTAGCTGAAATGTTTATGTCTTTGTTAGAAAGGTTATAGGATGACAAGTTTATAGTTAAAACAGGAAGCTTAGAGGGACCAAACTTGCAGGCCCTTGAGTCACCATTTCTCCACATGTGTTCTTTAAAATGGTATGCAAATCCTATTAGGGCTTCAGTTTACACAGTGTTTGATAGTCTTAACGACCCTATTTTCTGACTTTTCTCCCCCCTCACCCCAGACAACAGAAAGTCCCTGTGAAGGCATGGCACTGGCTATAGTAATTCTTGTCCCCAGTCTGAAGGTCCTACCTTTCAGTGATTTAAGCCCCAGAAAAAGACACTTAGCACCGCACAGACTGACCTTTCCTTGTAACCCCTCCAGCTCCTGGTGTGCTAATCTGAGCAAGACCCTCTCACTGAGTGGTTTCCATGCACAGAGAAGCAGAATTTTGCTTCCTGCAGCACAGGCGACACTGCCAGCACCCACGCAGGGACCCAAGAGCGAGGCGTGTGAAACGATGTCTGCTACCTTCTCCTCAGCAGTGACACTCCCCATGACTCACGTCACCTAGCCTGGCTCCCATCTGCAAATAACTCTTCCACACTGCAACTCTTCCACAGACAGAACAAACCAGAAGCTCTTGCCTCAAGATTCTGGTCTGTAGCACAAAGAGTTCAAAATGTGGCACTA
>VWZV01014389.1:152858-172805 GCA_013397155.1 Irena cyanogastra | reverse complement strand
TTTTTTTTTTTTTTTAGGGCCAGTAATATGTAAAATGGAGGGAGATGGCTACCAGTCTTTCCTGCCCTCAGACTGCCTCCACCTCTAGGGCATTCAAACAGCAGATGGTATGTTTAAAGACCACAGGTTATCCCTTCATGTAGGAAGGGTAGGGGATGCTTGTCAGATCCACACCTCCAGAAAGGGCAACGTTTCTCCTTTTAGAAACAACATGGTGCTGTCACTTTATAATTAAGGTTGTTGGGTTTTTTATTATTTCATTTGATGAGACTGGGAAGAGAAAGTATTCTGAGAACTGAAAAAAAAAAAAAAGCCAAAAAAAAACGAAGAAGAAATTTCTGTTTACCTGTCAGCAGATGGTTGGAAATTTACCATAAGCAAGGTTAGAAAATGATTTGTTACTAATATGCCTGTCAAGGGCAACGTCTGGAGTTTGGTTTTATATTTATGTTTGTAAGAAAATTACAATATAAATATAAATGAGTTGCATCAGGCATTTAAACTAGACTGGACAGGGCACTAGAAAATATATGTCGGGAACGTTTCCCGCACCAGCAGGAAGATGAACTAGGTGACCTAGCATGTCTTTTCCACCACAGACTCCTACCATTTCTGTATTAACTGAGGATGATTGATACCAAATATCCCTTTATGCTACTGCCCCTTTTCATTTTGCTGCATATTTGTATGCTTCTGGGGGAGTTGATATTTTAGGAGAACAGCTATGGGGAAGTACTGAAGGGGATTCTTCATCCCAATGGCTGAGAACTGGGGAAGGTCACACAATAGCTTGTGTAGCCATAGCAGCTTTGTTGTCATGGCATGAGAATCCTTCTCCAGTTCTACTACTTTTACAAAGGAGCAGTCATCTAACATTGTGAGGTGTTTAATGTAAAGCCTGCTTTTTTGACATGGTTATCACAAGCTATTTTGTGTCCAGACATTTACACAGACCTTGTGTTATCTGTGATTTATCCCCAACCCGTGTTCCTCAATTGTGCTTAAACATGGTTATAGTTGTAGTAAATCATATGTTGAAACACACAACTAGAAGGAAGGAACCATATAGTTATCACTAGCACTGGAACATTAAACAATAATACTCCACTGAGCACCAGCACCATCAACAAGTTTCTGTCAGCCTGGTCCTGCAGTCCTAACACAGTCTGAGAATTATAACCAGCTCAAATTTAAAAAACCAAACCAAACCAACCAATCAAAAAAAGCCCAAGTCTCAACATACAATTTGGAAGAATACTCTGAATTTTGCCAGGAAATTACACAGCTTGTCTTTCAAACTGAAAAAAACATAGTTACAAACTCTATATGAACATTATATTAAAAACTAAGGATAATCCAAAAACAGGTGGAAGCCATTTAAGGAAACAAGAACTGTCTTCTGAAAGAAAATATAGACTAACCAGGAGAAAACTGAGAAATTTCAGAGATTCCTAGGTATGCTCTAATCATGTGTGACTTAAATTTTGATAAATGTACTCTATGTACATAAAACATCTCTTGAATGACAGAAAAGCAGAAGAAATAAAGTGATTGAAGTTTTTTGTTTTTCTTTTTTTTTTTTTTTGGTGATGAGCCAGTTTGAGAGCTTACTGTGAGCATATGGAGATAGCATATTTGCAAGTCCATCTCTGGAGGATTGCAAAAGGCCCTTAGCTTGTGAAAAACAGCAATGTTATTTTTTTTAACGTTCCCTATATTTAGAGATTAAATCGCTCACTGCACAAACCCATTTGGAACAGGCGAGAAGGTGAAAAGGATAATCAGTACAGTCACTGGTCCGTGTTTCCTAAATGCTTTTGAAAACATTACTGTGTGCAGGCATAAAATTAGCGGCAGGACCTTAAAAAGGCTGGCATTTAGCATGACTTTTTGGAAAGTGACACCCTCATTTTTTTCTTGTAGGATATCATTAAATTTCAATCGCCCTATGGCAGTGCCTTTCCATTAATAACCAATTCACTGTGTCACTTTGGCTCTCCTTTGAAATAATGAGCCTTTGCTTCGCTTTAATAAATTTAAACATATTCTCAAGGCCAGGGAAGATAGGAAACCGCAGATGGGCTGAGAAAAACACGATTCATAAATCCTTAACTGCCTGAGATCGTTGAGAGCAAAACAAAGTAACACTCGTAAAATATTAAACAATCCCAGCTGTATGAGTGAAGCTTCATTAACAAAAATGGACTATTTACTGCCTTCAACAGAGCCTGTGGGTGGAAAGATTCAGAGAAATCTTCTTTAGAAAAACACTGTCATGCTCATTTTGATTCTTTAAGCAACTGAGGGTATGGTAGATACTTATTTTGCATGGCCATATGCAGAAACATTTTAGCAGAAAATTAATGATAGTCTGATTACATTAAATAACACAAATCATGCTTCATCATATAAGCAGGAGTGAAAGAAAACAGAGAAATTTAGCAGATATTTTATCCTTGAAGAATTAACATGCCAATAGAAGTAAAACATGACAAACTTTATTTAAATCATAAGGGACTTCTCTAGCACTCCAAAGTAAACACAGCATTATGAATAACAGCAGAGAAATCAAGCAATGCCATTGCTTCTGCTGGGAAGATTTGGCAATTTATTCTGTGATGTTATTCTTCTTTCTTTAACCTTTATTAACATGCAGCTGATTTGGTTTATATACCTATCTGGTACAAAAGGAGGAAAGCCTTTTTTTCAGGCTTTCATGGCTGCCATTTACTTAATTCGACCAGAGTTCTGCTCAGGTAAAGAGGGCAGGCTCTGACTTCAGTTTTATATACACAAAGCTGGACATTTAGATACATGAAGCTGATTTTGTGCTTCCCAAATAACATACACACTCTCACACTGAATTAACTGAAGAAGTCGTGAAGAGAGCTCTTGCCTCTCAGGTCTGGCTCTTGCTCCATCAGTTCTTTGCTCTATCTCTGTGTCAGTCCTGCCACCTCCCCTTCCTCACCTGCTCTGAGGCACTGGGGACCTTCTTTCCAGTAACACAAGCTACAACTTCTACATGTACCCCCAAGAACAGCAGCCTATAATATTCCTAAATCCCCCTTCAAGCTTTGTTGAAACTTAAATTAAAGCTAACAAGGTTTGTTTATTAACACAAATTTGGAAGATCAGGAAAACAGCCACAATGATAGCACAGAATTTTTGAAGTGTCTCCAGCAAGAATAACCTTTCATGGTATCACGGTGGTTTTTTTTTTTAAGCCAAGAATTGCATACAAGTTTAAAGAAGAATAGAGATCAGTGTCAGTTTACTAAATGCTAAGAACCTGGAAGCTCTGTCTCTAAAGACAAGCTGACAATTGAGTGGACAGAATGTCAATACTTCAAACATTTCAAGGGTAAAAATATTGCTTTTTACAATCTGTGTCATATTTAATGCAAGGAAAGAATTTAGATTTTTGTTTCTTTTGCTGGCTGTCAGCTTTTTTTTCCTTTTATGCCAGTGAAGAGCATAATTAGAGTATTTAATACAAATACATGGTGCATTTTTTTTCCCCAAGGAACAATAGTTTCAGCCTAAATGCGAATATAAACATAATAATTTTTATATTTTAGTTTACAAACACTTTAAAAAAAAACAAACCTCCAACATTCAGTTTATTTGTTTCAAGATGTTTCCCTTATCTGTGAGAACCATTATCCTTTCTTAGCACTCGAGGGGGCATTTTGACCCCTGCAGAGGCATTTCTCTTTCCTGTTTGAAAGCCTAGGAATGCACTTAGCCCTCATGGCTCCCACTACCTTCAGTGGAAACCCTGAGCACTGCTCAGGAGTTACCACCCTATAATCATTAGAGCAGTCATTTCTGTGCTTAGCAGACCTTCACTGTAGCTGATTTGTATAATCAGGGTTAATCTGTTCTGATTGCAAACATCCATACCGTAAAGTTCGAATGAATTCACACCGATGCTCACTCAGCACAGGATGCCATCAAGACTTCCACGGAAATACGCTGTGGGATTTTTGTTTGGTTTTAGGGGTGACTTGATCCAGCGTAAGTAAAGCTGCTGTCCCCTTCCTTCCTTTGAATTTGGGAAGAACTTAGCTTGCCGTATGATCTACGAGAAGGAGTGGGGTAGAAAAAGCAGAGGTAAAGCACTAAAGCGTTAGCAGCAGCGGTGAGCCAGCAGCTCCAACACCGAGGTTACCTGTCGGCATGAAAGCAGCAATTACGCTTTCTACAAGAACAACCTCAGACAGACTCGGAAAACAAAACTGTATTTGCCCCAAAGATTTTAACTGTGGGTAGTAGAAGGGCTTTAGGTGGCGTTGTCTAATCCAGTCCAGCAGAGAAAGCATTTATTAGTTTCTCTACACACTAGGACTTGCTACTACTAGTTTTTTAAAATCTAATCTTATTAGAGCAATTAGGAATTGTGTAAACCCCCTACATTTCACAGTCACTTGAAAATTAAAGAATAAATGTAAGACAATCAGAAATTCATTTTTCTTTCATTTAATGAAACAAGTGAAAGTTTCCCTTTAAGTATATATGAAAAAATTCAGTCTATGAACATAATTTTATAATGCCCCATTCCTGGCTGCAGGGGTTTTTTTGCTGTTATTGTAGAATTACTACAGACTGAATGCTTCCCAATTTACAGTCTTGCAAACTAATATACAGAATGACAGGTAATGTTTCCACAGATTTTTCCTACTGATGTGCTAGTTGTGCAGGTGCCTTTATCCAAAGGACACTTTGGTGTCAGTCTGATCCATGTAAGATTCCCCTATCAAGAGGGTCTATCAGAATAACTTACTGGGGTATTTCTGATGTAGATACCCATCTACTCATTACTAAACTGAACTCACTAACTTAATTCTCAAAAACAACCAAAAAGCCAAAGGTTAATGACTTTTGGCCACTATCAGTTTGCAGTAGGTTTGGACTGGCCACCTAGAAGTGAAAAAAAAACCCACCAAAAACAAGTCCTCTATGCTCCATTACCAGTGCTTTGAACCATCCAGTCACATGGATTTTGATGTTTTGAGAGGGTGAAAAGAATGCAGATTGGCATGAGAATACCACATTAATTCAGCAGTTAAATGGTTCTTTGAGGAGATTCACTGACAGGAAAAAGCAAAGCTGTCTTTCTAAGCCCTCATCCTCTTTAGGCCTATACACATTTTCTGTGAAAAGTTGATTTTTTTCCTTTTTCCCTTTTTTTTTTTTTTTTTTTTTTTTCCAAACAGCCTTTTATCATCTAACATGTGAAACAATTGTAATGTGAGGCATGTGAGCAGAGAGCCTTTGCCACTGGGCCCTCATAAATCTTGCCAGTTCCCAGTGAACAACACCAAATATTTGCAGCTGAGGAACATTTGGTCTGGCTTAAATTAACATATCTCAGCAGTCAGAAGTCATTAAGCTTTGCCAGTGATTTGAAACCATTTTTCCATTTCAAAAGCGACAGTGGCTGTTACTTATTTTTTTGGATGAAGAAGGTGGTAAGGAACAAAAGCAATGAAATGAAAATGGGAGATACTAATGAAAAAAAAAGATAAAAGGGCTTTGAACTGCCTTTGGTAAATTTGTTATTAAGACTCCTTTTAAATAGCAGAGCACTTACATATAAGATCAAATAATAATTCAAGATGATACACATTAATTTCAGTGGCAAATTATGTGATTTAAAGGCTGTGAAAATGTATACTTATTTTCTTCCTTAATCCCTTGAGAATATAGGCACTATCAATTTTAAAAGCTGATGAAAGCTTTAAATGAAAAACAATAATCCAACCTTTTTCAATTAAAGGCTGAAAGTGGATTAAGTACTCTGGTAAAGAAATGTGCTGTTGTGCTTTTCAAAGATCTCTTCTGATATGATCTGTTCAGACGCAGAGGGCTGGAAAAACCAAAAAAATTACAAGCGGACAGAAAAATTATTGGTTTTAATGCAGGTAAAATGGGAGCTCAGATCCTTCAGACTTGTTATTTCTGTATTATTTACATGACACATAACTCCTGTTCAATTGGTAAATAAGTCATCATAACACTCTCATGAAAGATGATTCATGAGAGCCACCCAAGGCCTGACTTGTCAGAAAAAAACCCCAAACACTTTCCCACATTTATGCTTACTAGTCTAAAATTAGACAACTCTGTCAAAAATCTTGTCAAAAATGTTTCATTACAAACTCTGAAAGCTGTTTGCCAATTTATGACAAAATAAATATTGCAAGAGATTTTGATATGTACATTGATTGCAATGCAGTTATGATTTCTGACTTATATGTAAACGGCTAAACTGAATGTACTTATTCAAATTAATCGTAATTATAATTTTTCAGCCTCCAATTAGTTTAATTGATAAAATTTTAATAGACTGGAATGTTTAAGACCCATGTTACTTTGAGAAGATATTGACTTACACTCAAAAGTGTTCAAGTTTATGAAGCACTACTAAAGACAACCCTCCCATTTGAGAGCTTTCTGAGATTTTCAAACTTTTAAAACTCTCTGCAGCTTTAGTAAAATCAGTTCTGTGTAAAAAATAGATATTCTATTAACCAAACTTGAAAGAAAAGAAATCTCAAAAGAAGACATTTACTGCTAACTACGTATGCAAGACTGCCAGGATAGCTACATAACTGACTAATTTTCTAGGTGGGCTTTTCTTTAGGGGATTTTATTTTAAAAATAACAAGTAATGGTAATAAAAAAGTCTTCTACAAAAAGCTTTTGAAAATAGAAACAGTCTGCATTATCAATGCTATGTAAAAGGAATTCAATGATTCTTATACTTGAACAGAGAGCAAATCAAGGCATATGGATACCCAAAAATGAGAAATAAGACCAGAGTGTTTAGGAATATGAAAATACTAGAGAAAATATATTCTCAGATAAGTGGTTGTATTTTTCTTCTCCCACAAGAACACAATAAAATGAAGCAAGCATGTCATTTATTCACTGCTTCTCTTCAGGTCATGTTATAGCTGAGAAACAGCAGAGGAAAATCTTTGATGTTTTCTTCCATTAATCACTGATAACATTTCCTTATCATTTTACAGGATAGAGCAGTTGAGGCTGGAAAGAGCCTCTGAAGACCATCTAGCCCAGGCCAACTCATGACTGTCCAGCTGGGTTTTAAGTAGCTCCTTGGAGAGTCTCCACTGCCTCTCCTCAACCCCCTCACAGATAAAGTCTTCTCATACGTTCCACTGTAATTTCCTGTATTTCAGTTTCTGTCAATTTCCTCCTGTCCTTTCACTACTCTTTTTCCCGAGCCATTCCACCATCCCCTGTCTATGGTCTAATCCATCGGACAATAAACTATGTCATCCTGCACTGAGGAAACAGAACAGGTCTGCAAAGCTCCCTCACATCACACAAGGTTACCCTGTATGCAGAGGTCTATTTTTGTGGCCACAAGTCATAAAACATTTTTCAAAACCTACAAGCTAATTTCATGGGGAAAACCAAGTTTGACAACACCTTAAAAGATCAGGTTTGAAGGCATACACCAGCTTGTGGAAGTCTGTTTTCTGCTCTACCCACTTTCCAGGTAACCCTGCATGTTTAGACTGAACTAAAATGATACAGATGCTGCTTCAAAGCTAGTTAGAGAAGTGGAGAGTCTGAAGGAACACTGTATCACATCACATCTTTACATCAATGGAATGGAAGCATGCAGCCAATCTAGAAATCAAGTAATCACATGCATAGATATTTAGCCAAAATATGGCTGTTTCCAAGATGTGCTTTTCCAAGACCTCCAAACCTGTCATCATAAGTCTTTGGTGAGCTGTTGTGTGGGTTTGAGCATCTTCTAAATTTAATCCTACTTTTCAACAACTATTTACTTCAGAACTCCTTCCTTTTAATCTCTTTTTCCCTAGCAGAATAAAAAAAAAATTGAATAAAAAATAAAGGAAAACCAAGGCCACTGTGTTCTGGATTGAGGAAATGTGTAATCAATGAGAACAGAATCAGTCCCACTACTCACTAGACAGTAGCACAAGCAGGGTAGTACCCTTCTCAAGCAGGGTAGCACACCATCTGGTTTGGTATGGGCTACAACTGGCTGTAGTAGCCAGGGGTTGTGCTGCAAAGGGCTCACTAGTTCCTTAAGAAGATGAGTATTTTTCCTCTCCCATGTCATACAGTGAGGTCAGGCTTTCATGATGTTCACTTAAGTCACAGCTTACTGAGCAACAATATTCTGGATGCTGCATTTCATACAAAACTTACACATGTTTGAGACAATATATGTAGTATTATTAGATTTGGGTTACTTAACTACATTTCTTAAACTCTAAACATGTCTAAACACTGTTATATTAGTGTACAACATAGATCCTCATTCAGCAAGACTCAGACATATTTCTGGAGCTGAAATAAATATCCAAACCAGAAGATACTCCTTGAGCCCTGTAGCTACAAGAAGTATTTCACATGATTTATTATATCATAAGAATATATGTAATGATGAAAATAAGTTGAGAAGTAGAGGATATGACTTCTTTTATCCCTTTGGAGACATCACAGCTATAACTTATGGGAAGACCAGTCTGGAGTGAATTGTGTGACTCTGTTATCAGCTGTGGGGTAAATAAAATAATACTCTATTTAATAGACCTGACAACAGCTATTGAATTTACATCACGAGATAAAGGCTACTTCTTTTAAAATGAGCCCACCAAAGCTGAAATTTGGATTAGTTAATAACTAAGATGTTCAAGTTTGAAGGAGTATATATGGAATTCATATGATTTCTAGTTCTCATTTTATATTTAGTGTTGTGTAGATGGCTTTGAGCATTTTATTCAGGGCAATAAACAATACTGTTGAATTGTGGGTTTGGGTTTTTTCTTTATTCTCCTTCTCAAAAAGAAAATGACAAAAGAGAGAGAGAAACTGAATGACAGCAATAGAAGTTCAGACCTTAAAAATTTGGTACTAGCTAAACAATAGACAAAATCACCAACTGAACTTTAACTTTTGCAGTATCATTGGAATGAAGCCATTTTAGACAGATGTTCATGGGTACAGATATTGCTTACAGAGTTCAGATTTTAAAATGCACTAAAATGAATGTTATTCTTAAAGGAATTAAAGCACTGCACAATAGTATTTCAATTCAAAAAAAAAATTCCTTATGGAAGTACACAAGCAAACAACCCACTTAAACAGTCCCCTTCATGTTCTTGGATGTCAGTTATTTATAAAAGTTCCTTTGCCATTCAAACAATTTTGTGTCAACAGGAAACGAGTTAGACACTCTTTAATAAACACATAAAGAAGTGCTCTAGAGACAGTTGTTTAATTATGGAGAGCAACTCATTGAAGCATAAAAAGAAAATGCTGGAATGTAGGTTTGGGGGAAAAGGTCTTGGAAATCAGGTATGAATATATCTGTTTTCATATGTCCTAGCAGTATAGTAGCTACCTATATATTTTAACTGACATTTAATGTCTGTAGTCATTATTATATTTATGGATCCTTATTTATATTATTAAATGAATTTAGTATTAACATTAATCAAGGTTTCATTTTGCTGCACTAAGAAGGGAGTACAGATTTAAAAAAAATTTTAGAAAGTGCAGAGAAAACCATTCACAAAATTATTTTTCCATTTGTGTTAGCTTCAAGTGCAGCTGAAATTATAGCATATATCTGAGGTGCATGACAGAATATACTTTCTCTTCTATATACACTACAGTGAGTAGAAAAGTACATGATGGAAGTCGATGCTATTAAAGAGACCTGCAATTTTTCTTTGAAATTCTCTTTTTGTAATTCTGCTTTCAGAAAAAAAAGCTGGAATCAAACCTAGCACTCCCTGTTCTACAGTTCCACTAATAAGTCACTCTCCTACATTTCTAACAACTTCATTAGAGTGGCTGCATTTCTTTCACATGTATGAGCTAGAAACTAAGTGGAAAAGAAAAAAAAACATACCCCGCACAAAGGCAACTAAGAAGCTGTTCATGTGTTATGTAAAAAACATTTACAGAAAGAATTCTTAAAATAATTATTCGTGACTTCAGATTCTTCTCTCAGATAGATTAAACAGGTCTTTTAACCATTCCTTCACTATGCCTGACCAAGCTTAGTACGAAATATATTATTTTGTACTGTGCACTACTTTGGTATTCTAGTATTTTTATGATTAAGAAAAAAATTGGTACAGGTTTCTTTTAGCTGAAAATAGAAGTATTATTTTAATATATCATAGAAGGCATCTGTGGAAAGACAGTAGGCAAACCTCTACTCTACTGAACATTTAAAATCCTGAACATACAAAATTCTATATTGAAATTGTTAGCATATCTTTTTCTCTCTGTTTTTCCAGAACAGCTCTAATTTTGATATGGAAATTTTTCAGACTTAAATCAGCACCCAAAGAACTTGATTGAGGATGTATTGAATTTTGCCCACTGTTAAGTCAGGCAGACCCTACATCTCATATTTCTAATTTAAAAATGCTGTGATATAATATTAACAGTTATTTTAATAATTAAAATCTTATTTTTTAAAAGTGACTTCATGGCCAGTATTTACATTATTTCTCTACCTGAATATTGCAAATGAAAAAGGGTATTTTTATTGGGTATTTTTGTTGGGTATTTTTTATTAATTTTATATATTTTATTGGGCCCACACATATATATACACACTCTTACACACACATACAAACTCACACATACAAAAAACGTTGGCCAGGAAATTAGACATCTTATCTGTGAGCTTGCTAAATAAGGACCAATAACCTAGGTCTGCAGTAGTCTGTGTGATAACTGCTCTTACAAAATGAAATTTTGACTTTTTCACAGCTTAGCTACAAGTAGACACTATCAGTAAAACTGCATTTCTGTGCAATATGATGGGAAGTAAAAGATTTCGACATCTGACAGGAGAAAATGAACAACTGATAAACAATCTTAGAAATGTTCTCTCACTGCAAGGCATGCTTTTGATGATGATTTACATTTTTATTATTGTTGACTTTTAGGATGGGGCTGATGGTTGGCTAAACATACAATAACTGAAAGAACAAACCACAGAAAATGCAAGCCAAATTAAAAGAAAAACATGACTGGCATCATCTGCATTAAAAGCTTTTGCTCATTTTTCTCTTCATTTAAGTATTCAGCAAATGTAATAGGAACTCAGCACATTGGGAAAAAGAGCAAAAAAAAAAAAATCATCATAGCTTTCTGATTCCAACATGGTAAATATTCCAATTCCTCTCCCACTTTTCTCCTCCCACTCAAGAATTAAATTCTAATTCCTTATCCAAAGCACAATGAAGGAACTCATTCTAACACTTAACGCTCCTGCAGAATCAACATTCGATGTTACACACTAGCCTGGGATTGTAGCTGTAGGGGAAAAAAGTGAACAACTCAGGAAAGATGACCATGCAGAAATATCAATGAATATAAAAAAAACAATGATTGAAAAAGTGTGGAACTGTTGAAGTTTTTTTTCTTTCTGCACTGAAGGATAAGGAAAGAAACAGGCAAAATTCTTTGTTAATTCAGTTAATGTGTTCAGTTGACTAAATAAATTGGAAGAAACAAAAGCATACACTGTGATTTGATTTTGTTTTACTGTTTTGAAGACAGTTCTTGAGCTGTTTGGTGGTTTCTTTACAATCAATTTTTCATTTAAATTAAGATAATTATAATTTTTAAAGCAGTGCTTTAAAAATGAATGCTTTTAATATTTAAAAATAATCAAAATCATTTTAGGTTAACCCAATGCTAATTTGACTAAATCCTCATTCCCTCTGTAAATTCCAACTAAAATTTTACGTAATTCTTTCCTACCTGTTACTACTTAGTGCACAAATTAGGCTGAAAATTGTATTAGCCACCCAGCTTTATCTTTTAAATTGAATCAAGTAAATTTAATAAAACCGGTTATAAATGAAAGCACCCTCATCTTTGTTTGTTGAGACTTTAATTTTAAAAACTTAATGCTAAATAATCCAAAAGAGAAAAGAGGAACAAAAAACCTCCAAACCCTCCAAAAGTTCAATCACAATTTTTTGATGTTATAATTACTCTGGAAATGCATAGGACAAACTCAAAAAGTGCATTTATTTCTTTAGGTATCTGCAATTAAATACTGCTTATCATACTTTTGCGTTTCATCTATGAATTTCATTCTTAGTCACACCTATTTATACTCGTTATATATATGGGATCAAGTTGTAGCTACTTATTTACAATGTTACATCATTTAAATCATTTAAGTATTCAGTAGAAGCACTGACACATAATTCAGCTCCTAGAAGCAAGGACAGTGCTACTTAGGGTTTATCATACAAACTACTGGGATGACAGTCTAACATGGACTTGTACCATAATTCTGTGGGAAAGGGAAAAATGGAGTAGTGAAAGTGGAAAGAAGACAACGAGGCACTCTCAGTTATACAGCTATGACAGTGCAGATCATAGCTTTCTAATCATTTTGAGATGTACAGATTAGATAATAGATGTCAGATAATATTTCTTATTTTCATGTCCATTAGATAAAGTAGAACGTCATTTATTGGTCTTTACAAATATGTTCTAACCCAATTATTGTTTAAAACTTATACTGACTTCAAGCAAAAGAATTATCTCCATTCATTGTTTTTTTGAGTAAGTTATTAATATGTTACCTTGAATCTTTTACCTCAAAAGTTACAATAGTTAAAGTAAAACTCTGTGTCTAGGAGAACAACAGGAAAGCATTCTGTGCCATATTTCTAATGAAAAAATCAGAACATAAGTTCAGAACTGATTTCTGTTTAAAACCAGGTAACTAAGGAACTTAATTATTCAGTTTCTCTGCCAATGTTCCTTTATTTTTCATACACCCCCTCCCAGCCAACAGCTGAAACTGCAAATCCGACCAACAATTTGCACAAACGCATCAAGTGCAGCCTGGGGATAAAAACAGGCTAAGGACTCACCAAAGATAAAGTATGAAAACACAAATTCCACTTTTTAGCTTCAAGGCCAGGCTGGACAGGGTACTGAGCAATGTGATCTACGAAAGGTATCCCAGCCCATGGCAGGGGAGCTGGAACGAGGTATCTTTAAGGTCCCTTCTAACCCATGTCATTCTATAATTCTATGATTCTATTTTTAGTGTAAGTTTGGGTGGAAAAGCTATTGACTGGCTTCAGCAACTGTTTTCTAATGGGTAATAATTGGGTAGAAGAGAATACCTGCAACACTAATATGCAAGTATAATGAGGTAGGACTCTTAAGGTGAAATGAATGAACAAGCCTCAGCTAAATGTTTTGTAATAAATCCACTGGAAGTCTGGAAAATGTGCAACAGTACATGGTAAGAAAACTTTGATTTGAAAGAAAACAAATTGCTTGAAATCAGAATAAAGAAAAGCATCTGCAGATTTGCAATATGGGTCTTAAATATTTTTGATATTAAATCAAAAATATTTGAAAGCAAGCAAAGTCAGGACTGCAAGGTAAAGGTAACAGGATCAGATACTATTTTGCTGTAAACAAAATGTTCTGTTAATAAAGTCAAGGCTCGATATCCTTTCCTGAAACAAATATTATTCCCTTGTGTTTGGATGTCGTAACTCTAAACAAAAGGGCTGCAATTTGATCTCTGACCATGCTGCGAAGATTTTCTTGTGCCCACATTATTTAATGCTAGTACTTTCTAGAGCAGATGTGTTGTGGAGGGAGCTAATTGTAGCAGTCAAAACAGCCAGGCTAAAAGCTAACAATTAAACAGTCTGGACAATCAAGGATTCAGGGCTTAAGCTCACTCCCTAGATCTCTTTTATTTAGCAGAATTTATGGCCTGTTACATGGAGGCTTTGCTATGTAACAAAGGAGCAACGTGCCTTGAAAATGCAGCTAAAAAGTCATTGAAGCTGTATTTTTATGAGTTCATAGAATGGAAAATGGACATGCTTTCACTCCCACAAATCAGACTGCTGCAAACTGAACATATTTTGTTTGAACTGAAAAAATTGCATGCAGATGAAAATGTAAGTTTTCACTCAGAAAAAGTCTGTATTTTAGCACATCTTTGTTGAACAAAGATTTAAATCCTCTTTTTTATTAATCACAGATAAAAAGGTGCCAGATGCAGAACCTCATGTCAGAAAAACTAGAATGCAGACACTGTAGACACAGGGGAGAAAACACTGCATGAATCTAAGTTAAGTATTCACATAGGGCTAAGTTATTTAGTTCAGAACTAAATATTTTCCTAAAAAATCTTAGCACAGAATAGGTATGTGGGAGGATGGCTTTAACCAGAACTAAGCCTAACATAACCTCTTGAAACAAGCCTTTGCTATACAAGTGTTTGTTTTTTTTTTAAATTCCTCCATTTCAGCAGTACTAAATCTTTGCTCATGATATAAGCCATTGGTTGCATGAAGTTTGACTCTTGCTTGTTGAGAAAAAAAGTGAGTAATTACATTGAATTTCTAATTTCATATATGTGTCCTTAACCTGACCCAAGATGTGATTGGTTAGATTTCATCTGTGCTCACTTCCACAGGTATCTCCTACTAAGATGACCAATAATATATACCCTTCTATCACAAGGCATGTACTGTGAGCTCCTGCAGTGCATTCAGAACTTTCTGTGCTCAGAAATGCCCAATGCCCATTGGTTTAATAGTAATTTTCTGACTGTTGCACTGTTTAGAAATATGCTCAGTTGAAAGAAATGTGGGAAAAGGAGAGTCCATGTTAGTTGCAAAATGACATATAATGCAGCACTAATTTTCTGGGGAGGGAGGAAGGAAGGAAGGAAGGAAGGAAGGAAGGAAGGAAGGAAGGAAGGAAGGAAGGAAGGAAGGAAGGAAGGAGAGAGGGAGAGAGAGAGAAAAAAAGAAAAAAAAAGAGAAAGAAAGAAAGAAAGAAAGAAAGAAAGAAAGAAAGAAAAAAGAAAGAAAGAAAGAAAGAAAGAAAGAAAGAAAGAAAGAAAGAAAAGAAAGAAAGAAAGAGAAAGAAAGAAAGAAAGAAAAAGAAAAAGTTAGTTCAAATATAATGTAGCTTTGGCAAAATAAGTACCTACTTTTCCTAGGTTATGAAGAGCTGAAATGCTGCTACTACTAGTGATAACTTTAACAATTGTGTGAGGCATTTTAGCTCTATCTGCAGGGCTCCAGTGGTAAGCCTTTTTTTCTGTGTACAACAAATACACTACATTGCCAATCTCCTTTTGTCTCACTGCCAAGGTCACGGTCAAGAAACAGACTGAGTTTTTCCACTTTGTTAATCTAGGGTGTCTGGAGTTTTTCAGGAAATGCAGGAAATTCTAGGTGCCTAGTAAAAAGCAAGTCATTTGTATAACAGTGGGCAACAGTATCAAGTGTTCTGCACCTGTTTTACACTCCAGGACTGTAATTTCTGCAAAGTAAACAGTAGATCTCAGGGTCAGATTACAAATTCTAGTAGGCTGTTTGCTAGATTGCCGCTTTGTTTAACCTTTACACTTTCATTTAGAAAGGAGAAAGTATCATTGTCACACCAAGAGGGCAGTTAAAGAGTTTTAATTAACTGTGGAGGTAATTAGACCTCCCAGTTTAACAATTATCAGACAATTCTTTTCTCCTCTAAGTCCTTTAAAGTTGCCCAGTCCTTTATGAGAAATAAAATCCATTTTACAAATATTCTGCTGGAAAGAAAAATGGATAAAAGACCGTACAGAAAGAAAAGCTGATTCTACTATGAAATTATCTATTTCCTTCTTTTGATTTAATAACAAGTCAAAATCTATCAGCTTCTCATCCACCATTTCCTGCCGAAGTCCAATTCTAATCCAATTGCTCCTTCTACTAACCCACTCTCCCTTCAGTCTCCTGAGCCTCTGCCCTGTTTGGCCCATTGTTTTACTCACACATATGACAAAGGTATAAAAAGGGATCCCTCTCCTTCTTTCCAATAAAGTTGGCTGTTTACAGCTGTAGTTTAAACAATTAGTTGAAATCTCTGATACAGCTCTCCCTCTACCCCTGTGGAAGACAAGATCTCATCATGAGGGGCACTGCGTATCACTTCTGATTCTCAACTTCATTTTTCAAGATGTAGATACACCTCAGAAAGCAAGTGATAGCAAGTAATTGCCAGAGTCAAGGAAGGAATCCTCACTGAGTTACAACACATAACGATGAATGTAGATACATTAATATATACATTTAGGTCCTTTAAAGAAGTAAAATGGGAAGTAATACAGAACTGTGTTCAATGGTTCTTAAAGAAAAACAGAAAAAGAGAGGCATCTTTTGCTGGCATGAATCATTGCAGCTTCACTGGAGTTAAATGTACAACAGGTGTGGGCTCTGGGATTATCTCTTGCACCATTCTGCCAAAGCCTAGCTCCCATACACCTGAATTCCAACACACAGCCTCTGCTGAACATGGCTCCTGCTATGCTGACGGTTCATTTGCATGCATATGAAACTATGGCTTACTCTTAATGCCCTCCATGTGAAGCTCACAAATTTTAAGAAAATGATTAAGTAAATTTCTCACTAGTACAGAATTGGATGCGACAGATGAAGACGTGACTTGAACAGGCCACAAAAACAGTGACAGAGGGGTGACAGTGACAGATTGGAGAGCTGAACCCCAGGTCTGTACATATAATGCACGTTTCTTTCCTCAAAAAAAATTTTGATACATTGAAATGTTACAAAATCACAGAATTTTAAATAGAAAGATGAGAATTCAGCTTGTTAATGACAAACAAATTATCATGCATTACATTTTAATTGGAAGTTGATAAGATAATCACAAAAAGGCAAAATTTAAGGAAAAGCAGGAGGAAAATGTAAAACATAAAGAGCTGAAATGATGACAGGATAGAGCTAAGAACGTCATTTGGCCAGGATGAATTTTAGTTGAATTACTGTGTGAAGTAAAAATTAAAACACAAGACCAACATCCAAGACCAGCTCAGGAGCCTGAGGTACTGCCATAAACCTCTTGAGATTTTTTCTCATTATTTTAACCCCCCCAAAACCACAGTGCAGTTATAAGCTTTGTGAATTCCAGTTGCTTATCATTTGTTCTACACATAATAAATCCTTATTTGTAATATGCACCATATAATGGAGTAGTAAATATTTCCAATTAGCTTTAGTGTCACAGTCCTCAAAAACTGATGCATTTATGTTAATATAAAAGCATACATGGAACATTTTATCATGCATTAGAGATTTTAATCAGGTAATCTGCACAGCATCTGGAAACCTAAGCAGAGGCAAAGTCTGCTATAACAAAGGCACTGTAACAGTTCACCTTCAGTGAAGAACAATAATGCATTATTAAATTCACTTTCCTGCTCAGTGGTTACACTTAGCTGACCACAGCAAATTTGCTCTCTGCCTGGTCTTCACAAGTTGGCAGAAAAATAGATTCTGTCACATTTAACGGGTTCTGAAAATGACAGGATGCCTCTCTTGGTTTAACTATAAACCATAATCTTTCAGAAGTAAATATAATTACAAATGCCTTTTGTCACGTAGTTCTTAGGAAGGATATTATATGTGGGTTATTAGAGTAGTAGATCTCACTGTGTACTTGAATACCATTAGAAGCCAGAATTGATATTGCACAACAGCAACTTCAAAAAAGAATCAGATTTCTATTTTTCTTTGATCCTAAATGACATCATAATTCTTAGAAAACAAAGGTACAGGCATCAAATTCCTTGAGTATGGTCAAACAGTTATCAAGAGATATTACTCCTTAAATGAACATCAAAGAAAAACCTATGTTCTCTTTTGTCCAAAATACTGTTTTAATCTTATTCTGCATCTAATTAGAAATTTGCTTTTTTTAACATACATTTGATGGAAGGAAGCTTTAAGAAAACTGCCCTAGACTCAGGATTCAGTGATGAAGAATTATTGATTAGGAATTTAATTAGCAATATTTAGCTCAGTTGTACACAACAGAACCTGATCTCTTCAGGTTTCCAAGGAGTTCTATCAGGCTGCAAGCCTGATGACAATGATGATGACATGATGACAATGATGATATTAACTTTCAGGTAGAGGTCTTCAAACAACACCATACACCACTTAAATACTGGTGAAGTGCAACTTAGGTCCCAGTTAAGATGTCTTAATGATTTTTAATTAGGTTTGTGCAGGTAACTTGTTTAGCAATTACAAGACACTTTTTTCCCTGTAAGCCCTTTAATTCAGCAGTTTTCTTACAAAAAGCTCTTTTTTTCCTAGAAGTTTGAAGACTCAGTAAAAGACAAGCTTGGGTTCTGGAATCTCTCTGTGGCTTTTTATTACTTATTCAGATACAAAAAATAAGTTTAAGTAACTCCTCAGAAGTAACTTAGGTTTTACAATGGCATTGTACTCAAAACTGACCTGGAACTTAACACAGTCCTGTTCACTGAGGTGGAATTCTAGGTAGGTAGTTATTCTGTCCTTAACATTATGGGTCCTGAGTGAAAATTCTGTAATTTGAGAAAAGATGTAAAATGGCATAAAATATTTGGATCTTAACTCCACCCTGAACAGCAGCACCACACTTTGGGCAGGAATACAACTGAAGCTTTCCTGGACACTGAATAGATATTTCTGGGAGGTCTGATCACACTCTAGCAAAGAGATATTTATATTCCTCTTTAAAAATGATTAAACAGGAGTTCACAGAATCATAGAATGGTTTGAGTTGTGAGGGATCCTTAATGATCATGTAGTTTCAACCCCCTGCCAAGGGCAGGAATGTCTTTCACTAGATCAGGTTGCTCAAAGCCTCATCCAACCTGGTCTTGAATAATTCCAGGAACGGGGCATCCACAACTTCTCTGGACAACCTGTCCCAGTGTCTCACTGTCCTAGTAATAAGAAATTTCATCCCCATGGCCAATTTAAACCTCTTTGAAATCACCATTCCTGTCCTGTAGGTAAAAGTCTTAGCCCTGGGTAAAAAGCCTCTCTCTATCTTTCTTTTAATCTCTGTATAAGCACTGAAAGGCCACAACGAAGTCTCCCTGGAGCCATTTCTTCTCCAGGCCGAAAAACTTTTAGATAAAACCCATTCCCTTATTGGTTTTTCCTACCAAGAACAAAGCAATATAAAAATGAACGTGAACCTACTGCTTGCTTATCTGCACACCCTGCAAAGCATGTGGAGTCTTAAATTCAAACCACTGTTCATTACCTACGGACACCAAAATATCCAGTACCCCAGGGACAGGACTTCAATCCTTCCAAAACGATGGACTACCCACCATGTTATACCTGCAGCCATGCTCACATGTCCCAGGGCCATTTACACAGCTGTACAAAGAGAGTGGAGGATTAAGTCTGCCCACACTACTTGCTTCCCAAACTCCGTATTTGCCTTTATTTCTAAGTACTCTAACAACTCTCCATGACAGACATGCCCAAGTGCTTGCCCAAAGTAATGTGGATGTAGGTATATAGATATCACTTGGATCTTGGGATGAAACTAGTTTGTGTCTTATTCTGTGTGGCAGGATATCACAGTATTTCTTATACCAGATCCAGTGAAAATTGAAGGATGCATATGAACTAGCAACATTTTACATAACTGGGAGACTAATGTATCTGCTAGAAGTCCAATACTAATTCTAGTTACTATGTAATTTTTTGTTGGAAAAAAAGCAAAGTGTTATTCAGCTTTTATTTTATTTTCTTTAAAAAAACCCTGTAATTTCACATCTTTACTAATACTAATAATAATTATTATTATTTTACAGGTTATGGTGGATAAAAAACATTAAGACACACAAACTAGCATTTCCTCTCTTGATGCCTCCAAGTATTTTCAAATACTGCAATTTGCACACTCTTGAGTAAAAGATCCCACTGGTTTGAATAGGAGTGCAGCTGGGCAATCTGTCCAATGACTGCAAATGTTTGCAGGATTAAAAACTATGCCTACCTTGGGGGAAAAAAAAAAAAATCTTTCCTAGATATTGGAAACCCTTCCAAA
>VWZV01014389.1:130358-147858 GCA_013397155.1 Irena cyanogastra | reverse complement strand
CAGGAAGAACATGTATGACTCTATGCTCCCTTTAAATTCACAAAAGAATTCTGTGTTTCTTAATGTCTTCAGAATTGAGTTCCAAGGCAGCTAGATATATATTGTGTATCCTTTTATTCTCCTGCAAAAAGTAAAACTAGAAATAACTACTTTAGAGAAACAGAACCACATTTGATCACCCTCATGGTGCTATGGGACATATTCTCTCATAGTGGGATGCTGTAACTTCTTTAACTTCATTCCCTATAACATATTTTTCCTAGAAGTAAAACACTAAGAGAACTGATGATTTGAAAACTGCAATGTGGTTGCATGATAAAAAGGTTCTTTCTAACATCAACAACTATTACATCTTTCATTTAAGAATTCATTAAAAAAATCAAAATGAGCACACAAATTATTTCAATAGGGTTTATAGCTCCTCCCAACTACATATGCAACAAAGACCATAAAAAACCTAAAGACCATTCTAAGATCTGTTGCATGAAGGACACATAATGACTACTGAAAAGAAAGCTGAGGGGAAAAAAGAAACAAAGAATAAAGCACTTTTCAGAACTGTTTGAGGCACAAGACACATAAGAATAGTACATGTAGAGCTGTTTCAATAGATTGAAAATACATCAGATTCTGTGCACATGTAACTCATATGAGCCTATTCAGAAAATCAGGTGTGTCCAAGGTTTGTGAGTCACTGTAAATGTACAATAGGCAATTTGAATATGTGCAATTGGGCTGCATTGAGCCTAGCTAGCCAGGAATGTTTCAGAAGTGATGTGTAAACATCCATCAAGTGAAAACTGCCCAGCAAATCTCACATAAAATGTGCCAAAACTACTACTACCCCAGCAGAATAAAGGCCCCTAGTAGCAAACAAGTCTGCAGAGGTATGTCATTGGAGGACTACTTGATGAGGGCCTATAGAAATAATTTTATCCAATTATTTGCACTGAAAAAAAAGCTTTCAAAAGTTTGTACCACCTTTGCACTCCTTCCTGCCTACACATACTATTCATATCCTGTTCAATAATATGAAAGGCTTCTATGTTTTCCACACATCAAAAACAGATATTTTCCAGCTACTTAGCAAAAAACAACCCATTAAGAAAAACTTCTAATTTTATTTTTCACCTTTATAATCCATTAACTGTAATAGCTTTTAATGTACTTTTAAAATTCCTGAGCCTCTCAGGCTGAGTAAAAAGATACACCAACAACCGAAGTGTAGAAAGGTTATCTTGGTGATACTGGCTTTATCAAACCTTTAATTTAGCAGATCTTTATTATATTATCTGTCATAGGTCAAAAATTTGACTATTATCTTTTAAGCATTTGAGAAGTCCTACGTGATGTAGAAAGCGTGAACTCAGTATCTTAAGGATTTAAAAGCTAATCTATTAAAATTTGATAGATAAGATTTAAGACGTGAATTGAGAATGTAGACTTAAAATGTGTTAACTGTAAATGTACTGGCATGTAGAAACCCATCAAAGTATAATATTCTTCTTGTTACATTAAAATGCAATATTCAGTCAAATAACTATATTGTATAAGTTCCCCTCTGTGTGTATGTATCCATACAAAAATGAACAAATAAAATATGTTTACACAAGCAGCTGGACAGCAAAACTGCCAATGAAAATTACTCTGCACATCAACTGTTAAGTACTCTCCTTAAAAAAGGGGATTTCACAGAAAACTAACTAAAATTGTAACAGACTAGAAACAGAATTTAAGTAAAGTTCTGGTTCATCACTGGCTTGCTGACTTTACTAGAGAACAGCTCAGGTTGAAGAGAATTGTGTTGATGCCAAAACTTCCTTTGAGTCTTTCATATTTATAGAAACACATTCATATGTGTTTCTATATTTGTTAAGGTAAATAAGCATGTCATATTTATGTTGTGCATACCTTTTAAGAGGATTTACTGCTGATAATAGAATGAATATCTACCTATATAGGATGACATACTTATAATTAGTTCCCTTTTTGATCCATGAATGCTAACAGGAAAATCCAATTCTAACTTCAGAATATTTAAATTATTTTCCATTTATTACTGATGATACTTTGAAATTTTATTATTCTCTTCTATAAAATATTAGCCAAAGGTCTAAGACTGATGTTATCTCTACAGGAGTACATAAAATAAAAAGAAAGACAAAACCAGGGACTTTTTAATACCTGGATTTGATAACATTATATCTTAATTGCTGCTGTCAAGAAGCAGTTATTGTTGATTACCTGAAAATTACTTGTAGAATTTCCATTAATATCATAGTTAGAAGCGCTTCTGAAAGAAATACTTTGTTTTGTGAACATGGTGAATATTTTATATTTTGCCACAGAAAACAGCATGCATATTTTCAGCAAGACAGTGTCCTTCCCATAACACCTCAAATAACATATTCAATTGAAAATGTAAGCATGACATTCAGGCTTCATTTGCTGTAGGTGTCTATCTAAAAAAACACCCAAATTGACGGAGACAGGAAATTCTAATCTGATGCCCTAAGGCCAGATCTAATAAAACACTTAAGCATCTAAATTTGGTGCTAAAGCAACTAACTTTTCAGTGGTTGTCCCCCATAAGGGAATCTTGGGCTCAAGTGAGCTGAGTCTTACATTCCTTTATAGAGTACAGAGTAGGTATTGCTAGACAATACCAGTTAGGGGATGCTATGAGCAGCCACTGCCTCCAAAATCACTCAAAAAACCTGCATGCAGCTACCTGGAGCTAGTAAGCAGACAAACACTGTCAGTAGGACTGAGCTATAAATTACACCTTAGAGACCTGAGTCCAGGTCGTAAGGGTAAAAGGATGATGTTAAAATGTAGTTCCCTCTTTTACAAAAAGCACAGTGATTAAGGATACTGCTCAGGAAATGTGCTATGTGCTCCACATCTCCAAGTAGGGTGTATTTGACTTTTAAGCCATTTGTTTTCTGAATTCTCTTTTTTTTGAAACACTTCAGATCAATGAGCAAAAGGAGGATCAAGATTCAGCAGTCTAGTCTTTTATGTTCTCCACTAGTTCCTCTTTGCTATACCATATCCATGCTTAACAGATAACATTACTGAAGAGCTGAACAGGTATTCAGCTCCATAAAAAACACAAAAAATCTGCTTCTCAAAGTTTCAGACTGGGAGGTGTGCAGGATGTCATACGTAACCTGAGCAGGATAAGTGATGAAATGTACCTCAGCAAAACTGAGGGACTATCTAGTGCAAGCTCTTTGTGTCACAGAAACTTGGAAAGACTTAAAGTCTTCTCTTAACAGAAAAAACTGAATGGATCTTTTCTAATATGAATTCCATACTTCACATAAGCCCTTCTTGTTAAATCTGACTCAATAAAACCAAATGAGCATCATCAAAGAGTCCATAATTATAGATTACAAAATTAGATGCTTGGTTTCGGCTGTCAAGTACTTGAACTAACATTGTGTACTTGAACTTACCTCATTCTTCCCAGGACCATTTGCAGTTCTACAGCCTGCTTTCAGTAAAATTGGAAATGCTGCTATCTTCAAATAAGCAAGAAACCTTTGGAAATCTAGGGTAATTGATCTCTTGTAATACAGATGATGACATCTTGAGTTACGTATAAACTGTGAGGCAGAAGTGCTCTGCGGTATGTCCTGCTGTCCTCCCTAGTCCAGACTAGGAACCTGACTGGACCACAACACAACCTTAGCAAACCTAAGTTTCCTTCTTATGGAACTCAGGGAATGAGCAGAACTTCAGATGTGTACATTGGGTCTTGACCCATCATGAAGCTAGGATGCAGCTGAGCTGCATATCTGGATTAAGCAGCAGGAAAATGTCCCCAGTGCCCACGTTTTACATACGGCCATTGACAACAGAAACTCTCCCAGTTTTCCTGCAACAAATAATGATCCAGAGCCTGATGTGAACCTGCTTATTTTAACAGACAGATCCATAGAACCTCATCTGATTGTTGATGTCATAATAACAACCTGACTCAATGGTCACTCAGAACTCTGCACAGTAGAACCTGAAAATATATTTTGAAGACAGTCTAAAGGCAAATAACAATTAAAACAAACGAACAAACAAAGAAACAAACCACAAAAAAAACCTAAAAACCAAACAACCAAATAAAAACAAACAAACAAACAAACCAACGCCACAAAACTACACAAGAGCTTTACAGGTAGCTTAAACCACTATAATAAAATAAACTGATTCTTGTCATTTATAATTCTTTCTGGATTTTGAATAGAAATCTATATGATTTTTGGAAGACTTATTCAGTTTGCCAATGCCAATGAAATGTTTCTAAATGTATTACACCATGTTGTGTGAACTGGGCAAATTAGCTCCTTTGTCATATATTTCTAACAGGTAAATGGCATTTTCTCTCCTGTATCTAGCTCATAGATCAGGTCAAACAAATTTGATTCACCCCTCTGTCATTCAAAATTTGGTATCTTAATCAGTTGCCTCTGTTATTACTTTGTTCCCCTTTTAAATTATCTGTTGATTGTAAATAAACTCTCCCTCATCTCAGATAACTTCAGAGATTTTTCATCTTTTCCTTTTTTTAATGGAAGAAGAGACAAAAAGAGAAAAGACAGGGCCTTCTTTACTAGTCAGGATTTTCCATGTTGTCCCTGGTTCAATTAAAAGACATTTTAGTTGCAGCCAGTAGATTTCTGCCAACAAAAGGCTTAGAAGAAAACATATAATTTTTTTAATGCTTCATGATACTTATTTAGAACTTCTGATCTTCCTTTCCTTTCCTTTCCTTTCCTTTCCTTTCCTTTCCTTTCCTTTCCTTTCCTTTCCTTTCCTTTCCTTTCCTTTCCTTTCCTTTCCTTTCCTTTCCTTTCCTTTCCTTTCCTTTCCTTCTCAGCTGATGAAGGTGATGGCCTTTTAACAATAAAAGTGCCACCACCTGCACGTGCATTTGCATTTTTAAATATGGTCACAGTCTGACTGATTTGCAGGGGTAAAACAGTTTCAAAATCTGATTGCAAGCTCACAGTGACAAAACTAGACAACTACTATCTCCACAAATATCTGTAAGTCTAATCACTTGTTTTAATACAGATTAGATTAGTATTAAAGTTACAAGATTGATATGAGAGACATGATAAATGTAGTCATGACTGAAAACAATTTTTAATTTAGTAACCTCTATCAATCTAGATAGCCCATGAATATTTACCATTAATTCAGTAGGCTGGAACAGAGCGGAGGAAAAAGAACAAAACAAAACAAAAAAAGGGGAAAAAAAAAAAAGGTTTGACCTAAACAGGACTGAGGAAAAAAGAGAATTATCAGCAGTTTTACTGAGAACAGATCTTGCAAAAACTGGGAAAATATATTTGAGATAGCATAATAAAAAAGAACTCCTTTACAAAAACTGAATGACATGCAAAAGTAGTTACCATTCTTAATATGTACTTCTCTTTGCAGAACTTACCAGTCGGATTACAGCTAATAAAGTAACTTCAAAGGCTGAAATAAAATCATTTATGGAAATTCAAAACAAACCTATTTGATCACATCATACTTCACAGCAGGGATACAATTTGCAGAGGCTGAGTGAGGGCATAGTGTAAGCAAAAACAGGTTCTGTGTGCAATGAAGCAAACTAAATGGTTTATATAAAAGAAATGTTGTTTCCATTAATTTTTCTGGTAATCTTATTAAAAATGCCACCTGTCCAGAGTAGAATTGTCCAGATTTTAATTCTTTTTCATATCTCAGTGTTCAAACACAAGACAGGTGAGGTATCTTCTTATAGCTATTAAAATACTTCACAAAAAATCTTATTCTGAAATCTTCATAGCTACAGCAATTTCTCCAGCTCTGTTTCAATGTCCGGTTATTATACCTTTTAATTTTTCTCTCATTGTGCTCAAAGAACTTTTCTGATAAGCTTAAAGAATTTTTTTTTCAAAGCATGCATTGCTTTTTAAGCCTCTCTTTAAAAAAAATGTTTCCAGTCTATAAGACTTAAAATTCATATATATTAAGGAAATAAAACATAAAATGCACCTTTCAAAATTCCACCACCACCCCACCAAAATCCCCTGTAAGAACCCTGAATAGGAACTTGACTCTGAATACCAGCAGAGATGAAATGGTGTCATAATCAGCATAAGTGCATGTGGACTATTCACCTAGATCAAACACTTTGGTCATATACTCAATTAAATTTAAATCCCATTATATAATGTATACCAGTCTAATTTTATGCAATTCCCTAATTTAATGGCTTGGTATTAGCCTTTTTCATTTTTGCACACATGGACTAATTTTCACAGTGCTCAGTCCCTCTGGGAAGTAGGTCATTAAAGTCAACTGGACGGAGACAGAGACTTAATACCTAAACAGTGTTGCAGAAGGGTCAGAGTCACAATAATAAGGTAAAACAGTTTTTCACTCATTCTACTTTGCAATATTTATGACATTTCTCCCTCATATATATATATATGTATATATATATGTATATATATATATATTCATTAGTATTGGCAATGACAAAAGAGAACTATAGTGAAAGCTCATCCTGTTAAAATTCGATTTCTGAAACTGAAAAATAATAAATCAACAAAACAAAAATCTCAATTAAGAAATTAAAAATCACAATTATAGCAATATTTACCTACCAAGACAACACTTGTTTTACACTGAAGCAGTAGAATTATAAAATTCATATTACCTTTCTCAATGTGTATTCTTTTTGTCTCATGTCCCACATCATGACCAGCCAGATCACCCTCCTTAGGTCCAGGCAGGACATTAGGTGACAAACCCATCAGCATTTGGTTCATAGATAGCCCGTTCTGATGGACAGCTGCTAGACACAAGCACAGGCAGAAAGAAATCAGCAGTCATACTAACAATACTCTTTTTTACTTATTTTACATAGTCTTCCTCTTAATTATACAAGAAAGTCTTCCTCTTAATTATACAAGAATTCTAACAATCACAAAGTTACTTAATTAGCGCTATCAGGATCCACAGAGAGGAAAAATTTCTTCCTGTTATTTCTAGTTTAAAACAATCCATTTTAAAAAGTTCAGTAACTTTGGATAATGTTGGAGATTGCAAATATGTTCTTGCTTATTTAACAAGAATTGTTAAATTTTTAGTTCATTGTACAAAAACGCTTGAATACCAACATTCCCAATATGCAGTCCTTAATAACTTCCTTAAATGAAGCATTGTGCCCCATCAGGTGATACACACTGGTTTTCCATATATTCTGTGCAACAGTAGAATTGCTTATTTGCTCATCAGACAGGCGAAAAAGCCCTGTCCAACAGTTTTCAGAGACCTTCATGAGTCTCAAACACACCTCAGAAACTCATATTAGGTAGTTTATATTTCTATGCTTTTATTCTGAAAAAAATGTATTTTCAAGAGGTCGATGCCATTTTTAGTAATTTTTTTTTTAATACTGAACCCATATTCCTGTAGTATTCGTCTTATTCTGGCTGGCACCACAAAAGATGTACTTAAGAATCAGGTGTGATGTTAACAAATCAGGTAAGACAGAAAAGAATTATCTTATAAATAAATAAGTTATTGAAGTGATCCACTACTTAAGGAAATCTGTTATGTTCACATGGAAGAAAAAAATGTACAAAGGTCCCACTCCTCTCTGTAAATTATAGAGTAACCTGAACAGTACAATTTCCTTTTTTTTAAAAAAAAAAAAAAGCAATTCCTTAGCAAAAACAATAAAATCTCTCAATTTAGATTTTTGGGGTTTGTGATGTTTTGTTGTTTTGTTGGGGTTTTTTTTAAGAGAACGATGGAAAAGGGATTAATTAGTTGTAAACAAATACACTATTCAATCAATTAAGAAAAAATTTTAATTCCACATTTGTGAGCAGTTTTTTCAGATCTTCACTTAGAAGTCTGCAGTGGGTTCACCCTGGCTTGACACCACATGCCCACCAAAGCCACTCCATCATTCCTCTCCTCAACTGGACAATGGAAAGAAAATATAATGAAAGGCTTGTGGGTCAAGCCTGGGGAAATAGATAGGTCACAGTATATGGGATGCCAATTTAATCTGCTCATTGAATTGTCCAAGTGATAAGAAAACAGAATTTTCAGCTTGTCATAGTCAGGCCTCATTTCTTTCCTTTGGTAAGTCATTTTTCATCACACACTAATGAAAGATCTCTCATCTGTAGGTCAATGAAGAGTCAGCTTCCTGAGTCTATGGAGAGCCTGAAAAGAAGCAGCCTAAAGGACACGTGTTGCATCTAATCAATACAGCCACCTATTTCATACAGCTATTTCATGGCCTTCCACGTGTGTGCCAAACCCTCCAGTTTCACCTACTGACAAATTCCACTGTGGAAAGACTATTTAAACACACAAAAACCTGCAACGGAGCAGTATTAAAGGGAATGGACAAGTGTAATGTAAATTTAAGTACACATCCATAAAATAGTATGCATTTAAAACCTGAATTTCCATTGCTGCACTGGAATATCACAGAACTCAGAATCTTTGCTGTGTAATTTACATCCTGTATATGGAACTTTGATAAGAATGGCATCATTTTGGGACACCACAGTTTAATTTCACTCTGTCCCCTGTGAACCATGAGGTGATAATAGTCTTTCTATCATATTTCTCACCATTACAAAATTTCATATGTAAAAAAATTATAAAGTATGCACATTTTTAATTTATTTAACACAATTTTTCTCTTTACCAAGCAATTCTACCATGTAAAATATTGCTTACGAAGTCAGATTCAATTTAGAAATCAAAACCGAGTAACCAGATTAAATAAAATTCATTTTCTTTTAAAAATGTTTACACGATATGTTCAGTTCTAAAACTAATCTAGCAAATTGCTTCCCGCCTGCAATTCTGTATTTCATTGCTCATATCTTTATGTTTAATATGACACGATGGCAGTTTGTATCAGTACCTGTTAATGTAGCATCAGATATTATGATACTGTAAACTGGGGAACATAATGTTGGGAGATAGTTATTGCAGCTGAACTTCTGAGCATGAGGCATATAAGATCTATTTAAGGCAAGGGCATTTTGATTAGAAAAACAAGCTGCACCTAATCAGTTTTAAAGTGGTGAGAAGGAGGGGAATGGGACCTACGGATTCTGTCTGAAGAGCTCTCGGTCCGTGCAGGAGAACTGGACACGCTGCTGCTTCGATGAGAGGATGGATGGCTGCCAGGTCTTCGGCCCTCTTCAAGGGAAGGAGCAGGAGAAGGGCTGTCTGGAACACGCTCCTAGACCACACAAAAAGTCATTGCAAAAAAATGGCAATGTTAAACCAAGCCTCTGCTTCCAAACATCACTTCGCTGAACTAAATCTCCCTCCTAAATTACAACCTATTCATTCCCTTGTTGCCGTATCCAGGATTTGCAGAGCATTCTCAAAGGAAACTTGGCATCTTTAGGACACTAGACCTTGCATTTCAGCATGCAATGTGAGCACTGCTCATCCTACTAGGACTTTAACTGCCTTCTGGACTACTTAAAAAATAAGAGGTTTGTTCAGCTTTTTTCATTGTTGTTGTTTTGGTTTGGCTTTTTTTGTTAGTTTTTGGTTTTTTTATTTTTTTTAATGGTGCTTTGTTTGTTTGTTTGTTTTCTTTACTCGTATCATCATGCAGTTGAATTGGAAGTATACATTTTGGCTTATAGATGTTAGCTTTATGGGATAAGTAATTACGTATTTCTGTAAATAAATAAAGACCAGGTACTGTTGTTTTATCTCATGTTGACTTTTACTTCACATTTTAATTTCAAGGAAGCTTCTTGAGCAACGTGATCTTATGGAACTGTTACGGATCATAAAGAAAATATAACCTCCTTATGGTACCTATACCAGTAAAATGACTGATGTAAGTCCAAATGTCTATTTTTATCATGGAACAAAAACTGGAATGAATCACACTTTCTGGATGAATGTGGCCATACCACTTCAAAATTGGGAAAACCATCATTCATATTTTTCTATGCAGGGAAAGGCCTAGCAGGGTAGCCAAGATGAGCTATGATGCACTTCAAGACATTCCTTGCTTTTGAAAACCAGAATGTGAGGACTATGGTGGTTTGAACTGCATATCTGCTATATGAGAATTATTAGTATGTAGTAGACAGATAAATCTGATATTTATGCAGAAGTTTGACACAAACAATAGTCAAAGGGAGATGAGTGCAGAATAGTTCTTACTAGAAAATTTGCTGTCTATCCTTGCAGTTACCTTTTTACTGCTGAAACTTCTCAAGACTCATTGCTAAAGTATGTGAGAGTGAGGCTGTTTTGGAGAAATAGTGATAAAAAATAAATAAATCCTATAGGGGAAATCTATTGGAAGGATTGAAGATATTAAACTAACTTTTTTTTTGCTTGCTTTTCTCCTTTTGATAACTGAAAATCTGACTTACAATGAAAAAAAACAATGAGCCCAAACCACCAATCAACAAACAACTGCATACCTTCAACTCACTAAAAGCTTTAAAAGCTTTTGGTAATGAAATAATACAACTAGTACATGTTTAATAACACCAAAGAAAACTCGCTGTTGTGAATGCATTTTCTTGAAAAAAGCAGTACATTCCTCACACAGAACACTTCTTTTCAAGCAGTCATTATTTTATCATGCACAGTCACTAGATAAATATTTATTTCTCTGAATGCATTCCTAAGAAATTTTGCAACATCCTCAACTACAGTAATCAATAGATTTGTTCAAGGTAAGTTTCATTAAAAAATATCTGCTGAACTTGAGATTCTGATTGCAAAGGGATTCAATGGGCATACTGATAGAGTGGGAGCAGATATTTTAGAGCAATGTTTCAAGACATTTAAGTGGATTCCACTTTAACAGTCTCAGGTTTTTAAGTCAAAAACCTTGATGAGGATAGCTTAACTGCATCATAGCTCTAGGCTTATTATGACTTTGATTGTGTTTATATGTCCATGAACTGGGTATTCAAGAGAAGGATTATAATGCAGATGTTTTCAGAATGCAGAAGATTTATTTCTTTAGATTTAGGAGGATTTAAGCATGCACAGTGTACAGATTTGATATAAATTAGAACGTGGTATATTTAATCATTCATTTAAAATATAATTTCACTGTTTGGCATACAATGTATTGTTCTTAGAAGGGTTTCATTAAAATGAAATCCAGTGAGCACATAAGATTTGAATACAGAGCTGCAGAGTAAATTAATTTATTTAAACAGCTTAATTTGTTTATCCTATTTATTTATGTGTGCTTTTACAGCACGTATTATGAGACGGAGCGAGCAAAAGGAATGCACAGGACAACGAAATATAATTACTGTACAAACAAAACAGATAATGAGTTTTATTCTCATATAATATGACATAGACAAAATCCATGAGAAAACTATATATCTTGGCTTTATCAATTAATTTGTAAAATACCCTTTAATTCCAATAAAACATGGGATTGAACTATACAGAAATGCAAAATAAACCAATTTAGTACCTTAACTATCGTTTTATATCCCTGCTTCAGAGTTCCACAATCAGGATTCTAGTCTATAGCAATGTTTTGTGTTTAACAAATTCGCTGCAATAATAAATGGCAATGCTACTAATAATAAATTGAAATACCCTATAGCTCTAAAAAAGTCATAGTAATAAACTAATAGTGCTGGAATATCAATATGTCTTCCTTAACAGAGACTTTGTGTAGAAAAGATTAATTTGGTTTGCGGCAAAATATTAACTTAAATTTAGACTCCATGTAAAATTTTTCAGAAAAGTAAATGCTCAAAATTGTGTTCATTAAATAATACAGATCAGAGCTATTTTGTCACTTCACATCACACCACTTTCATACAAGTTACTCTACATGAAACAGCAAAGAAATAGAACTTACTGACTTTCACTCCTGGCAACAGAAATCACATAAGATTCTGTCCACTGCCCAATACTTTTCCTAAAACTTGCCTACTCCTGGAGGCAGATATCTCTGAAGGATCTTGCATATAACCCTCTCTCATTATTTTTTTCATCCATTTTTTGCTTCCCTATTTCTTTCTAGAGATACTCACAGGTAAAAAGCAGTGTGGACAATTTAGGTAATATCCAGTATTTAGCATATGGTTGAGCAATGTTTCAGGATTGTTAAGACTCTCAGTTAGGTATCAGGGCCAGAGGCTCTACTAAGCAGTGGACAACAAACTCTTAGGGGCCAAGTTTGAAGCATGCCTTATCTTGGTGCTCTTTACAATTTAATCCAAATCATGAATCCTAAGCATTTAAGAATCTGGCATTTACCTCTCTCAAAAATGTTCCTACCACAAAGAAATTTTCACTCTAGGGAACTCTAATACCCTTTCTTTACTCTTATTCCACTGACAAGTTACACATCCTCAATATCGAGTCCATTTCATAAATAATCAACTTGTTTCTGTGACACTGGGTATCTTATTTCATGCTGTAAAAAACATGTAAAAGATTTCAATATCAGAGATTTTAACACATGAGATTGAGGTAATCTCTAGAATTGAATTCACTCCAGTTTTGTACCAATTACTACATATGATTCATAAAATCAGACTGGCTTGGTCTCTTCAAGTAAAACAGAAGAGTCTTTATGTATTTATCAGCTTTTTTCAGAACTTCTCAAATAGGCAAACACTGCAAAATCTTATTATGAAAGTTACTTTTAAGTAACTTTTTAAAAAAGAATTACCTTAATACACCACTAATGGTATTCAGAAGATCAGAAATACTTTCTTCTCTATATCTTATGTCTTTATCCATATACGAGGTCATGAAGTTAGTCATACAATATTAATTTCTTTTTTTGCCTATCTTATTTCTGCTTCAACAACATGCTTTAACTGTTTGAAAATTGCTTCATTACCAAAAGCCTTCCTCAAAATATATCAAAACACAAAGCTGATGAAGATTAGCTGTTGTATCACTATTGAAGACATTTCAGGTAATATATGTAGGAATAATCCTTCTACTCCTAAGAGGACAGAAAAGTAAGTGCTATCTTCTACGTTGTCACCACTTCAGTTTTCCCACAAATATTCTTTACTCTTTGCCATTGTTGTTCCTTAATAACAAAACAGTTGACCATTTCTGACAAAGTTTGAACACATGTTCTTCCAACAACCAATCCAGATTTGCATGCACAGTTTTCACCACTTGGCTATTTCTCTTCTACAGGTATTTAGTCTCAGGTTTTCACTATGTTCTAGTTTACTTTGCCATAAGACTCATCTCTTGGGTTTAGTCATCCTTTAATTTTAGTCATGGAATGAGCTCTAGACATGCAATTAAGTCTTGCTCTAAAGGTATATAATTTTTTAAACTATTCAGTTGTCTTGCTCCTCCTCCATATTGAACAAACTCCTTCAAGGATGTTTGTGCTTTAAGTCATTGAAGTGCAGAGGATAAAGTAACTTATTTGCAAGGTCATACTTTTCATAGTTTAGGTAACTTATGGAATTGTTTCAGTTGGAAGAGATGTTTAAAGGCCATCTAGCTTCAACCCACCTTCCCCAGGCAGGGGCACTGGCCACCAGGGCAGGCTGCTCCGAGCCCATTCAGCCTGGCCTTTAACACTGCCAAGTGTGGAGCATCCACAGCGTCCCTGGACAGCCTAACTGCATGCTAGGGAAAGTATACACGACACAAACTGTTTTATACAGTTGTGATAATAATTATCATCAGCATCAGCATCATCTTTTAATCAGGAATGTGAGAACGTGAGAGACTGGACTAGTTAATGACTCGAACAGTTGGCCCACTGACCAACCAGGTGCAGACAGCACACACTCATCACTGGAGGCTACAGCTGGGTGTTGAAAAAGATAAGGAGGCTAGTAAGATGCAAATCTTGCCAGTTTGCCGTGGGCTCGTGCTTTTTATCATGTTTATGCCCTTTTCATAATGGCTCAGGCATGAAAACTCCCCTCTGGGGAAGTAGTGGGACATCCACACATAGTCTGAAAGTATTCACCCCTTCTGATGGGCCATAATTGACTCAACTGTGCTGACAGGAGAGGCAGCCCTGCCATCTTGGGGGGTGTCATGGATCATGAAGGACTCCTGAAGTGTCCTGTGATCCATAGCCTTATACCATTCAGTGTGAAACTCCCCACCTCAGGAGAGGAACTTGGGCATTCCCACCTGAAACTAAGCATATATAACTGTAGAACTTCGGTGTTTTGTGGGCTTTTCCTATTCCTCACAGATCAAGACAGCCACAAACACTTCAGCCAACAGATAATGAAATTGCAACAATCAAGTCTTGTTGTGAGGTCCATGGATGGTGATATCTTTCTATTCCTCTCTATCCTTTCTTAAAGTTTTATTTTTATGCTTTTATATTGCTATATCGCTACAGATAATAATAACCTAAATGGCTACATATGTGCCCTCCATTGCAACCAAATTGTTCTAAAATAAACCCTCCAACCCCGGATTTGTGTCGTTTCATATGACATTCAGTGTTGTTTTGCTCTAATCTGCCCCAAGGAATCTATTAACAAGAACCTGCATTACCCTCACCTTTTGGGGTGGATTGTAACAAGCAGTAGTTTAGATTATTTCCAACCTTTGTGGGAAGACACCTGTCTTCCCAGCCTTTTTGGTGGTAGAATTATAAAAATCGCTTTTTAAAGTGATCAAAACAGATTTCTTTCTTCAGTTCCTTACTGACTTATTTTGAACTCGTGTGAGATGTATTCCAGGAATAACTTTCTTGTAAAATGTCACATTTAATTTGACATTGCTTTAGCTGAATAAGTGCAAGAAATTACTTTCTTGAGTGTCTTTCGTATTTTCTGCAAACAGAATATTTTATTTTTACAGTTTTACTTTTTTGTTCCACCTTAGTCAGAGACACTATGATGTTCTGAAGGAACATTTAGACTCAGGAATTGCAAAATTAACTGGACTAATAGTTATGCCCTAACTTCCTCAGTCACTTCTATATGTGTGTTATCAAACTGACTGAATGCTATAAAATTTTATTTCTATTTCCTTATCTGCATACTATCACTTGCTTCCTGAAGATCTTGCTAACTTCACACAGATGCACATGACATCTTTCTCACCTTGTTCTTACAGATCCACTTCCAATCCCAATCAAAATTCAGGAGTTTGAATGTTTTGTATTGTCATTAACTGCACTATTATTTTAAATCTTGGACGACTTTCTTATGAAGAAAATAATCCATAATGTTTACATAAGATGTTTTCTCTCACTGTGCATACCTTGAACTTATTTATCTTTTGGATCAGTTGAAGTTAATTTGATTTCCATTATACTTTTTACTTCTGCAATTTTTCATTGTACCTACTTCGATGTTCCCATCACAAGAATACTAACAACTGAAAGCATAAAATGAAGAAAGAGATCAACTGACAGTAAGACTGAATTGGCTTGATTTTTAGTGTCCTGTTATCTACATGTATTATTACAACAGAAGTTAACTGACAAGAAGCCAAACAGGAGACTTCCAAGTAATCCTTTAACAGTACCTCCACAACAAGAGATCTAATCCTTGGAAATCATGAGCAGTACATAAAGCACAATGACCTAGTCAGAAAGTGGGTGTCAATGGATAGGGCCATTACAGAGAACATGAATATTTGTTCTAACAAACAAAATATCCTTCTAAGGTATACCAAAAAACCCATGGAAAATGCAAATATACAGACATGCAAGAACTCTGTTCAAATCAAATAAGTAACTTGTTATTGGCAAGCTGGACACACTTTCTGATTTTTTTTCCTCCTCTTCTGAAAATCTAGCCTTACTTGAAAAGTAAGCTTGAGAAGCATCACTAGGAATTTACCTCTCCAAGTAAATCCAAACCACGCATCCAGCCAAACACCAAGAATTCATCTGACTAGAGGTCATTGTCTATACTACAAATGTCTGCACCACATCTAGTCACCCTAGGCTCATTTGTCACCCATACAATTATGTTTCCAAGGTACAACTCACCTCATTCTAAAGTAACCACCTCAAATAGATCCAATGTATTATGCCCTAGAAGTCAGTAATATGAATCTCATCCCTTGTACCTGGCCCCATGGCCATTTTGCACCAAGTTAATCTCACACTACACACACAGTTCCCTGTTACACATGTGAATGTGCAAATTTCCAAACATAAATTTGTACTACCTTCTATGTGTCATGTGTAGATACCTATTTTACATGCCACAAGTTAACTCATAGGAGCGTATGGCTGCTATTAGCTTCAAACTGCACCTCAGAAACACACATGATAAAAAAGGATCCCACATTATTAAAAAGAAGACATGATTCCAAGTTACAGCCTACCATACTTAGTTAGCATCCTCTAAGGCCATTATATAAAAACTGTATTAAAAGCTAAAACAAATAATATTAATCATATAGATAGAGCTAATTAATGAGGTGGAACATGGTGTCCTCTAATATAAAGATGGTTAAGCCATAATAAAGAAGGTCAACTATATTTTGACCTAAGATCTACTCATTCTAAATAAAAAAAAAAAGAAATGTGCATATATACAAGTTATTCTAATGCAGAGATTTTCTCTGTTAGGTTCAAGTTCCTACAAATTAGATATCATATTCTCTGCAGCCAGGATAAAATTAAGTGTTATTTGCTTTACATTGTACTTAAAAATTTATAGGTATATTCCAATTTTCATGTTTGGTTTCTTAACATGTAAAAGCAGCTGTTTTAGGAGTTGATAGTCCTATTTTTATTCTGAAATATTAACTGTAGACCAATTACATTTTATTATTTAAATGCTCTAAATCAAGTTTCTCCTTACATAAAGAAGAAAACTTGATCATACTTCATGTATCAGATAAAGGTGAAATTAAAGTAGCTTCCCTCTTGCACTTTTACACATTCAAGAAAAGCACTTTAAAGTAATGTTAAAATTTCTATTTTGAATGCACAATGCACTAATGTCTCTACAAATAGTAGGTTATCTGAAAAGTCAGGTGTTTTTCAGGTTAGGCATACAAAAAGGGTTTTTCTGCCGATTTGGAATACAATCAATTTTGTTCTCATTCCCTGTCTGTAAAATGCGTATAGCATATCCAGCTTCACAGGAATGCTGACACTGCCTGCATAATGCTTTTCCTGTAAGGCACAGAAGTGTCCATGGAAAACTTCTGCCTTCAACACAAGATTCAAGATTCAGGTCAGTGAAGTGAACTTGCCCTTTCTCCTCTTAAGAGTCTGTTTCATTTCAGGTATGTTCTCTGGACTTGCTCACCACTAGTCTGACATGAGACATTAAAATGTACTCTGTTCAGCCATTTCTGTATGGCAGTGGTGGATTTCTTCTCTTTGGCTATTTGGACTTTTTGGGAAACAATCACAGAAACACATGAGTCTGAGCTGGAAGGGACTCAGAAGGACCATCAAGTCCAGGTCTTGAGTGAATGGCCCATATGGGGATCGAATCCACGACCTGGGTGTTATTAGAACCAGGCTCTGACCAACTGAGTT
>VWZV01014389.1:96315-130334 GCA_013397155.1 Irena cyanogastra | reverse complement strand
AAAAAAAAAAAAGATAGGAACATTAAATTGCATCAACAGGAACACACATATTGCCAACGAAAAAGTGAATGAATTTTAAAATAAAATTTCATGTCAGAATAGTCCTACAAACTTATTTCTAGAGTTATTCTAGAAAATAAAATCTATCAACAACTACCTTTGTTAAATAAGTTAATAGTAAATTTCTGCTATTGGCTCACAGGAATATATCTATCTATATATAGATAGATCAAAAAAAAGGTATAAAAGTGTAACACAACCAGTGCTGTGATATATGTGAGGGAATTAGCAAAGTTTAGTCTGATATATCCATTACACAGCGGAAAACTACTGTGCCACTGCTGTCTCCACTTTTTCAGCTGGACATATTGGTTTCTTCTGTTTTATTCTTAATTCTTTCTATAAGTATTAGTCACATATGGATAAATTGCAATTTTTGATTCTGGCATGCTGCTGCTCTGTTCTAACTTTTACAATGTAATTTCAGCTTGCTATTAATACAAGGAATGTCCTTTATATTTTCATATATCTTTCTGCTGAGTAAAAAAATATTGATGTAGTGAAACTGCTAACAAGCTGAGCCTTTGAAACCATGCGCAGGTGATGAAAGCCACTTCATGTCTAAAGCATCCCCAGGTCACAGCTGTCACACTCACTGCAATTCATTGTTGTCACAATCTGCTGTCCCTGCTTGTTGTTGCTCTCCTCTTATTCATCCAACTCATATATCTAAACATTCCATTACAAAAAGACATCTAATGTTCCTCTCATGTTCGAAAGGGCACAACACTCTTCTGAAATATAATTCTGAAGATTTTAGGGCTCACAGTTCACTGCCAAATCTAAGGTGTTGCTTTGTAAGGCTTCCCTTGTAATTTTGTCTTTGTCTCATCTCCTGAATACAGCAGGATAAAATGTTTAGTTAGTACATGATCTCAGCTTTATTCCAACATCTTATCATGAAGAAATGAAATATTGCCCAGTAATAGAAAGGCATTTGAAGCTTTGTGAGTTTAAAGATAACAGCACTAGCTGTGAAGTCAGTGAATTGGAAGGAAAGGTCAGCAAGTCATCTACTGTGGCACTGTTCACAAAGGCAATCCTTCTATCCAATGAACCTGGCTGTTCATAATCTGAAGACTTTGATTTTCTAAGACTTAATTTTGTTCTTTGTTACTTAATTAGATATGGTTACTATTGATTTACTTTTCAGACTCGAAATTTCTCACAGGCCTTCTAACTTTCAAGCGGAGTTTACACTGGCAAACATGCTGTACTCTAATTTCACATCTATGCTGTTGTTTCAGGTTACAACTACAAACTCTGAGATTAGTGATTCAAAAACTTTTCAATTTGTGGAAACATTGATACTAAGGAGAAAATACTTCAGTAAAATCAGGGTTAAAAAATCAGTTAAACCACAACAAAAACAAAACCAAGATGTCTGAAAATAATAGCAATAAAAACTGGAAGCTATAATTCTAATAACAAACAGTTTCATGAAAGAGAGCAACTGCACTATTTATCCATTCCTGTAAAAATAAAGAAAAAGGAGGTTTGACCTTCTCACTTACATTTATTCTTGAAGATATTTATTTTGATTGTAGTATAAGTTATTTTTCATAAACATTATACTGCCAGCACAAGGTTCAAGAAGTATGCTGACTACAGTTTCCTGCTCAACTACTCAGTGCATATAATTCAGTGGACATTAAAATCACAGCCTCTGACTATGCCTAGTGAAGAACAGGTAAATTGCCAGTGATATTACATCCATCCTTATGGGAAGAAAATCCCCTAATAATGACCTCATGCTTTTAAGTTTCTGGGGTTTATGTTTCAATCCTGTTCAGTATTAAAAAATAGGGGCATAATTACTTAGCTGTGCTACCTCCATCCATATGACCATATCCATCTGCAATAGATAATAACAGAGGACATAAATCTAGACATATGTTGCACCACAATGGGGCTGAAGGAATGAGTAGGAAGCAGTAAGTTACTTAGCCCTTATGGTACTGTTGAAATAATTACGTGCAGCAAGATCTTACATTTAGAAGTGAGCTTCGAGTAACAGATTAAGACTTGTGTTTATGGATCCACCTGTAGCAGAAATGAATTATGAGCAATAAGTTACAGGCCTTGACTGAAGAAGTCATGACAGCACTTGGGTAATGTCATGTTCTACATAAAGGACCCAAAATCCTTAACTTATTAGTGCAAACTTCAAAAGAAATGTGTATTTCATCCTCATATGTGCATCCTCTCTTTCTAAAGAGAACTTAGGTTAATTTGGTCATTTAAAAACATTTCATTGAAATCCACATATTTTTATATTACAGTTATGTGCAAACCAGATGGGAACATGAAACCTGGTTTGTCAAATAACTTGCACAGGATGTTATGCCAGGAGTTATGCAAAAGTTGGCAGCTACAATGAATATTTAATTAGCATGGATATGAGAGCTGAAATTTCAAAAATGACATTGCTACCTACTGTAGATTGTTAATATAAACAAATGCTTAAATAAGCAAACTTTTGGAAAGAAATTACAATTTTCCAGTTACCATGTGCTGATAGAATGTTTCAGAGAGCCTAAATTGTTAGGTACTTTCAAGGTCTTCACCTAGATTATAAAGAATATATCTCTGATAAAAAAAATAGATGAGTTACAAAAACGAACTTGTTAAGAAGTAAACTACCCCCATGACAAGGAAAATTTTCTGGTATGGAACTTCCCACAGTTATAATAATATACAAAGTTATATGATGACAGTATGTCCCTTTCAGAGTCCAACAGTTTTAAACCTACTAGACAGGTTTAGATCACATGAGCCAAAAACACTTCTCAGTTAAGTGCTTGCTGGGTCCAGCAATGTTCCCATAATGAGGTTAGATCTGTCAACAGAGCAGGACCTGCTTTCCACAAAAGAAAACCATTTTTACATGGCCTGTGAGATTTGTTGTACTCAAATGTACCTAACTGTGGTAAGTGGAGACAAAGACAGTGGTCACGCTGCAATATGCTCCCACAGACATATTTAAATGTAGGCTGTGGTAACTTAGGCAGTTTTAATAGCTACAACTAACTTGTAAACCAGCTTTACAAGCTAGAAGTCAGCTTGTTAAAGTTTAGAAACAGAAGGTTACCAATGCTCATGAAGGTCAAATTTTATACCCTTACATATGAAATCAAATAGCTCATAGAAAATTAAAGGAGGGAAAAATAGCATGAAAATAGTGAAAACAAAGTTTTGTTGGCACAGTAATTCATACATCAGGTGTCATTTAGCATGTGCTCCATCTCAATCTTCATTTCTTAGATATCCCAGTAGGACCAGTGCCCACTGTTCCAATTAAGAAAATAAATTTAGAATGAAATAAAGCACCATGTGTGTTCCAGAGAACATTAGTATCATGCAACTCTGACTAAATACCAATCAAGTAAAAACAGGAAAATAGAGGTGCAAAAATCACCATGTAATCAGTTAGTTAGCAGCAGAGTGCTAACACAGGGGCAAGATGGAAATCAGGGTGGGATCTAGTCTTGTCGGCGTACCACCTAAAGAAACTATTCTTCTCAAACCAGTATCTTAACTCCTCATGTCAACAAAGGTGAGAAAGGGATGCCACTGAAGGCCTTCAAAGGAGACCCTACATTTGGAAGTATAGGTGACTAAATTGGGCCATCAATCATATTTTTCTAGGTCAATAAAAACATAGATTTGTTGACTTTTAACTGAACACTCCCTTGTGGTTCTGTGCTTGTTAGGTTAAAGACGAAACACGCACCAGTATGTTGAATGTCTTAATAAAGTCAGACCTCTTCACTCTACTTAAATCATCATGAACTTCAAAACTTTTGTAACTCCTGATTTGAAGGTCCAAGAGATTCTAAGTTTACCTAATTTTTGTCAAAGGAATTGCATGAATGGACAGATTTCCAACATAGCCCTGAAAAACCACATAAACTTGCTTTTGCATGTCTATTTCTAAGATACATCAGATAAAAGAACAAAAGTTGGTGTACTTTCTCTTTCTCATTTATTTGAACAAAAGAAGGATAAGAGGCAAAATGTAGATATCTGAATAAAGATCAAGTCATAATTATCTGATGGTAACAGGGAAGTGTCTTTTAAAATGAAATGCTTTAAAATGAAAACAGATCACCTTCAGTAAAAGGAAGAAAAGACTCCATGCCTCTGGTAAATGCCTCTATAACTAGATTAATTTAATTAAAGGCCACAAACAAAACCTAAAACAGGTAGACAAGTTAAGATATCAGGTATTTTTGAGATATCCTTAAAATACTACAGTTCTGGCCTGCAGATTACTGAGACTGTTCTGTGCTACTTCATTCTAATTTGTTCTGGGATTTGGTAAATTTAGTTTTTGCATAGGTAAAGTATCAAACCTTTCAGCCTTCTTCAGATAATTTAGAGCATTTCAGTTCAAATGTTTAAAGTTGGAAGAACAATCCCTTATAATTCAAGAGTAACTTTTTCCATGATATCTCAAGGAACCTTAGATTACAGACTATGAAATACGAGAAATCACAAAACTGTTTATGAAAATGCTTCAATTTGAGAGTTGCTTTAATACTGATTTAGAGAGATGGAGGGAAACTGAGAAGGTGACAGTGGCCACCAGTAGCCTGTTGTGCTCTGAGTCACCACACTTAATTTGCTTGTATTTACTGACTTTATGACTTACCTTAGAACACTCGACACCCATACAATACACCTTTACAATATTTATGGTGGTTGGGAGTGGGCTAGGATTTGGTGCCTTTTGGTTTGGTTGGGTTCAGTTTGTTGTGTTCTATAGTTACCTTAATGACAGATGTCTCCACTCTGGAGGGAGGGCTCTGCACTTGTGCTGCTGCTGCCATGTTGGCGATGGTGCTGAGGTGGTTCATCTGGCTCATTGCCATCGTGACAGAGGCTGGAGGTAGGCTCACGGGAATCAGCGGGTGGGGCATCATCATGAAAGGAAGTTCCAACCCTGTTGGAGGGAAAAACAGGCAAATAGGTTTATGCATCTTTTCTTAAGCGCTGTCGTCTTTTTCTCCTGATGGACAATATTCAAGTGACAGGTGACAAGATGGTTCACATTGCAGGAAAAAGCAGCTATATGTCAGTTCTCTTCTGGGAGATGCAGGGGTGAATCACTAGCAACCATGGAGGGTTTCTAGCCACAAGGAGAGGCTATTAGACCTCTTAGTTTGTTCATATCTGTGTAATGTATGGTACCATTGCTAAGCCATGGCTATTTATTATAGTTTTTGATACCTGCTGTAAGGTGCCTTAGCAATGTGTCATTATGCCACTGATGCACAGGTTAGCAGTTATTTTAAGTATCAATTTTATTGCATACATATTTGTTCCTTACTGTCTCCATTTCCCCTGCTTAATACTTTAAAGGAAGTATTCCAGCATTCTGCACATCCTTGATTTTTTCATTGCCTATTTATATAAACACCAAAAAAAAGAGAGAGGAACTAGAAAACTGCTGATGTTAGTGCTGCAAGATGTCAACCCGTACCATTTGGCAGAAGGTGGTTCTGTTGAAGAGGGTTGAGAGGATGGCTAACTGGAACATTATGCTGTCCAGGCAAGTTGGGGTGGTTAACAGAGGCCTGTGATCCTTGGGTGGGGGGAGACTGAAGTTTTTCTTTATCCCAAGAACCATCACTGCTGCCTGTGGGGAATGAATATGTATTATTTGGATGAATGAAGACTCCAAATTTTCAATTTCTGAATTTGGAAGCAAGGGCAGCATTCTAACCTTTTTTTGCAAGTGGCAATTTATTTCTATTTTTTTTTTAATATGTAGGTTGGGGGAAGGATTTTGGGGTTGGCGATTTTTCCACCCTCTGAAAAAGGAATGTAAGAATAAGTTTGTGTGCAACCTCTTAACTTAAAAAGTTAAAGTATTAGAGTCATGCTCATTCACATGAAGTCTGTGTTTTGTGTATATGATACATACACTTTTCTCATACTTAGAAAATAAAACTATATACAGCACTTTTGAATGTGTGAAAGAATATTTTTGCCTGCAAAATGTCTAACAAAAAATATGTTCTGTTATGCCAATTAAAATTTAAACTACAGTTATATTGTGTTGTTATATTTATTTGTGAATAAATAGACATTCTTTAAAGTAAGTTAAAAATTAATATATTGAGGGCACCTACATGCATGCATACATGCTTGGCTGATAATTCTATTTTATATATTCAATTTTTATTTCATATTATTAATAAAAATGTAAGGGATTACATTGATTCGTGCAGTCTTTTGGTAGTGGAACAGACTAACAGCAAAGAATAATGGGGACAAACAAGTACTGAGATGAGAAATAATTCATTTCTTTGAGAAACATCCTTTTTCACTATTTCAGACTTCCTCATAAAAAATAACCATAGAATTAAATAAGATACAATTAAAGGACAATATGATACAGTCTGTATAAAGGGCAATAATAATTAATATCTCATTATTAATTTGTATATTTATATGCAATGAAAAGGTTAAGATCTTCCAACCTGACCAACTGTATTATTCTTGGTGTGTACTTACATATAATGCTGAGACTGAGTGTATGTATGTTTATGCAGACAGAGTAATCTATACACTCACTGTATGAGTTTATTTACCATACACAATCAATAAACAATGTTTGAATATATTAATAAATATGGATATATGCATGCATTCTCAGCAGTATTAATATACCCATCAGCAATATATGATTGCTTCCTTTTTCATGTAGAGCACAATTTCAACCTCCTGACTTTGAAAATGTCTACTATTTTCATGGGAGCTTGTCTTGATAGGGACTCCAGGATGATATAAGTCAAGATGTATTTGGTCTATGCTCAGTTTCTATTTAGCATTATGGATTATAGCAAAGTGCATATTTCTAAATGTTTTTCTACATACATCCTACTCTTTAATGAACCACAGAGCCTGAAAAACAACAGGAACCACACCACCTCCTTTTCACTTCAGTAGAAAGGGGATAAGCCTATTAGTCTTGACATATTTTAACATCGTTTTCATTGGATGACAAAAGCACAGAAGTTGGTAGAATTCCAATTTAATTTCTCTAGATCTATTAAAAACCTGATTGTAAAAGCTGTACAACATAGTTTATAATGAAAAATACTCCATTATTGCCATGATTTTCTTTCCCTAGTTACTTCAGGAAGACAGTTAAGGCTCAATATAAATTCTAACTCATTAGCTCAATACTGTCTCAATCCCAGTGTAAATTGTTCAGAAGTAGGTAATGAAAATTCAGTCCAAAGTCTCCCGCAATCAAACAAAGCAATTTTATGAAACAATGAATAGAATCAATTATATGAGATACTTTTATTATTTTACAAGAAATTTTCAAACTTTTATGCAGTGAATGTACTTGAGATGGCAAATGCATTATTTGAATCTCATGATCTTTGACAAGTGAATATGTTTTCTTGTATTTAGAGAACTAAGACACTCTCAAAAAGCCTGAACACACATTTAAATACACAGTAAAGCAGCTACACCTTATCTGGAAAAAGATTTTTTTTTCTTTTAATTTTATATTATCTTATTTTCTGCTATTTACTTACTGTGACGTAAGTATTTCACTCCCTAACATCCAGGCCTACCCCACCCTCCTGTTCTGCTTATCCCTTCTGAAGAGTTTATAGCAATCCATTGCAGCACTTCAGTTGTGGAACTCATCCCACCATGTCTTCATGCTGGCAATTCTGCCACAATGACACAGTTTTCCTGCTGCACAATGGCTTCCAGCTCTTCCTCTTTGGCTCTCCATCCTCTACCTCCAGTGAGATGGCAGAGCAGAGGACCTTGCTAAAACACTGTTTTTCAAATACTGGTGTGCCTCATCCAGACATTTCTAATGATCTTGATTATATCCCTTTCCCCCTTTAAATCTAGGTTAAAGCTCTTGCAATGAGCCTTACTAACTCCTGTTTCCCCTTTGAGCCAGGTGTAGCATCTCTTATATATATATGTAGAATACAAATAATACATAAATATATATTAGTAATTATATGAATATTTGTTAGCATTATAAGGAAGATGTTTGCATTTTATACAGCTGCTAAATTGCCAGTAATGAGATATTTTCCCTATTTTTATCAGCAAGATCTTCTACAGTGCAGTTAATTTCATGTTACATGCTGATGTTCGATATGGAGATGGAGTCAATTCTTCTGTGACCCTTCCTAACCTGGTCACAGAATTTTGCAAGGTCAGTTATAGTTTGCCAATTATGGCTCTGCTTATGTTGCTCAGAAATTAAAGCTTTTCTAAATCAGTACTCTTTTCTGCCTCAAAATTACAGTGTCTGCTGTTTTAGCGTGATATTGAACCTAATAATAATTTGGAAGAGAGAAGACAAGTTTCAGAAAGCCAAAGTATCAAGGCTAGCATTTAGTGACAGTGTCCTTAATACTTGTAGACTGAAATCTGTTAAGATTTGCTTATATGGAAAATGATTTATAGACAGAATCCAACCCATAACATTAGAAACCACTTTCAAACTTCTGACTGTCAAGCTCCTGAACACTTTAAAGGAATAGACACAGACACAAAAAGTCTTGGCCATTCACTGTGTTTTTCTTATGCTAGTTAAACAGACTACTTTTCCTCTTAGAGGAAACAGTTATTTTCATTAATGTCAAGGCAAAATAAGTGTTATTCTTTTGACACTATTCACTGTCTGCACAACAAAGTGCAAGCTACCAGTTCTGTCACTTTTTACATTTGGTTTTGATTTAATGCATATAGCGGTTTCAAAGAGTATTAAAAATCTGTTGCCTTCTTCCACTTCACTTGTTGTCCTGCTGGAGGCTTATGTTTTTCCAGTTTCCATCAGTGGTTGTCAAGTCTTTGTAATAGGATTAAAAGCTTGGACACCTGATATCCCTGTGTGCTGCAGTTCACCCTCATAAAAGCTGTTTGCTTTAAATTGAGAGAAAATCAGTTTTTAGTGGCATAATTAATTAAATTATGCAAAGTGTTCCAGATTCAGCATAACACTTTCTGAAGCAGCAATTGGAAGCTCTACATTGCATTCAAACAGCATTTCAATTGACGCTGCACTAGGCTGACCATAGAGTACCATTTTCAAGGCTTTCAAGCACAAGGGATCCAATTTTGAAATGCAAATGCTTAATGTTGAGTGCTCAAACCCCATACATATGTACTTGAATTGGCAATTTGGTAGCCAACTACATATTTCATATGTGATAGTGCTAATACAGGCACTCAAAAAATTGAAATGAAGTTCCAAGTGTAAGTACATGTATTTAAAAACCAGGCTCAGATGATCTCACATTTTCTCATGATGGACAACTCGATGGAACAAGAAAGACAATACTTTTTCACAATTTAAAAGGCATAGTACAGAATCCATTGCTTTCCTCATCACCAATATTTCAGCACATATTTTCCATAATGTGAGTTACCTTCTCCCATAATCAGCAGTTACACAACAAACCATTATTTGTACGCTGAAGTGGGTCTGTAAAAGCCTGATGCCTGGATTATTTGTATTCATTAGTAGCACAATTAGGTAGCTAAGGATGGTAATAATAAATTGAAACAATTCTGGACTAGAAGGTAATGCAGCCAAGAAAAAGAAAATGAAGCAGAAAACTAGTGTACAATGTCAGCCTCACAAACAAACACTGATTTAAAAGTACGAGGTTCATTTTTATAATCATTCCTCTTATCTACGGACTCCTTTTCCTTTTTTCATTCTGACCCCATTAGGATTCAGTTTGCTTAAAATTTCTGTTTCCACAATGTGAGATGAACAGTTTTGTTCCTGTGAGAGTCAAGAGGGATCCAGCCAAAAGGTTCTGTAGATCTGCTGAGCTCACTCTGTGGGCGACAAGCCTGTCTTTGGTCAGCTGAATCTGCATCTGGTGCTTCCAAAGACTACAGTGACCCTTCTCCCAGACTCAGTTCAATGGCCTAAACACACAACTCCTGAGATGGCCAAAAGAATTTGAATCATGTCTTACAGGGTTGGTGAGTACCACACAGCACCTGGAGGAAACCCCAAGGCTATCTGCAGGTGTAGCTCAGGCAGGATATTTGAGGGTATCTAAGGCAGGAGCATATATGCATGCTTAGGCAACCATGCCAAACTTTTTTTGACCACAGGTGGTTTTCAGAAATTAAAATCAGGCTATCTGCCAGGCCCTTGGGTCTTCCCATTCCTTTCATGTGGAAAACTTGATACTTTATGGAATTACAGAGAACAATTCAAGCATGTCTCTAGGCAAGTGAACCCCAGCACTGGCTCAGGAATAGTTTCAGGTACCATTATATACAAGCAGTATCTCACATAGCAAAAACACAAAAGAGTCTGACTTCCCACTAACAACTCAAACCACTTTTTTTTTTTTTTTTGGTGTCCTACTGATCTCCTTTTAGTCTCATAATCTTTCTGTTATCTTCTGTGTTTGCTGAAACAGTTTGTATCTCAGCAACAATTACCAAACAAAGCATCAGTATCAGCTGTGTTGGCTCATTTTTCTGAAGTGGACTATTCACGATCTAGGCTATTTATGTCCACTGGAAAATATGCATAATCAGCACGCTAAAAATTGGTAATCTTAGCCTCCTGACAGTGAGGAAACCATTTCATAAACTGCTCAAATCAAATACTGCTGCTTTAGTCTTTGAATTGTTATAAATTTGTGATTTGATTTCTATATAATTCAGTTTCCTAAAATCAGATGTACAATATATCTGCAATATACGAGTGTTGTGAGACTGTATAAAGGACACAGGTCTACAGATAAAGGCATTTTTATAAGGTTACTGTTACATCATTAAAGGAAAAATAAAAACAAAAAAACCTTTGTCATTTGTAAACATCATCTGTCTAATATTTTTGATACTTGGATTGCTACCTCTTCTGAGACCACAAAGTGATCAGGAGCAAAAGTATTATGATATGGAAAAATAAGTTTCTATTTGCCTTTACATAAGGTTTTTTCTTTTCTTTTTTACTCCTTCACAAAGTTTTGCCTTGTTTTGGAGGTTTTTGGTTATAAAATCATTTTTATGTTCTTAAATAGGCCACGAGCAATGCGGGCTCTTAATTAAAATTGTTCATAATTTTCTCTAAAATAGTAGGCTGATGGGTCTGGTATTTGTAGTTCTGCTATTATCATGACAGATCACATACATGTGCAGTAGCAAATTAAAGACAAAAATACACATACACAAAAAACCCCTATCCTCTGATAAACATTTTCCTACAGAAATATATAAAGGAGAAGCCAAAAGAACCTTTGGAATTACATACTGTTTATTCTTTGCTGACAAAAGTAGCAATCCAAAAAACAGTTAGTAGCCTCAATTATGTAGACTGCTTCATTCACTTTTGATTTTATTGCATACCTGTTTTGTGGCAATGGCAAAGAAATTATAACCGCACTTTGCACCATAAGCCAAATTTGTACCCACTTTACTTTTCCTATATTTATGTTCTGATAATAAAAACTGTAGTAGAAACTGTTAATTCCAGGAAATAAGATTGAATTCTAAATGCTGAATACCAGAGTATAGGTTTAATCATTAATCAGGAAATACTGAATTTATATAAGTTAATAAGTGAAAGAATTTTTTTTGCAGTTCCAATGAATCTCATAGAATATAGATATTTTATACTAATCCTTCATTATTTCACCAAAAAAGATTAACACAGGAAAAGCTTTTTAAAATTCCATTTAATGAATAATGAAACTGTCCAAGACAACTGAAAGCTCAGCAACTCAGTTACAGGCAGTGTGACATTTACCTAAAAATAGATTTTCCATTTGTCTCCTTTTACTAATACCTAACTTGTGCTAATTTCATAGATAAAAACCAGTTTATTTTTATGGTTATATGATCCTAAAAGATAACAATGTGATTTTAGATACAAAAAAATAAATTTTTGACATCATCAAGAAACAAAAAATCAGATGTGTTGCATGCACTGTGTTCAAGAAAATAAAAACTGGGCCCCATTTTCCTGTCAGGTACACCTGGTTATATAAGGTAACTTCAGACCAGAAAGCTGGAAGTATCAAGAGTCCCTTGAGGCACAGTTTTTAAAATATAAAGACTAATGAGCCATCAGAAGTCAACCAAAAACCACCAAAAAACTACATTTTCCTTTTTTCTCAACACAATGAACATTACAAAGTATTTTGCAAACCTCTCAATTACTGTGTTATGTGCTTTTGTACAAAAATTGCCCGTTCAATAGATAATTAATATATTACTATATGCAGCCATTGCATGTAATTGTGGATACAAATATTTTCTGTATGCTTAAGGAACAGGTAAGACTGAATATGCCTGGCTGAGTAGTCTATAAGAACATGTTTAAAACATTTTCTAAAAAATACGGGTTTAAGTTTTTTTTAGTGCAAGATCTTGTTACTTCAGTTTATAAAGAAAGAAGTTATCCTCATTCAATTTGTTGCTCTGTATAATCACTATAACAGTATAATAGACTTCCTTTTTAGTACAGTGGAAACTAAAACAGACAAGTCCAGAAATGTGCACAAGGTGAAAGACACAAGTTTGAGCTTCTGAGTGATTCATGCCTACAAGTAAGTGACTAAGCTTTCCTGAAAACATGAATTTGGATGGGATTTTGTGATTAATATCTACACTGGTCTGATATAGGCAATTCCTCAGTTGGTGTGGACCCTGATTTTTGATCCTCATTACCTCTAGTCTGAGTTTTACAGCCTCTAATTCTATATTAGCAGTGCTCAGAAACAAGAAAAGTAAACCAAAGCAATATGCCACGTACATATTCAGTAACTTGTCATCCCCCTTTTCTTTCTCTTTAAAAAAATTCTCAAAAAGTTTTGAAAAATAATAACCTAATTACTGCCCCTTTAACTCAAGCAGAAAAGTCCTGCAGATGTTCAGGACATCTAAGTATGGCTGACAGTTCTGTATAAACTATAAACTAAAGCAAAATAAACACTAGAAAATCCTCATTAAATACACTGAAATGCAAAAATTAATTGCATAGACAAAATGCATGAAGTGAGAATGCAAAGCTTCCTAATGTCTTCTAGTAGATAGACATAATTGTTAGCTAGTCCACACTTTGCCCCACCTGTTTCAGCTGTGTTACAATACAAAAAATAAGAGAAGCAAGATATATTGGGCTTGAAGGCAAAAATTAAAATTGAAAGTGAAATTAAAAGTGAGAAGGCCTCTGTAAAACCATGTTCAATCTATTCCAAAGAAGCTGCACCAGGGATGAAAATGCAAAGCAAGGAGGTTGACATATTACAGGGAATCAAGTTTATTGATGACTTTTTTAAAAAATTGCTGAACTAAAGAGGAATATTTCCATTTCCAGCACAAATGCTGCACAAACTCGTAACAGTACGCTGGCTCTAAAAGGTTGCATACAGAATGCCCTCCTGAACATAATTTTTCAGATTTTTCACTCACTGAATTTTTTTAGTTGTTTTCTTAGGAAGAAAGGCTAAATTATCAAAAATCAGTCCTTATTAATCAACAGATTAATATCCAGTCTTAAGCAAAGTTGATCGCAAGGTCTCATAGCAATTACATCCCTATGCTCTCTGGGAAAACAGCCAGCAGCTGCAGCAAGTTTCAGGCACTCTCTCTCCAGAGCACATGGCTGTGTTTCCCATTCAGGGAAAAGGAGACTTATGTTTGCCCAGATATTGGCTTGATGAGCAGCGTGGGGCTGGACACAGAGGTTTCCGAATCGATGCTGCGTCTCTTCCACACTAGAAATCTGCCGTGGAAAAGCCAGAAGGCTGCACAAGCTCTGAGAGTCACAGAGACATTTCCCCATCCTTTGGGAAGCAGGTGCTAACCCAAAGCTTTGCGAGGAATTGTCTTACTTTTGAGTTGCCTGCACAGCTTTGATTTAGCTTTCCCATGACCATTCTGATATAGTCCCCAACTTTTAGGTCTTATATATTCCTTATGTAAATTTGCAGCATGTAATAGACCCAGGTCTCAAATAAATCCAGTAGTGATGATTATTACTGTTATTATTACTATTATTATTATTATTATCATCATTTAAAAATACCTTTTTCTAGCTTTTAGGTGCACAACTTCACTACTCCAATGTTATTTGAATACACACATATACATCTGTGTGCACACCTCTACCTTTATGTCACACATACACACACAAACGAAATGTGTAAATACATAAAAGGTACAACAAATTGTGACTTAGAGTTTTACTAAAAATACCTTCTTTTCACCTGCTTGGATTTGTAAATGGAGTGTATTTGCCCACCAGCTCAAAGTCTAGCATGTTCAGCCAAGCAAACAAAATCTTAACGTGCTTCCTTTGATCAAGAATAACACGTACGTTTATCTTGAGTTTAGCATGGAGTGAGAATCATTAATACATCTCAGCTGTTATTCAGCACTTCATTATGCTGCAGTAACTTCGTTGTACACTTAAGCCTTTAGGATTTTTTCTATGTCCCAAGACAGATGATGGTCACATTTCGTTACTTAAAGGAGGAAATCTTACCTAAGAGTTTATGGATCCTGAGTCCTGTTTCAGGACTGCTGGAACCGCTTCTGCACATGACTTATTGTTTTCTCAAGATGACAATGAGAAAGTTACAACTAGTATGACTAGTAATAACAGTAGTAGTAATAATACATGACAGTTAGAGCAGGGGGACACTCCTGGCCCTAAAAGGCTTACAGTGTGAAAATACTGAAAGAAACAAGTACATAAGACAACAGGCTACAAGGAATTTCCCTCAGTGAGAAAGAGCTACACATAATTTGTATTTGTTTTAATTGCTTCTCACAATTGGCGTTGTTTATGCAAAAAGAATCATCTTCTCTGTGAGATTTAGTCTACCACCATTCTCTATTTATGTACTGATGCCCTACTCTACTCAGAACTGGTGCTGGTTTTTCTGACTGAAGCCTTACAAAAATGACCAAAGGTAAAATCTTCACAAAAAGGCAGCTAAAAGTATGAAATTGGATTAAGAGGGTAGGAATGTGAGTGATACATCTTAAACAGCAAATTTCTCAAGTATTTCCTTGGACTTTTGTGATTGGAGAGGGGAGTGGGGTGTTACTACTTTCTAATTTATTTTGGTATATTTGTTTACTTTTAAAAATGAAAAGAAGCCACTATCTTAAAGTTATTTAACACAAAATATTTATTTACTTCAAAAGATCACTGTTACCTATAACCATCTCTAGTGGCAAAAATTTTCACCTAATGTGCAAGAGACAAAAGCATCAAGCCAGTGTTTGACAAAAAAGTCAATTGTCATTAAATGATAGCATGCTATGATAATTTATTCAATATTGGCTTTACAGTTATTTTTTTTTTTCCTATAATACTTCTAGGACAAGGAAGTTCACCTAAGCTATTATATCAAGATTTAGTACTCTGAACTTTACCAAGCTCACATGAATCTTGCTCATTGTAGTTATTCCTGTATCTATATCAATATCTGATTTATGAAGAATGCACACACCTTTTAAGTGTACTTTAAGCAGTATCTTCAATTGTGTCTTAGACAAAATTCCTAGCAAGGTATTTACATCCGGATCTCATTTGGTAAAAATCAGAATCTTGCACTCTTTCAATGGTTAGAAGAAGACATAAACACACATTTTACTATGTTTCCTAGCTCCATGAATCTTTCTTCATGATCAATTATTGATCTGATCAGAGATGAGCAGAGTTACATAACAGGAGAGACAATAGGTAGCCAAAAAGCACTTTTCTTCACCCCTTGACTCAATTAGTGACAATGTTCCCCAGTCAGAACTGTAGGTATGGTTTTGAGAAAGACAACCTCTGTTCCCAAGTCTCATGCTTTTTGAACAAGTTTTGGCCAGTGTATAACTGATGGCTATTACGTAATAACAAGGTGGGCTAGATGCCTCCTCAGCAACCTGTGTTCAGTCCTTTGCACACCCAGTGGATAAAGATGTTTCTGTGTGTTAAGTCCCTCAGACTTAAGCTCTACAAACGAGATGAAACATTAGCAATTCACAATTAGCTCAGTATAGAATGAAAGAATCATCAAATGATTTGGGTTGGAAGGAACCTTAAAGATCATGTAGTTCAACACCTGTGCCATGCCTGGGGGGGTTGTATCAGCTATTTGCAGCTTATCACTCATCCTAAGTTTTCCAACACACCTCAGCTGGAGATCTGGATTCTACTATNCTGTGCCCTGGGTTCCAACATATTATGGTGACCAAGCACCAGAACGTTGCTTGAAATTTTTCTACTACTGGATCTAGCAGTGTGTTTTATGCTGCTGCTACAAACAAACAAACAAACAAACAAACATGTTACTTTTGAAATAAAAACTATTTAGGCTTAGACTTTGAACTACAATATTGGACAAGGGCTTGAAGTTTTTAAGATGCTTCAGGAAAAATTATGCAATTTTTTTTTCAAATTCCAAGAAGTTTTTTATTCTGAATTAAGATTTGTGTTTTTTTAGAATGCAAGTGAACATTTTTTTCAGCAGTCCTGTTTTTCCAAACAATTTCTCTAGTGTACAGTCAATACAGACTTCCAACAAAAACAAAAAGCTGCATTTCTCATTTTTAAATCATCAAGACATGAATGCACAAACTGCTAACAGGTAACAATTATCCCAGAAATCAAATCCTAGAGCTCAAATTTGGCCTAGAGGCCATAAGAAGTTAGAGTGGTATTCCTAGAAATGGAATTACAAGTAGAAGCACCTGACACTTGGCATACAAATTCAGCATGCAGCTTATATGGCCCACGTGATATAGAATATATAATTCCACATCTATATTCTAAAACAGGAAAACACCTACAGCTGATTTTAAAACATCTTTCCCTTTAAAAGATTAAGACAAATCTGTTTCCATTGAAGTCAGTGAGACTTGATAAGGGCCAAAATTTCATTCTGGTTGCTTTCATGTACCAGTTTGAGCACAGCTGAGTGCAAAGATACAAGTCCTAACTCAAAGTAGTGCCTAGGCATGTTAGCTCAATGGATGTACAAATGCTAAAACTGGCTAAAAAGTTTATTATCTTGTGGTTAATCTTTCAAGGGATAAAATGTGTCACTTAAATATGAGATATATGATAACTGAATATTTGTCCTGTAAAGTGATTTGCTAAAAAAGAAAATTTAAATGTCGAGACTACCCTTAGTTTCCACAGGGATTTCTGTGCAGTCTTCAGGATTGACACTGTGTTAAAGTATTAGTACAATTTTTCAAGCAGATTAGTCTGAACACAATGCTTTGAAAAATTCAAAAAAGAGAACAGATCGCAAATGTCACTTCTTTAGTAGCTACAAAATGCAAACTCCAAGTGTTTTAACCTAATGAATAAATGAGTTTGTCCTTTATGTATAAAATATAGTTTGTGTTTGTTGCACAAGTTTTTTAATAATAGATGAATTTTAGGTTTGCTTCAACATATTCAATACAGTGTGATTAATTTGGTTTTTCAAAAATGCAAACTAGACATTACTATATTACTCTGCAAAATGCACAGCTTGCAACATTATTGTCTCTGTGGGATCTTAAATTGAATTGTAAAATGTGTCTTATTTCCAGTTTGATTTATGTAAGAAATTTCAGTGGATAATGCCCTTTTTGAAGTTTCTGTGCTTTCTCCAAAGAAAAAATACATAACTAAAAATCATGACATAGCTTATTATAAATCACAGCAAAGTTTTATCCTTACTTAATGTTTCACTTAAAAATCATATACTGATGCTACATATTAGATTCAATTCAGTGAATTAACTTTTTTTGAAGCTTCGTATTATGACAGATTATATAACGCATTTTTGACATGTTCTGTGATTTTATTGCGATATTCTAAGTAATTACCAAATCTCTTTTTCTCTAAAAAAGCTTTCCTGTGCCCTGAGAATTAATCTATGATACCATTTAACTTGGCTTTTTGAAGTAAATATCACTAGATAAAAAGCCAGCTGGTTCTGAATAATGGGATACTTGAATGAATGTATTAGTGTTTGAAAATGAGAGTACAAATCTTTTAAAAAGATTAATTTCCATAAGAAAGATAGCTCACAGATCTACAAAAGAATAAATTCAAAACATAATAAACTGGCAGAAAGAGAGGTAGATTAAAGTAAAGGCAGCAGCACCTTGTTATTGCAGCTGTTGTATAGCAGTGATTCTGTATCAATTACAACATTTGGTAAATATGGGCAGCCTCTTCAAAGGCTTCAGTGTAAAGCTTGAACCTGGAATACACAGTACACCCTATGTAATAACTTGAGTGATTAATTTTTTTTCTTAACAGGACATAACTTTTGTTCCTAACAATTGAGTCTCCGGGAAGTGTTACAAAGACGCTTCTGACTTTAATGGGAATAGCTAACATCAGTTTTGTTTTTTTTATTAAAGATTTGGATATGAATTTATCTTTATCATGGAAAGAGCTTGGCTTTATCACCAGACACAAATGCTGACATCAGCATGTAAGCTGACTTTTGTTGTCCTATGGACTTTATTTTCAATATCCTGTTTCAAAATATGTTTCCTTGAATGGGTCTAGGATTCTGTGCACACAATTGCTTTGACTAAATATTAATGAAACAAAGTTTGCTGATGCCACTAAATACTGCAGGTTTGCATAAACAAATGCTGAGCCTCAAAGAATTAAATCATACTGGGACAAACTTTGAAGTACGTGGGGGGCATTTGTTTTTTGATGATGGGACTAATCTAGTTTCCATCAGACCCACATCAAATTTTTCACTGATGGAAGCCAGTTTGCTCTTAGCAACCTGTTCTGGGCAATCTAGTGATTTTGTCCAGAAACAGTATCCCCAAACGATGCTATAAAGCACAGCATTAGTAAAGTGCAAGGAACTACATCTGCCAAATCCAAAAAACAAACAGCAAGACTTTCTTCTATGGTAACAGACACCAAGTGGTGAAAATGCTAGTGCCAATATCATTTAGGCAACGGGAGTTAAATGTTCCAAAAAAATGTTCTTTTCTTGCAAAGCTGCTGGAGAGCAGATTCCCAGACCTGTGTGTCTGGGCCACACCAGTGCAGCTGCAGGAGAGTAGCATGTTTCTAAACAAGTCCAATAGGCATTTGAAACACTATTGCAGAAATTTCTATCTTAGTCAGACTCAAATGGATTTTCAAATGACCACAACTAGGTATCCTAGGGTCATCTTAATGACAAAATTTAATTTCTTCCTCCAAAGCTTAGAAGTGTTAAAACCAAAAGAAAATATTTGAATACTGAAAGATATTTCTGTTTCTATCCTGACTTGTTCTCTGTGGAAGCTGAATTGTTGTTGCTGTTGAAACCTAGAACAATGAATAATGGCCTGAGGGCAGACTCTCAGATATTTTTGTTAAAAAATTTAGATAAAAATTTTACAAAATTGTAATAGTGATTACTGATGACACAGTCTTTACCTAAACTGTAATATGTACAAAAACTTGCATAATTCTTATTTATACATTTAAAAGATGAATTTCAACATACTTTTTAAATGCATCCTAACAGAAACATTACAAGGAACATTGTACTTTAAATGACATTTGTAACAGAAAAGTTGCAAAAATACTCAGAACTGGACTGAAATACCTAATCCTGAACTTCCATTTTGTTCTGGTATTTTTTCAGTTCAATTCAGCATATTTCAGTTTATATCTTGCCTGATATGTTTACCAATTTATTAGACATATAATACACATTTTTCTATATGTATATACTTTCTACATCACTATAAAACATTTCTAATTTCAATGTTTTCAAATTATCATATTTCAAAACTTCTTTGCATTCCATATTTTTTAATTTTCCCATATCACTAACAAATGAAATGAAAGCAGATCCTGAAATGGTGACATTGCACATGGAGTGACTACAATCAGACACTGATGCAGACTGCAAATGACCCACTCACATGAATGCTATTCAAAATAATAGTTGCAAAGTGGGAGTGAAAGCAGAAGTTTGGTATAAGGTCACACGCTCAAAGGTAATAATTAGTTATCAATTAGAGTTAATAGTTAGTCCCTGACAGTTGAGCCCAAGCAAGTGGCCGTGTTGTACAACAGAACCTGTTACCCTGAACTTCAGCTGCGCCAAGAGCACTGCATGGTCAGCAGAGCCCCATAAGGAACGAATTATTAAGCCATGATGAGTCACAGATTTTCTTTCAGATGCTCATCCCTCTTGTCAGAGATCATTAGAGAAATATTCTACTGAACATGCAAACACACAGGACACTTGTGTGCACTATAAATGTCAACTATAGTACGCTTGCTGAACTATACAGTTACACTGCAAGGCACAGAAATGCCTGCTGCCCTGCCAGAGAATGGCAGACTTCAGTGAAAGAAGAGCCAAGTCAAAAGACTAGAATTAGATCTGTGCAGCAGCTGCAATGACTCATTTCAAAGATCATACTTTCCTCCATTATTTTAATTTGCTAAGTCAAATAAACTGCCAGACTCCCTTGTACACTTGGAGACCACTGCAGACCTCCACACAGGAATGAGCTTTCAGTGATTAAGAATAATTTGAACCGAGTAAATGAAAGTAAAAACAAATCAGGGAAGTATTTCAAGATTAAGGCAAATGTCTATAGCAATACAACTGAAAGGACTTTAAACATTACAAATAATTCATTTTAGAATTCAGCGACATTTACTAGTCTTTGTTAAAACTGGCTGCAAAATGTTTACAGCAATTTTCTGAAAGCAGCTCCAGATTCTTTTTTAATCATACTACTTCAGGAAAGCTGCTTTTAGTTAAAATACAAAAATCGTAGTTACAAGGTTTCTGCAAACATAACTGCCATTCCATTAAGGAAATGGCACAGCAAACAGTAAATAGTGGCCCCAAGGGAAATGTAAGTATTGATTTTATTACTATGTTGGTTGGGTTGTATTTGCAATTGTCAACTCTAATTTTAGGCTATGCATTAAGTATCCTCATAATAGCTTAAGGAAAAAAGCAAATATTAATTAGAACATATTGATAATGTTTTTATAAGTCTTAGATTTAGTGCTTACCAAGCATATGTTTTGAAAACATACAAACCTATTTCTTGCTTGTAAATGTAGCTAATAAATGAACAGGCAGAAACTATAATTACATGGATTATATGATACTTTTTTGCATCAAGGCATCTACTAGATGCAATTACATTAAAATTAAATTGAAGTGCAAAGATATTTCTTATTGCACATGTCTATGCTATGGCAAATAAGATTGAAGGCACTGATAAAATAGAGAATTATACATACAGAGATTGATTATGACTTTCATCCCAGCAACTGTTTTTTGATAGTCAGATTCCTATTCACCATTTAGTCTCTAAGCACAGATGCCTGCTACACTCAGAAACTGCAGAATGGATTATATTTGCAGATACTACTAAAGGTAATTCATGTCCTCTTTTTCCCAGTCTTTAATTAATTTAAAACAGTACTTACATAAAATCAAACTTATTATACATTATCATTTGTTCCTGATAATATCCACAAGCCCTTAACTTGCAGAAGACTCATGACTCACTTTGGTATTAAACTGCAAAAAGAAAGTAGCAGACAGATTAAAGTAACCAACAGAAAATAAAGGTTTAAAGCTGCTTCTTTCAAAGTTGCACAATCTTCCTACATGAAATGACATATGGTAAGTATGTGGTGATGGTAATTTCAAACAATGCAAGACTGATTGGACAATTCACAGGAAAAGGATTTCCTACCCATATGTACTTCACATTTCAGTTTACAGTGTGACTTGCACAAAAGAGACATTACAAGTGCCAGCTGATGTAGCTGACACTACAGAAAAATCAATTCCTCATAAATTTCTGTATTTATGAATAAGAATGTGTTTAATATCTAAATATGTTTAGATATGTTAATGTGTTTAGTATCTAAAGGTAGCTAAAACCAACTGTTTGTGCCACATACAGTGTTGTCAACTCCTGCAATTGTATCACCAATCCTGATATCCTTCATACTTCTTAAAAATCTCTGCTACAAATACATGATGATTTTATCTAAGTTTAGATTAAAGAGAATTTATCTCAGTTGAGATTAAAGAAAATTTCCTATTTCTTGCAATAGTGTAATATCCCAAATCAGGTGGATGTCCCTGTGACTGGGGGAGCATTACCATCTGAGGGACGTCTTCCCAGGCACGACCACACTACCAGCCCTGCCAGGGAACTCAGGCTTTTGGGTTGCTGGACATTTACACTGGGTGTATCTAACATTGTTGTGAACCTTTGTTCTAAACCTTAAGAAAGCAGATGACAAGCACATCAGTGTCAAAATAATATTTTTCAGGCAAACGGCTTGCAACAGTTCTCTACCTATCCCAGAATCAAGACATACTATACAAACATGCAACTGCTGTTTGGAGGGGTTGACAGATTTCTCCTATTCTCTTGATGGAGGAAATAAAGATCTTACTGAATTTTTTCCTGCCCTCACCCACACTACTCGTGTGGAACATGCATAGGGACAGATCTGCTTCATGGGATGCAGAAAGGGCACATCTTTGTGGCTCACTGTGCTCTGCTATCATACCCAGAAAGAACCAAGCTCACAAGGTACCACTACCACCACTTTGTTCTCCACCAAAGCAGAAACTCTCGTAGAGCTGGTCTGGGAGTTGGATAAAAAAGGCTTTCCATATGTATCCTCTGCAGATTATACAACTTAATAGCCTCTGCAGAAGCCTGAAGGTGAATAAGCTGGAGCATGTTATGTTTGGCATGTACCAACGCACGCTGATGTATAAAAGTTCAAGGACCACATTTGTTATGTGAGTATTTATACTTTCTTTCCTCCCAGGGGACACCAAGATCTTAGTCTATTAAAGTCTAAATAACACTTAGGTGGTGCAGAGTGGATTGTTCGTGGTCACCTGACAAAAGTAAACTTCCTTATTCATACCAGTTACTAAAATCTGTGGCTACTGATTTCACTGAGCTGTTATGTATATTATACAGCTGTATCTTTGCTACCAGATATTTAAAGTAGACATAAAAATACACAAATAAAATAATAGCCCTAAATTACAGGGTTTATTTCACAAGTTACACATTTTCTGCCATGGTAGAGAAGAGCTTCAGCAATATTAGTACAAAATGTCTGTAAGAAAAATGAAATGGGAACTTCTAACTGTGTAAATTGGACTGCAATGCTGGTTAAGCTATTTTTTACAGTGGATTTTATACTTCAAGAAAATGCAATGTTCTTAATATAATAATTTCTCATGCACATAAAATAATCAATAATCACAGTGACAGGACAGGCACTGGAATATGGCTAACACTGTTCATCTCAATATTATTTCAATCATGTTTTTCAAAACAAAATGCTTCTGTAAATGATGACATTATATGATTATTTGAAATTCTTATTAAAGAAATCTTGTTTCTGTTATTATTGTCTAACAAGACCACAATATTGCATCATTTAACAGGCCTGAGAAGGCAGGCAACAGAAAAAAACCCATCCCTTTGAGTACAAACCTCTTTGTGTATTAAGCAAGCAAACCCATGTAACTTCATGTTTAGCAATAATAACTGTATACTGTTTCTCAAAGAAAAATTCACTGTGCCTGTTTCAATCATGCCAGATGTTATTACCAGTACTCTAGTTAAAAATCTGAATTATAGCAGGAGAGACTGTAATTTTCTTTTTTATGTCAGAATATGTATATATATATAAGAAGAAGAGAGGTAAGCAAACGTCAGTGTTATTTGAACCAAGGGAAAAGAAAAGAAATAAAGAAACCAGCATTTTATTTTGCTAAAGTAGCATTAACAAAGTCACTGACAATTTTAGACAGGGTTTATTTTTTACATACTCAGAAATAAAAGTGATTACTCTTAGAGAAATCTCTGTTGTGGTGATGAGGAGTGCACTGCCCCTAAAAGCTTCAAATCTTCCCCTGCACACCCTGACAAAAGTTCAGGGGTGATCTGCTGCTCAGAGACACATTCTACCTCTGCTAATACAACTTGCTGCCAGTACAAGATAGCATTGATGAGACTGCTAGTTTTCTCCCAGGGAGACTGGGTTATATTCCTGGAAGCAGCTGAAATTAGAGGGAGTTCTTCATTTAGTGAGGAGGTTAAAGCATTCCAAAACATACACCGCTCAACTCACAGGAATTTGGAATGTGTTGCATAAATAGCTCTAGCTGGTGACATTTTCTAAGGCTAAACAAGCTGCTCAGAAAAATGGTTTGTGCTGAGTCTTAGAATTACTAGTAAATCAAACAACATCAGAAGTTCACTACTTGATTAACACAAGGTCCTACAAGGAAGTTTAAAAATAATACCCCTAATTTTATTTCAGCATATGAACTAATTACCCTGAATGTATTAGAAAATGTAGAAATCAGAAGGGTTTGGTACACAAACCTTCTGAAAGAAACTCAGAGTTTCTCTTCCGTGAACCGGTTTCTCATACCACAGATGGTAGCCCAGGAGGGGAAATGAGTTCTGCAGACTCACCACCCACCGGTAGGGGAAGGGAGGGAGCAGACACTGAGGCTAGTTTTGACCCTACCCCCCAGAATACTGAACAGAATTGCTTCAAGTCACAATTTCCTTCTTATGCTGCTCCCAGGGCAGCATGCAATTATGTACTGCAACTGGCTTAGGGCAGGCTGGGTCCACAATTAGTCCCTTGACCTTGCTGAGACTAACAGTATGAGTAAGGTGAGCATGACATATCTCTCTCTCAAAATTCTCAATTATTTTATGCAACTAATGTAACAGTAATTTCCCTGCATCTTAAAGAAATTGCTCACTATCATAAAAAGAGCCTTGCCTATAAACTCAACTAAAAGGTCAAAATGATAGTTTTAATTCAAAGTTTCCATAGCTTTCTCGATAAAATGAGTATGAATATAGATTGTCACTTTATTTCTACTTTCCATTAAAAAGCATAGGATTTTCTTCTACTTTCTGTAATAGGTTTATTAGTTATAGCTCTATTACAACAATACTCAAGGAAGTTCCATTCATATCATAGACAATTATCTGTGATAAAGCTCATGGCAGAAACTGTAGATGGAATAAATGCTGACATGGGTACATTAATGCACATGCCACTCACATCGTGTCAGGTACAGCTACCCCTTAGGTTTGAAGATACAAATGCTCCTTTCAACACTTTGGCATATCTCAAGTAATTAGAAGCCATCTGCTGAAATCTTCTACATTCAATCTCAAACAGCCATCTTGAAATGGTTCGGGCTTTATGTCACGCTGGAGGGCATACCTTTCTCTCATGCTCAGGCTGCAAGAGACCTCAGACAGTGAGTAAGAATGAGATCATGCAGAGAAAAAAACACTGCCAGGAGTCTGACCTAGGCTGTCCAATTAATTGTCAGTGAGTTAAAACAATGCAAACTCATTAAATAAACAAATACAAATACAAACTTCTAAATTAAAGATGAAATGTGGGCCAGTTTGGGACCCAATCATTCATTAAATAATACATAATAGCCAATTAAAATAGACTATCAGGAAGAACTGAGGCAGGGAGAGATGGCTCAGTTAACCACAGAGTGAGCAGAATGTGTTTCTTCTCATCTTGTAGCCAAGATGCAACATACATCTACTGCATACAAGTAATGGGCACAGAAGCTGGTATCCATGGTTGCAGAGGAAGACTTTTCAGGGCAACATTAAAATACCACAGCAAAGAGAGCTCCATGAAAAGTCACTATTTTTATCTTCCAGTCAGAGATGCCCTGTGAGTGAGGTTGCAACCTTTCTGAAACACCTGCCTTACACACGCAGTAGGAAAAAAATTATTATTCCTTACATCTAAAAGGTCACTTAATGAGACAAACATAAAGAATAAAACATGCCACAGTATATGCTTCAAATGATTACTGAGTTCTAAACCCATCATGATCATGTGAACAGCTCAGTGATATTTGCTGTAAGATGTATATGATATGATACAGTGAGGGAGTTACCACGGAATAGTAACATACAATAAATAATAAATGGAGCAAATACCCAATCATAAAGTTGAAGAACATTTCTGAGTGCACAATATTAATAGAGATCAAAAAGGCAACTAACCCATGTGTAATACATGAGTAATGAGAAGTAACCTCCAGAACTTCCATGTAAATCAGTTAGTTATATAGCACACTGGGTCAAGGTTTAGTGAAGCAACTTCTCAAAACCATAAAAATCACTTATTGGAACAGCTGACTCTACAGCATGTATGATGAGAAGATACTTTTTAGTAATCCTGAGTATTAAAGGTGTTGCTTTGGCCAGTGACGAGAGCTGGCTTATCAAGAGCAGTCATAGCAATATAATTTACACAGCTCTCACAAGACAGGTGTCACAGTGTGGTCCTAAAAAAGCAGATTATAAAGTCCCTGAATCTGCTTCATTTCAAAGGGCAAAGTTAGTCATGAAAGTCTCACTAAGTCTAGATCCCTTTCTACATCATCTCTGCTATGCTGAGGACAACACTGGAAAGTGGAGTCAATGCACAGATAGGCTTCAGAACCTGACCTCCCACACAGCTTTGATTAAGAATGTAAGCACATATACTGGCAAATATCAACACACAGGTTGTTTAGCATAATCAAAAATGAAAATATCCAAGACTATGTGAGTTATTTTTTAGTTAAAATAAAGGAAATTTATCAGTTTGGGAATACGAAAGAGAACAATACAGCACAAATACTATTTTAGAAATCCACACGGGAATTTTATATATGGTTTGAGGACATATTGCTCAGAAATACAGAATATTATAAAAAAATTGGGGGGATTTTGCAAATGGCTATTGCCTGAAATTAACTTTTTACAAGAGAGTTTACGATTGCAAAGAACTCTACCAAGTTTTCAAAATTTAACCCAATTATCTAAACATCCTTAGTCTATGCAGCTTTGCACTAATATCCTTGAGTATAAATCCTGCAAGCACATTAATCTTCACCTGTTCAGCACAAGTTTCTTAACTACACAGAACCCTACAACAAGTGCACTTTTCCTTATTCAAGTCACTGCAGTCATACCCCAACAACGCTCATGTTATAATTATTTTTGGCTGACGAACCAGCAAAACTCACCTATCTATTAATCAATTAGTATGTCAGATTAAAGCTGTATTACAATACTATTTTGCAAAGACAGTAATATACATATCTTTCCTCGACAGAATAATTAATCACATGTTAAAGGTGGTTCCTGCACATAGGGCAATTTTCTGCTTTTGACCACAGAAGTATCCAGTTGAGCCCTGGCTGAATCTCCTCCAGCTCATCCCATCTCTACATGGTATGGGATCCCACCTCTACATGCTTACATAAATAGCTTGTCCCCATTAATAAAGGCCTAGAAGAATCATTTACAGAGTGAGAAATCTAAAGACACTCAGAGGGTGAACAGAGAAGCCAGAGGTGTTAAACCTTTTCCATAACCTCTCTTATGCACCGTAGCCAACAACAGGAGCCACTGAGCTGTAGCTTACTAGCTGGAGAATACCAAAGACAGGAACCTCAGGAGACATTCCCTCAAAAGGCAATCGGGGTCCACAGTTAGGCAGTGTTATTCAAAGACCCGGAAAAACAGCACAAACATACACTCAGTGCCTCCAGAACTTGGTCAGTAGCTTCAACCACAAAAAAGGAAAATCTACATATCTACTAAAATTGCCTCGACTATGAAGTTCTGTAATTAAAAGTAAAATCAAATAGAGAAACGAGGAGCAGATGTTGGTTTTATTTCTGTATGTTGACTTTATTAAGGAAACATTTCCCCATTCCCCTCCCCCAAGACATCCTTTTCTTTCATTTATGTGCTATGATTCCTATTATTTTCTTTTCCCACTAAACAACCGTAACCTTCATCAGTACAATGAAGCCATTTATGTCTAAATTCTTGTTGCCCTTGGGATTCTTCTTTATGTGTTTTGTAATTGTTGTAGTTGATTTATAACTTTCATGTCTCTGATGTAAAATGGAAGTAGAATACAATCTTTTTTACTCTACTCTGATTAACACCTGTAAGAACACAAGAGATATACAAAAATAAACCTTTTTTTTATAAAAGAACTCCTTCTCTAATTACTTTGTTTTAGAAAGCTACTGAAGACCTCCCCTGATAGGAATTAAACTAGCACCCAGTTGGTGCTTTATTGTCTGTTGAACAAAATGATTTATTGTTTGTAGTCTGAAAGCAAAAAAGGAGGAAAATTACATTTTCTTGTACCAGTAGCCCTATTACTTGTTTTATACTATTCTTTGAAGATTACAATAACCAATATTATAATGGTACCAGAAATAGTTAACTCTAACAAAGCTGCTTACACAAAAGCAGTGACAACTGAGATCACTGTACCTCACAATGATTTAACCTTAGATGTTAAATCTTGTGTTTCTTACCTCAGCATGACCAGCTATAACATCCAAATTTCAACTTATCTCCTACCCTAGAGTCTGGACATAACTGATTTTTTTTTTAAATTATTTTTTAAGGTTTCAAATAAGGAAATTTTAATTAAGTAGGAACAGGCAAAAAATACAAGAAAAATTGTCAAGAAGAGGAAGCCAGAAATCCTTTACAGGAGTCTAAACTATGAATAGCAAACTAATTTTAAGACGATTTATTTTCTATATCAATGAGAATTGAATGAGTTTTTTAAACACATTGATTAAAAAGTCTAAGCTATTACTGCTTATGGAAGAAGTGTTGCAAATGAGCAAAAGAGATTTGTACCAAGCTGTATACCTAAACCCACACGTATCAGATGTATATATATATGCACATACACAGCAGATGAAAAGCTGGAAATTCAAAATCCCTTTGTCAGAAATGAGGTCATTATAAGAGTGATGGTATTGTGACTGCAGGAAGTTGTTTATCTTCCAAACTTCCAACTACAGCTCTTCACCCACATTTTTCAGCAATTCCGTGGAATTTGGATTCAGTATTAGCAGAACACACTCTAACACACGCCATGAAGTTCCAGAAGAACATTTTTGTGAAGTTGGCTGAAGTTGGGGAACTATTTAAGAATGGGATTTCTTTCGATTTGGATGAGGCCATTAGAAAACTACTGCTACTCCATAAGAAAAGAGACAAAGTAGGAAAATGCATCCCACTCTTAAAAGAGAAATTTTCTGGTACAAACTCAGGATGACATGCATTATGGAGAGAAGGTGGCCAGAAATTAGTATTTCTGGAAAATTTCTGGTGGTTATAAACACCATGATTTATCTTCTTTCTCTTCATAAAGTGATTCTATTTAGACAACACTGAGAAAAATTGCTAAAATAACTTTAAAACACATAAGACATGACAAAATTGTACCATTATTTAAATATTGATTAGTAGTTGCACCAATCACATTATTATTTCTGGATGTTACAGAAAGGAGAATCTTTTAAAGACTCATTAATATAAGTGCAAATTAAGGCAAGGAAGAAATTCTGAAATATTTTCACTGTCTTATTAGCGACACTATTTGCTCCCTGAGACAAGGAACTGTGTTGCACGTGGCACTGCAAGCTCTGGAGGTCTATTCTGTCACCTGCTGCCATTTCAGGTGCCCTGATGTGGTGTCTGATGTGTCCCCACAGGGCTCACAAACACGGCAGAGCACCTGCTGCATATGATCTCTGCCACTCAGGAGTGGAAGCTGGAGGCCAAGCAGGATGCCCAAAGGCATTCCAAATGGTATAAGGTATCTAGACTGAATCAAGTTGCTGATGTCTTTCTTGCTGGAAGTAGTTTCATAATGGGGAATTGTCAGAGAGTAGGAAATTCTGTAGCAAGTTGCATAATGCTCACCCAAAAAGCCTGCATGGGGCGCTTCTCCCTTGTAATCCTTAGATAATCTTCATTGCATTGTCCAGAAAAGTGTGATTTATACACTGCAATCTTGAGCTAATTAAAAAAAAAATCATACCCTACTCTATGAGTGCTTGCTCATTTAAGCTTACACATAATTTAGGATTTTTAAATGCATATAACCTAGAATAAAGTTTCTATTTTTAAAACACTATTCCTTTTAGCAAAACTAGTTGGAATTAAACAAGAAAATTACATACTTTAGATGTGAGAAGCTGAAGTATACTCAAGTATAATTTTAACAATGTTAGGTCCTATAATGAGTTGACCTTCTATTCTCCTTAACCCTTTTTTCCATCAAAGCCACCTACACCCACTTTCCCTTCTGTTTCTCTAATCTGCAATTATTTATGTTTTCTTCATGCTGCTCTATCCACCATGGGAGCAAAATTGTATTTGGTGAAATATAGAGCTAATTATACCATGAACCCAGCAACAAAAAGACAGAGCAGATGTTACTTCAGACGTGCTAACAGTTCCTACGCTTAAAGCACACATAGTAAAGGACTGAACACAGTACTGAAAAAAAAAAAGCCATGATGGGCTTAAACATGTGGAAAGAAATTAGCACGAAACTCAAACAGAATGACGTACTTAATAGGCTCTAAAGCATTTATTCAGTGATTGTATTCAGCAACAATTTTGCATTAATTCAACACATATGTGAGGCTATACACGGGGTCAAATATTGCATATAAGGCAATTATGCTCAACTTCCTCTCATCTCAGTATTCAGTTTTCTTCAGGATTCCTTCTGCCTGTCCATCAACAATCTGTCCACATCTTTATCTACCTGAACATTTCCCAAAACACAGATAATACATATGACAATATCTGTAGCGGCAAAAAAAAAAAGGTCCTTTCTAGTGTTTTTTAGGTTTTTCCCCACTGTAAGTAAGCAAGAGGCAGAAAACAGACCTTAAAAATGAACTAATAAAGACAGTTTGCGGTTTGGCATTTACTATAAAAGGTTTATCAGGATTACAGTGAGGTCTCCCAGCAATCTACAAGGCAGCCTCTGCAAGTAGGGGATCGTCAGATCACTCTCTCCCCCTCCCTTATTAATAAACTTCCACAAGACTATTATTTCTGTTTCTCTACTGCAAGCAAATTATTTCGAAACTAAAAATAAGTCTACATGAAGGTAAACAGAAAATTGCAGTATTTCCCTATCCAAGTTGGAACTGATTAAAGATAACTTGTAAACCTTCATGTCAGGCAAAGTTCCTGTAATTCCAGTTATTTTGTATACATTAAGGCACTCTACATTTGCCATGTACCCTCTCACCTCAGTGGAGACTAGTGGCTCCTCTGCATAGCTAAACTGCTCTGTAATAAAAGTAAAATAAACTTCATTCAGTAAATACCCAATAGCTTATAGTAAGATACAAAGATAGCTCATCACCCGCCAAGCTTCACCAGAAAAATTGAGACCACACAGAATTCAGCAAACACAAATTTGAATCATGAGCAGAAACATTAAATACATCATCACAATAAATTATTTTCACAAATGTGCAGTACCAAATCTGAAAGGGCACTTCCCACTTCACATTATTGCCATACAATTACTTCAACTCCACAAATGAAATAAAACAAAATCTTAAAAAGGTGTGATCTTAAATTCATCCTTGAAGGAAAACATGCCTGCATAAAATGTATTTCTCCAGTGATAAAACCTAGAGATATAACTCTAGCAAGAGATATCCATAATACAGAATTTCAAGTAACTGCTTAAAACCACACATAACAAGACTAATCACAGTAGTCTTGAAAGCAACATGTCTTTAACAGCAATCATCACAGTATGAAATCAACTTGAGCTTATTACATTTGGCTGAATAATCTAAAATTGTAGAATTAAAAATAATTATTGATAAAAGATAAGACATAAAACCTCCCTAGCTGTTTGAGTCTAAGAATATCAGGGGATGGAATGAATGTTGAATTTATGTTGTGGAAAATTGGTCCCAAGTTGGTTTTACACTTCATCAGAAAGCACTTTTGTCTTGTATGCAAACAGTTAATGAAGCATACCAAAACTGCAACTTTTTTGCTAGCTCTGATGTGGTAAGACTCACAGCATATTCCATAGCTTGCAGAATATTTAAGAAACATTATAGATTTTTCATTTATTCTTCTTTGGTTATAATGCAGAATCCTGTAATTTTAAATTAGATTTCTTCTTGCATTTTCAAGAATTGCTTTATACAGCTTGCAGTATAGCCTTTCATATCTAAAGCATTCTTTTTTTGTTCCTTTACAGAGCATTTTCAAGAAAAAATAACACCACATAAGTAACTGGTGCTCTAATAAAGTCGAAGAAGGAATGGATTCTTAACAAGCTTTCATGCTAGATATGTGACTGCTTCTAAGATTTTACAGTTGCACCTATCTCTTTTTATTTTTGTTATATTTTGGTCCAGTTATTCTCAAAGTTGAGAACAAGAAACTTAATATTAGTGGATAACAGTTATACTACCATGTCTTTTCTAGAAAAAATGGGCAGAACAGCCTCTTTTATACCAAAACTGAAACAAACATATACAACAGAATATTTACAATATTCTGAACACTTGACTTTAAAAAGCTTTCCTTTCACACTGCCATTTCATGACTTTTGCATCAAGAATTAGTCTGCGGAATTATATCAGAGTATGGCAACCAGCTCAATTATCTCAACCACACACACTCTTACGATTAACTTTGGGAAATTAGTGGGCTTACACAGCTGAACAAATGATTGGTGAGCTCCAGTCAATCACCACATCAAAAAGAAAGTCCCAACTGCAAAGACAAACAGCATCAATGCTCTGCAGGAGGGGACGAAGCTGCCTAAAAAATGGTGTAATGCAGGGACTGAATGCATTTATTTACTCAAGAATCACAAAGGCTGTTTTATCTGTGGGATCCAGCCCTTTACGACTTGTCCTGCAAAGAAGCCCCCATCAGCAGACCAACATGACAAACACTACTAATATCGACTATATTGAATGCTCAAACTTCAGGAAATTGGTGTACACTGTTTTCTGCAATAGATCCTCATTAAATAAGCCCATCAATTAAGGGCAGAAAGCACAACTTTGAGCAGCCCTTGCTAAAAAGGAAAAATTAAAATTATCTGCCATTAACAGCCTACAGGAAAAAGAATCCACCAAGCTGCACATCAAGTGTACAGCCTGGGGTATGCTTCAACAATTACTACCATCAAACCCACCCAAATTATAATAGAATAGAAGACTGGGCCACTCCAGTTACAGTTAGGACTGCAGAAGTTCCTAACAATTAAATTAGTAACAGTCAGATGACATTGCAATGCCTGTTCTTATGCTTTGAATGCCACCAAAATAGATTTCATATAAATAGATTAAATACATAGTAGACCTAAACCATCCTGCATAACAGTTTCTTAAGAGTCCTTATGTTTCTAACATATACAATAGCTGACATACAGTCTCTTCATTTTTTTATCATGCCATAATAAGCTGACAAACAAAAAAGATTTTGCTAACATGCTTATGTTTTTTTACTACACCCTTGCACTACTCCACTCTGAGCAAGACTTTTACAGTCATGAGAGATTTTCCAAAGGTGGCCAGCCCAGAAGGGTTTGCAGAGCTCCATCCAAAGAAATGTGCAGTAAAGCATCATCTTAGAGCAAGCCATTTCTGGTCGAGGCAATTTAATCATATTCAGATAGTGAAACCGCTGGAGCTCATTAGCTAAGAAAGCTGGGCTTGACTAATCTTTTACTATAAATCTTTCAAGAAAGCCCAACTGCAGCAAGAAATGGAAGTGGAGATTTAGAAGGCACTANTGCATTCTGCCTACCTAAATTCCCTATGCAGTTTCAGTGGCATGCGGAACTATTTATTCTCTTTCTCTCTTCTTTCCCTCATTGCTCTTTGGCATTTATCATCAGGTCCAAGAAAAAGCACAGTTATACCACAATACCTAACTTTTAGCCAGCACACATAAAAGAATTGAAGGCAACTCATACAAAACAATGCACAGGAAGAAAGGAGTTCCTCAGAATTCAAAGAACAAAAAAAAAAAAAACAAAACAAAAAAAA
>VWZV01014389.1:82577-96223 GCA_013397155.1 Irena cyanogastra | reverse complement strand
GGCCTTAAGTACCCAGTAGTTTTGAAAAGCACCTCCATTCCTCCTGGGCATCTGGGCTGTCCCAGACCTTCATAGACTTGTAAAGGGACTGGCAGGATTTTAAGACTGTACCTGAGGACTTAAGATACTTAAATTACCCTTAAAATTCCCATCAACTGCACTCCTGATGATAGCCATCTACTCTGCTAAGTTAAAAACAATGAGGCATTTCAAGGTAGAGTTCCATATCTTACATTTTAAATAGAGTGTAGGAAAAAACATTGATAAAACACAGANACTTTTGCATCAAGAATTAGTCTGCGGAATTATATCAGAGTATGGCAACCAGCTCAATTATCTCAACCACACACACTCTTACGATTAACTTTGGGAAATTAGTGGGCTTACACAGCTGAACAAATGATTGGTGAGCTCCAGTCAATCACCACATCAAAAAGAAAGTCCCAACTGCAAAGACAAACAGCATCAATGCTCTGCAGGAGGGGACGAAGCTGCCTAAAAAATGGTGTAATGCAGGGACTGAATGCATTTATTTACTCAAGAATCACAAAGGCTGTTTTATCTGTGGGATCCAGCCCTTTACGACTTGTCCTGCAAAGAAGCCCCCATCAGCAGACCAACATGACAAACACTACTAATATCGACTATATTGAATGCTCAAACTTCAGGAAATTGGTGTACACTGTTTTCTGCAATAGATCCTCATTAAATAAGCCCATCAATTAAGGGCAGAAAGCACAACTTTGAGCAGCCCTTGCTAAAAAGGAAAAATTAAAATTATCTGCCATTAACAGCCTACAGGAAAAAGAATCCACCAAGCTGCACATCAAGTGTACAGCCTGGGGTATGCTTCAACAATTACTACCATCAAACCCACCCAAATTATAATAGAATAGAAGACTGGGCCACTCCAGTTACAGTTAGGACTGCAGAAGTTCCTAACAATTAAATTAGTAACAGTCAGATGACATTGCAATGCCTGTTCTTATGCTTTGAATGCCACCAAAATAGATTTCATATAAATAGATTAAATACATAGTAGACCTAAACCATCCTGCATAACAGTTTCTTAAGAGTCCTTATGTTTCTAACATATACAATAGCTGACATACAGTCTCTTCATTTTTTTATCATGCCATAATAAGCTGACAAACAAAAAAGATTTTGCTAACATGCTTATGTTTTTTTACTACACCCTTGCACTACTCCACTCTGAGCAAGACTTTTACAGTCATGAGAGATTTTCCAAAGGTGGCCAGCCCAGAAGGGTTTGCAGAGCTCCATCCAAAGAAATGTGCAGTAAAGCATCATCTTAGAGCAAGCCATTTCTGGTCGAGGCAATTTAATCATATTCAGATAGTGAAACCGTTGGAGCTCATTAGCTAAGAAAGCTGGGCTTGACTAATCTTTTACTATAAATCTTTCAAGAAAGCCCAACTGCAGCAAGAAATGGAAGTGGAGATTTAGAAGGCACTACTCCTTCCTTCCCTCCCTCCCTCCCTCTGATTCTATAGCAAGGAACTGCTTCAGGGTGGTGTGAAGGGACATCATGTGGCTGGTGGTGCTGTCTTTCAGATGAGATATAAAACTGAGTTCTGACAACTTACAGTCATTAAATATCCCATGGCACTTTTCACAGGAGTACATGTGTTAACCCATATGTCCTGGCTATATTCCAAATGCANATGATTCCCAGTCTAGGCCTTAAGTACCCAGTAGTTTTGAAAAGCACCTCCATTCCTCCTGGGCATCTGGGCTGTCCCAGACCTTCATAGACTTGTAAAGGGACTGGCAGGATTTTAAGACTGTACCTGAGGACTTAAGATACTTAAATTACCCTTAAAATTCCCATCAACTGCACTCCTGATGATAGCCATCTACTCTGCTAAGTTAAAAACAATGAGGCATTTCAAGGTAGAGTTCCATATTTTACATTTTAAATAGAGTGTAGGAAAAAACATTGATAAAACACAGAAAGAAGCCCTCCACACTGGCAAATAACTGCTTTCACAGGAGATGGGCAAAAGATGCTTGAATCACTCATACTGACCATATTTCCTTAGAGAGGCTTTACTGGCTAGACCACTAGCTCTCAGCTCACACCACCCAACCTGGTGAAACTTACATTGGCTTCTTGCTTTGTCCCAATGCCACACATCAAGCAAGGTATTTGCTGAATTCTGCCCTACAGATCACAGGCCTGAAACCAGTCTATGCAGATATAGTCAATCTTCTACAATACATTTATTGACAATTTCTTTTTCTGGTTTGTTTTTGGTTTTGGTTTTTTTTTTAAAATTTTTTTCTGATAGCTGAAGAATAAATAATACAGATACCAACTAAATCAGCCCTGCCTAGTCCTTTTCCTGGTACTGGACACACAGTGAAATGTTTGCACCTAAATTCACTTAACTGAAAGATTCAATGTAAGTTACCAACTGCCTCATGCCCTGTACAGTCAGTGGGGAGTCAGCTGTACACAGCAATTCACACATACACAACTCCACATTGAGGATATCTATCTCTTTTTGAACTGCGGATAACTGGATTCCAAAATTCAGCACTTTATGAAGTTAGGGAAGTTAAACAGGACTGATAGCAACAGGACTGATTTGTTTTTCCTTTTTTTTTTTTCCTGGGAAAATCACCATTATATTTGTATCATAAAAGCAGTACAAGGAATTATGTAGAAGGACAACTGAAGTGAGATTTGGTTTTTCAGTGAAATTATCTATACACTCATCCATAGTCTTGTTCCTACCATTAGCTCTAAATGGTTTTCATTCGCATAACACAGTGAATCAAACATATTTTCTCGTAGTCAAAATTAATGATTAAAATACAACTGGGTGACAGTCAAGTGAGAGGGATCTTCACTCCATGTTCAGCTTTAGTCGCATCTCTGAACTAACATGCTGCCAGCTTTCTTCACTACTAAAGTCACTGTATCTTGAGGTTTTTTTGAAGACATACATTCAGGTCTTACATTATATTGATAAGCTCTCAAAAATACCCAAAACAACCTCCATATACTTTGTGAGCATGACTGCATGAAATAAAGGCAGGCCTGATGGATGTTTAAATAATGTAAATGAAATTTTGTAATATATGTCCCTGATTCTCCTTTCACTTACGCTGCTGTAAATCTGGGGGAAAAAAAAAAAGCCCACTGTGGATTTTCATAAACTTACTCTGCTCAAAAGCTGATACAGCTGAGAAAGAATCAAATATTCTTCATTTAAATATTGATTGTGCACTTAGGAAATTAAAATAGTTGTGATGCATGTACTGAAAATAAACATAATTTTCAATATATATTAACTTTTGTAAGCTTATAGGCTTAGAGAGAATTCCAAGTAACTAGCTTGTCTGAAATGAAAACAGGAATATTCCTAACAAAAGTGTTTTGTATTGAGGGGATTAGAGGGCAGCAGTTTAGCTCAGAAGCCTTTGGAATATCCTACACAAAACCAGGTCATTTTTAATATTATAAAAACCCCAAACTTTAATACAGAACAACAGATTGTGCTAAACCCACAATCCCCTTTCTTCTTCTCCCCCTGACATGCAAACACCTGACACACAAAGGGAGTCACATTCAGAAGGAGATTATGATGCAATGATCTCGTTGTGAATGTTGCATTATGGTTTCAGCATCGCTGTAAGAGCTCCCCTGGCACTTGTGCTTACAGCAATTTGAATTTCTCTGGCAGCTAGGTATGATTTGTGACAGATTTCAGCTTCGCTCTTCATTGAAGGAGTATGCACTGGCAAGTGCTTGAGGTATTTACCATGGAGATTGGAAAGAAGAAAATGTAAAGAGGAATATTTGAGATTGTCCTTTTTTAGGGTTTTTCTTTTTGTTTGGGTTTTTTGTTTTGTTTTATTTTTAGTATTTAAGTTATCCAAATCAGTTATTTTTCAACGGCATCCTTTTATGCTTCTTTGGAAGAGTTGTCTCACTACACTATTCTATTTGAAGAATTATTCCACTCGCCATGGTAGTGAAATTGTTACTTTTAATAACTATTATGAATTATCACTAGCCAAATGCTCCATGTAGAGTACCAAGAATCAATTGATTGTACTTTTTGTACAAACTTGTGCAGTTTGTGGCACAAGTGGAAAAAAAGTTTGCTTATACACTCTTTACACATAAATTACACATGTAAACTTGTTTACACGGTTTGGAAAATCCTAAGCTGACAAAGCACAGTTATCTTTTTATACTGGAAAATACCTTGAACCCTTCTGAAAAATGTAAGGTAAGTAGAGGTTACATGTTTGGCACTGGATTCCCCCAAAAATTTGCTGAGCCAAAAAGCCTCTACATCTAGGGCAAGCCAACAAGTTCCCAAAGCTCACCTACAAAGATTGTTCTCAGTATCTCTTCTGCAATAAAAGCAGCAGCAAGCAGTAGCAAGTTTCTCTAAAACTTTCTTGGTCTGCAGGCAAGATCTTATCTTGATTCCTTCCTCATTCCATAGGTAAGTAGTGGAAGTAGTCCCCAGGGCACACAGACAGCTCCATAGCAAAGGCTGCACTCTGAGCACAAGTACTTGGGGTACAATGACACTATGCTGGCTGGCTTTGGCAAGAACTGATGAATGAGAAATTAAATAGGAAATATTGCACAGCTTACAAAGAGTAAACCTGCATTTAATAAAGGATTGAGGTTGACTGGGTTTAGGCTAATAAAGTTTGTATCTCATCCAATAGAATGGATCCAAATTTCCATTCACACGTAAAAATAGCCTATCGATTAAAGCATATTTCTTCCTCTTTGGCCCTGTTTTTCAATTATTTTATTTGAGACAATAAGTTTGGTAAGTTCTTTTGTTAACACAGTTCCTGTTATTTTAAAAGCAACAGATTTCGTGGCTCATGGTCATCATCTGAGAAATATGTACATGAAAGAATGCACAGGAGGTGTCAGGTGCACCCCCGGGAGGATAAGAATGTCCACATGGGACCAAGTCTCCTACAAGCAGCAGTTTCTGTATGAATGGGTGAGAAATTTTCTTTTGCATTTCCAGGTGTTCTATATTCAAAAAGTACAACACAAGATATGACTCGAGGATTAACCCTCTAATCTGCCACTCATCCTCAACTCAGGGTTCCAAATGTGAGAACCCAGACTTCAAAATTATTTAAAGAAATTATTAAATTAAAGGATTAATTTAATTAAAGGATGTATATAAAAAGATATGCAGTGTGTTTGTGTAGCTATGTGATTTTTTAATTTACTTACTTAATTTTTAAATGTTATATGCACAGTCTTTAGAAACTAATGAAGCAATGCAGATTTGATTTATTTGATTTAGAAAATATTATAGTACATCTGGAATATCATGGGTTTGTTATTATCTGCTAACTGAAAAAGTGGAGATATAATACAAATTACATAACGTTTCAAACAGAAAAGAAAAGCAAAACATGTTGTAGTGATTTATCATAATTTATCATTAAAAATACATACTTCAACTAACTGCATTGTTAATAAACAATTAAAAAAAGAAAGTTCTAGACTAGCACACTCCAGCATCTTTAAGTACTAAATTGGGCTAAATGGAACACATGGATTTATTTTTCCTACCAACTGATCATTTTTTAATATGACTGTATCTCCAAAGAAAATAAATGTCACAGGGAGAGGCTGTTGAACAACTGTTCACTGCGGAGGCAGTTTGAAGAAAATTGAAGATTATATAAAGTAGTAGAAATAAAATGTAGAAAATAGATAACCAGTGTCTTTTTCTAAATTAAGATCCCAGTCTATTTAGAGAGATGGAAGTAGAAAAAAATCATTAATATATGAGAATACATAACAGTAAGCTTGGCACAACTGTTAGCCCTTCTCACTACACAAGAATGTGAAAATATTCCATGAAACTGATATACAACATATCAGCACATATCACTTTCTGTAAGAGACAGAATTACTTGTTTTTAAAATATTTATAATCATACAGATGGAAATAATTGAGAACAGCAGTTTGTTTAAACCAGAACTTATCACTTAGTATCACAGTGGGGAAAAGCTCTCATTACATTAAATATAAGAAACAGCTATATGAGATTAAAAATTTTTAATTTCAGATCATAAATACTTGCTGACTGATGAAGAGTAGTCAGGAACTATCCATGCACAGAAGAAGATGATTCTGTATCTGCCCACTGTCAGTTTCTTGAACTTTCCTTTGATGGATGCTGTGATTGATAGGACACCCTGACAAATTCACCACAAGTCCACTGCAAAGTGGAAATACTATGTCATGGCAATACTTGAGAGACTGTCATGACTGAGGAATGCTTTTAACTGCTTCTAGTGACATCATAAAAATACCATTATTATAAGGATACATCTTTGCATTTTGCTTGCAACACTTGAAATACTTTGATTCTATTGCTACTGTGCAATAAGAAAAATATTCTCTACTTAAAAGGGTGTTTTTTATATACACACTTATGTGTGACATATATTTATATATTTTATTTATGTATAAATATGGATTAATACGCACATTAATGTATATTTGTATACTGATATTCATATAAAAAGCCTAAATATCAGTGTATTAATATACATATATATTAGACTGTTTGCTTATACAAAAGATTAATGACCAGAAAATTATACATTCTTGCAGAGTTTATCAAAAACTTGAAACAAATCCTTAATTATGTTTGAAGGATAGAAGAAACCCACCCAACAAAAAAGAAAGTATATCTGTACACACAGTACCAATTAAGTCAAAGTATTTAAATGTAGTAACTGTACTCTCACTCTCTTCTATCTTTTCTAAGCATCGAAAAGAGCTATTGACTTATTCATTTCAGTTAGCAAGAAATTTCTCAACTTCCTTGGGTGCTTAAGTGCAAGAATATTTTAGACCCCATCTTTGCATATTACTTTATCTTTCAGTGGTAATTAACAGAGTCTTAATCTGGCTAATGTTAATGACCACTGTTCTTTCTTTAAATCCCAGTTAAACCAAGCTTATTAAGGGCCAATTAAAGGAAGTCTTATGTGATCTGAATAACACTAAGACCAATTTTTAACAGCTATAACTGTTTTGGATGATGATTGTGGAAAAGAAAGGCAAACCCTTCTCATTATGGCCTTTGTTTTAAAATAAACTGTCAATGACTATTGGGAAGGACAGGGAATCTTGGTTAAAGTCAGAGATATAGATAAAATTTTGTAAAGTATAGGTGTTCTCAAAAAATTAGCTATACACTAGTCTTCCAATCCTGCCTATATAAAAGGTAATATAGGCAATATAATTAATATAACTAATTTCCACTTAATTTTTCATAATGTTACAGCACAAAAGTGGAACAACACTTTGCAATAACATTTGAAGTGGTAACAACATAACCTAAATATGACCATGGACAAAATGAAGAAAAACTTGCTCATTACTTGAATAGGAAATGGAACATTTCTACCTAAATATGAAATAATTAATAGTTATAAGTTTCCACTCCAGATGTTTCAAAAGCTTATTGGTTGTCATTTTGTCTAAGGTGATCCTTCTACAGACACATCACTACAAATTACCTCCTGCTACTTCTTACATATCTATCACTCATTGCTTAACTTCACCATTACTTCCCCTTCACCTGGAAAGCAGCAGTAACACAATCCAACTATTGCCTCTAGCTAGTAAGCAAAATATTACTTTCACCACTGCTACCTAAAGTCCTAAAACCAAAGAGCTAATGTCCACTTCAGCAAGCCACCATCACTACTCTGCATCACTATTTTGCCTACTCTGCAGCACACAACAAAACAAACTCCATGGTGACAACTCTTAAATTCTGCAGCACCAGCCACAAAATCCATGGCAACATTAATATATTATTGTCTATAAAATACTCTTCATCCCTACTTTCCCACTCCCATACAAACACATCCAGCTATGACTCATAGCAGAGAATATCACTGATGAAAAATTAATGGTTATTTTTTAACAATAAATCCTGAATTTTCTCTGTTCTCCCTAGATAATTTGGCAAAGCAGCCCTTGGCCTCTAAGAGAGTTCTGCACAAATCATCTTCTTATCCTGATACCGGCACAGAAGAAGACTTGCATTTTGATTCTCCAGCTTTCCACTCTTTGTCAGGTTATCAAGCTCACTTGCATCTCTTAAAGTTTTCCATCTATCATAAGTTGCATATCAGTTTTAAATTTTTGTGTTCTTCTTCCTGGGTCCGTAAGACAATATGGCTGTATTTCAGCTGTGAACATAATTACAAAAACACAACAAAATCTCTTTCAAAACTGGAAGTAGAATTTTGCAGAAAATGATGTAGCTACAAGAGTGTCAGGCTTTGCTCTACACAGCCTATCTGATAAACTGGCATCTGTCAGCACCGCTACCTCAATAGGAAAGCATTCTATTTCCCCAAAATAGTTATCAAGGCATTAAGAAGGGAGACAGAGGGGAAAAATAACACTGCAAAAATTGTATCATGCAAGCCACAAACAGCTAAACAGAATGTAAGTGGTGACATCATAGAGGATACTACAGTACTGAAACAGGGATCAGAATGTCATAGCCAAAAATTCAGCACTAGGTGAGGTCACACATATAGTCCTGGCCATGAAAAATTCAGAAAATGCAGATAAAGTAAGTTTCATTTCATCCCTAGTTACATCTGTTTATTTGGCAAATCAGCTTCTCCATACAAAGATAAACAAAAGACAGACAACCCAGAGTCTTGGCCTGTCCTGGGTACATCTCCATGCAAACCCCACAGCAAAGAGCAGTAAGAGAGAGGAGCTGGGCAGTCACAAAACAAAGGAAGCATACTCAGTAGTGTTTTTAACTAACTTGCACTTCCTCATTCTGATCTTTCTTTTGCTCATTCTTTCTCCCTTAGTTCTCTTCTCCCACCACTTCCCACCATCACTGATCATTCGATGGCACTTCTAGATTTTAATAAAGAGCTGCTTTTGTGTGTCTTCTTCCAGTCCAGGTTTCAGCTGTACACCAAGGAGTTCAATCCTGAATCACAGAGCATGAGATTCCAGTACAAGCCTGATTGCTGAACTGGTACAGCAGCAATTCTGTCTGTGCCCAGGGACACCTCTGATATGTGTGAGTATTAAGGATGCTGTGTGCAAGCAACTTCAAGTTTTACTGGCCCCTAAATTTTGTATATAGCTATTTATATAATCATTACAGGCTATTTAAATACTATCTTGGAAAATGCATGGACTGCAAACCATTATTCTTTGCCATGTCTGCGACATCTGTTTAGCACTGCTGTACCAACAGCCACACTAAAGATGACTCCTGCAGGACCACTTACCTCTATTTTGTAGGATGATCCTCAGCATCTACTCAGTATCAGAACTAAGGCAGGTCCTTACCCAATCCTAGCTCAGCTTTGGCCATCCAGGCTGGCTTTTTGCAGAAAGCGAAGTTAGAAATTATTGGTAATAGGGATCTTGGTCCACAGGCACCTGACTACAGTTTGTGTGTGGCCAGGGTGCTCTCTCCAAGGTTTACTGATTAATAAACCAGTAACAGTATCCACATGTCACAATACTTCACCCAAAAGTTATTAAGCATGTTTGTGAGAGCACTACACAAAAAGCTACATTCTGCCACTGGCATCTGTACTCCATAAGCCACATTTGTGGATAAATAAAGTAGCTGCATTCTCATTCATATCAATAAATTAGTGCTAAATATGATTTGCATTAAAAAACAATTGAAAACCCTGTAATATTTCCACGAGTATTGATGCAGCACGTCTCTGGAAACAAATGAATGGGGATTCCTAAGCCAGAATGAACTAAATAACCATTACGTGGATTCCAAAAGGAAAGATTCTGGTTTCTCAATCACCAGAAAAAATGTTGGACCTAATGCAATGGAAGTGTTTAGGAGAAAAGAACTAAGGGAGAAGAGATTAAATGCAACTATCCTGGACATGAGGTTTGTGAAATTGCCTTAAGGAGATGTCTAGTGAAGACTTTTGGTGAATTCTGTAGAATAGATAGAAGATACATTATCCACAGTAACACTTGCTTTCACTTCTTGGGGTGGGAAAGTAGATCAAGAGCTTCAGACTACAGGTGGAAAAGAGATGGATTTTTCTTTCAAAAGCTCTCCATTTTTTATGGTTCCCAACTTTCCACTTGTTAATTTAAACTTCTGGGTAGTTCTTTTCCTATCCAGATCTTTTATCTGCTTTTATCTACTTCATCAGACTCCCTCCATGTAACTGGGGCATGAGAACTAGAGATGTCAGGTTGGTTTTTGTTTTCCTAAGAATGCCTCAGGACTGACTGAACAATTACTACTGGAGTCATGAAGGATTTTTTCCCTTTGGAGTCTAATGGATTTTAAAGCATCTTGGAGTTTTAGTTCAATCGACAGGAAAATCTGGAAGTAATTCAAAGCCCTAGCTATTCCTTCTTAACTTCAGAGGACTGCTAGTAAAGCATACAATAATAAATGAAACAGAATTAGCTGGCAAACTTTTGTAACTTGAAAAGGCATGTCTCTCTTTGGTAACTTTTTCTTGCTATGGGAAGAAGCAAGGAGAGAGGCCACTCAAAGACCTTGTAAAGAAGAACAGAGGTCTAGGACTGAGTCCTACACTTTATTCCATCCTCTAGGATGCAGCTGTGTAGCTTGTGTAGCTGGAGAGTCTGGGAAGATTTTTGTCGTTCCAGAACCTTGCCAGTGTTGTCAGTAACATTGCAGCGTGCTGCTTAAATGCATTCCTATGTCTGTCTTCATTCTCTTGAGCATCCTAATCAAGTGTACATTTAAATAGACCAGTGGCATTTTAAGTTGCCAGCTACTCACACTAAGACGAAATCTTCCACTGTGGAGTAAAAAAAAGTTAGCTGTGAGATAAAATATTCATATGTAAGAAATAGTACCCACTCAATTCCTATCTATGATTCATTTCAAACTTTGTATATTTCATAGCAGAAGATGAATTACAGCGCTCCACAGAGGTGATCAGATACAGAGAAGGGGGGAAACAAAGCACATAATAAACAAATACTAAATATGCAACTTTTAAGCCCTGATTTTTTTTGTCATCTAATTCTAAATACCAGCTCTAGAAAAGGATATATGTTTGAAAATTAATATCACAGGTAATCTATAGACCACTTTTGGCTAATTTAAAGCTCCAATGTGTATTTGTTTCCTGTATAAATTTCTTTCTTATTATTCTCAATAAGATACTCTCAGCACGATAAAAAGAAGGACATTACCAGCAGCGTTTTCAATCATGGGGGCTATATATTCAAGAGCAATCAATAAAAACCACACAGGGCCTGACAAACAACTAGTCAAAGGAATCATTTTTCTCAGATACTTAGCAGTATCCTTTTAAAGTAATTGCTTTTGGTCAATGTTACTCGTTATCATTTGGTCTGCTCCTTTTCCAAAACAGAATGGATGTCATTTCCATTAATATTTCAGCTGTCTATGTAGGTTTTCAAAGTGCACACTCCACAGAAAAAAAAAAGGAGGATTTTCGTTTCAACTTCAGTCAACCAAAAAAGAACTCCAAAGTGTTATAAAATAGACAGTGTCGTATCATTGGCACTAGAAGGTAATTTTAAAGAAAATTATTATGAAATATAAGACATTGTCTGCCCTCCTTCTCACTCCATTCAGAACTGTAAAATCCTTAAAGACAAATAGAAATTACAGACTTTGGCCCAATAAATCCATGCTACAAAACAGCATTAGCAGACAAATACAATCAAAATGCCACCTAAAATAAGGAAATGAACACCAATTCCTTATTATAGCTTATTTTAGGAAATTTAATGAAAACTTCACTACTGAAATCCTTGTGTTGCCTAACCCTGTTTGTGACAGCAGGGAAGTTGTTGTCTTGTGCCAACTGATCATTTAAAGATGTCCACAAGATACTGAAAATAACCAGCATAATCTGTAAGTGTACAGCTGGGATTCCAAATTAGATTAAGAAAGGCAAAGAACATATCTTTTCAGTGGTAGTAAGGCCTCAGAAACTGTCTAGTTATGCTTTGTACTAAATGTTCTGGCACACTGCCAAGGCACTTCCAAACATTTCTGAGTTCACTTTTCCATACAACTCTTTTAAAAATCAATTAGTAGTGAAAAGTCTTTCAAATGCAAGTGTTTTAAAATGTCAAGCTTGTATTGCTTTTTTTTTTTTAATCTTTTTCTTTCCCTTGTTGTGCATCAATGACAGTATTTTGAAACCTTTACATTAAGTTCATCACATTCTCTAATTAAGCCTATAAAGAAAACAATATGTGCAGGTAGTTTAAAATGCATGTAACAAAAGATTCCATTCTTCAGAGGGGGAAAAAAAGAAAGGAAAATAAAAAGGTTGAGAGGGATGCTGCAATTTTCTTAAACAAGGATGCCTAGGACATTTGTATTGATTTCAGGGTGATAAATGTTTTCATCATTACCAGGCAACAGTAGAAGAAATACATATGCTATTTAGAAATTTCTGAATTAGGACATTTTAAAAGCATACTGCATAAGTGTTTTGGAAGTTCAATTAAAAGTGCTGGAACTAGTAAACAAATTAAATAGAGGCTCCTTTAAATATTCATCAAAATGCAGAAGAATATGGTCAGAAGGGCTTTCTGATTATCAGAAAAAGTTTCTCTTTAAGGATTGTAACTTCTCAATGGACTTTGTACCACAACGTAGCATACACCTTCTTCTTCCTGTTGTACATTTTGGATGCTATCCCAACTACATAACAAAAGAGTTAAAGAGATGTTTTGTCCCTATGTCACGTAATCTGTTTGCTCTATTTCATTCAGCTAAGTGCCCAAAGGTTTACACAGATAGCAATTGATTGAAATCAGTTCTTTATGTGTAACACATTTATATTAATTGGTTTGTCCTTTCAAGTTGTGTTTATCTCTTCATTTCCATCACAGTTTCAAAGGTCACTCAGTTCCATTTATAAATCCAACATGACAGAGATTAGTAAAAGAAAAAAAGGAACAACCAAATGAATGCATCATCACACAATCACACATCTCACAATTCATTTATCATATTAATAAATAATGCTGTCAAATGCTTACTGCTAAGTTTGTTTGCTATCATAAAAATATTTCTGTCAAGATAACTTAATCAGATCTGTTTATTTATTGAGCCAAAAATGAGTTACAGAATACTGAGGATATTAAGCATATTAAACATTTGTCCACTTGATCCAAAACTGTAACCTGAAAGTTTTGTGTTTGTTGGGGTTTTTTAAATGCCTCCATAACTGTCTAACAATAAAGTTCATCCATTTATATCTCAACCTTAGAAATTTACTCTCTTTTGATTGCTGAGATGAGGCAGTATTATGAAATCTGAGAAGATGAGACGTGAGAACGGTGTTACTAAGAAACACGGATGCTCTAACTGTAAGGAAGGCTTAGGAGAGGGAAAATTACAGAGGAACTTTTTTGTTTGTTTGTTTAAAATTATACATGACAACATGGCTCAACATGCCAAACTATTGACATCTAAGCTATTCTGGAGAAGGCCTCTCTTGTCTTGTAAAACGTGTGCTTCACTCTAAAGTGAAGCAAAATTAAATCTAAGACACAAATTTTCTTTCTGTGCATAGGAGTTGTAGTCCTACCATAGAATAA
>VWZV01014389.1:47577-77577 GCA_013397155.1 Irena cyanogastra | reverse complement strand
TGATTATAACTAAATGATCTGTTTCTGGTGTTCTGTGTGTTCCCAAAGCACAGTTTTATGAAAGCATTCCTTTAGCTTGAAATACGATGTGCTCCACATAGCACATTTGTCCTTAAGGCTGTATGATTATGCTTTTGCAAGCACCTAGACAGCACTTTTCACCTACAGATCTCAAACAAATTTACAGAAGTAGATATCTGTCACTGACAAGCATTTGTCTTATGTCCCACGATGTCAAAGTTGCATGCACAGTCTTGTCATTAAAAGAAGTGCTATGTATCATACAATAAACACTGACATTCCGAAAAGAATCCTTCTGGTCTGAAGTTAATGTTTATCTTATTTTCATTTTTGCAGTACTTTAAGAAAGGGAACACATCCACCTAGGAATATACACATTCAGCTTGCGCTAAGAGAAAAATACACATTAATAATAGTATAAAAGTAAAAAAAAAAAAAACCCATCAGTGTTTAATCTGTTAAACAATAGAAAAATTCTTATGAACTAGTGATACTGTCATTGAACTGGAGAGAGTTTGAGAACAAGCTTGCTCTGGCTTTTTCACCCTATGATTTGGAATCTGCTCACAGTACTGCCAGCTTAACCAAAAAGGATTAACTCTCATATCCAACTGAGAACACAGATAATTCTCAGTAATTGGTAAAAAATGAAGATGAATGGGGCTGAGAGATAAGGAGCAATTAGCTCATCAGCAGTTACAGCTGTGCACTCAATCCGGATCCATCTCTTGAGTCTCGGCCCCTTTTAAAGAACCCAGGCAGAATAAGCACAGGACACCCCCTCTCAAAAAATTGCCATGCCTGCCCATCATTCCTCTGTCTTCCATTTTATTTCCATGCTATACAAAGACACCTGTCATAGCATTCTGTGTAAATTACTACCTCTACTACCTCTCCCAGGACCTGTATCTACAGCCAATCTTCTTTTATATTTAAAAAAAAAAAAAAAAAAAAAAAAAAAAAAAAAAGAAGGAAAAAACCCCAAACTCAAAACCCGGAAACTAAATGACTACTGTAGACACTTTTAAGTTCCCTGTCAATCGTTTCCAATCGTTTCATTACAGCAGCATCATCTGTTTGAAAATATAAGCAATTCCCTCATCTAATTATAGGGAGGATTTGAGGTTCATTAACATTGCCAAGGCAGAGAATCAGATGTGCAACTGCAGAGCTGTGCTCAGTGGCCTGCATTCTCTGTTTCCTTTTATTTGCTTTTTCAAGGTCTCCAAGACTTTTTCCTGAAACCATAAAAGTATTTCTTTCCCTTAAAATAGACACGTGTGTTTAGAAAAAGGAAATTACTGCATTTTGTACTGTTCTATTATTGGGCAAGGTCACCAGAGAAAAATAATTTCACCTAAATCATTCTATCTCTGATTCTGGAAGAAAAAAAAGGAATAGTATACAAGCAAGCATTACTTTTGAACAACACATCACAGGAAGCCTTGTATTCATCTCATAATTTTAAATATTGCAAGGTAATGCAGATGAAGAGGAAACCTAACATGCCAAGAAAATCTCTTGATTTTCAACACATTTTGTGTTTGTTTATGGATTAACATGCTAGCCAAGTGTAAAATGTTGCCTTGTATTTCCTAACTGTGTTTAGAAATTAAGAACACCAAAGTCTTCATGATTGCTTCACTTCCTTAAAGAAATAATAGCATTTTTTTTGTATGAATGTAGTTTAAACAATGACATTTTCTTGGGACATCTGTTTTGAGATCACATTTTGAATAGATATGAACTCATTTCCTACTAAGCAAGTAATTTACTATTGTTGATAGTTGTTTACAAGTTTTATGAGTCATATTTTAGCAAGTGGCAAAGGTCTTAACAAATCCTTTGAGTATTCCCTAAAGTGTATGCATAGTGCTTTCATTATATAAAATGTTCGGGAAGCAAAAGTATACGGACTGTTCTTCACTTCCTACCAAGTTATAGATAGCAAACCCTAGCTCACAAAAATAGCCTTTAAAACGTATTTATTTCCAAAGGCTTTTATCTTTTGCTGCTGCAGGTTAATGAAGTAGGACAGCAGGGCAGTAAGTACTTAAGCAGCAAGGAAATGAGTGAGCTGCTTTACCTATCCATTGCTTCAGAGCATCGGATGGTAAACATACAACTGATCCTAATATCACACTAAGGTGTTAATATGACAAAAAGTAGAACCTTGTCAGTGAAATTTAAAATTTGACCTTGCCACTCTCTTTTCATTCTGCAATTAATTTTAAAAATCGAACAAAAAAAAAACAAAAAAAACCAAAAACCACCAAAAAACCAAACTATCAAATCCAACAAAAAACCAAATCCCCAACACACAGCATAATCCTTCTTTTTCCTTTGCTGCCCTACGGAATTCATTTTTTAAACAAAACCCCAATAATTTATCTACCCTGCATGTTGTATGTAGGATTGCCACTAAAAAGAACCTGGGACATTTTTCCTTCTTATCTGCAATGTAGCTCATATCAGCCAAGCTGTCACAAGACAGTACTTGATATAAACAAGAGATTGCAAAGACATCTCAGTAATCAATATTAGGATGGCTACAGTATGGAAGCCCCAACCACTGCATATCATTTGTCTCAGCATCTATTTCTATGACCAAATGAAGCATTAATTCAAATCATAAATCTATGGTGATTTAAATCTGGGAATGAGCACCTGCCTGCTTTAATGATTTATTTTGTACATTTCAGTAAGCAGGAGATTTGTCCATATGAACTGACAGGTCACCTTCAGATGCCAGTAGCAGACTGTTTATCACCATGCAGACTAGCATCTCATCTTAGCAAGTAAATATTAAACTAAAAGAATCCAATTGATTGTGGATGGGGGAGAAAGGCGTTGCAGCCATATATTTTACTCAGTGTGCTAATACCTCCCTCTGATTCCTCTGTAATTTCTTTTTTTTTTTTCTCCCCCTTCTAAAATGATAATTCTGGTGGGAGGATGCAAGCTCAAGGTTACCAGGAAAACTGAGAGATATAAAATTACTACTTATTAGTATCATTGGCTTCCTTTAACTCCCTTCACTCACTAACCTTTTGGCCATTGCTTCAAAGGACCAAGTTAATAAATTTGTGTAGTGCTCTGTACAATTATACAATGTTTGACTACGAGAATTACTTCTGTAATTCACATTAAGCATCTGATTAAAAGCAAAAAGCAAGACAATTTGGAAGTAAACCTGACAAGTCGATACGATAAAATAAATAAAATAAGGGCCCTTATTTTATTTATCTGCCTTTATGCAGGCATTGGAGCACAGGATGATGCCGGTTATATATGGGATGGGATGAATCAGCCAAGCTTTTAGCCTGGTTGGATCATTTGTTCCTTTTCAGTTTGGTCAGGCACATAAGCTAATTTAAAATGTAAACTAAAATCAGGTTGTTTTCTTTTGTTTTTATTCTTTCCTCCTGTCAACATTCAGTAATGTAGTATTTCATATTCTTCCCTAGTAAACTATAATTTAAAACATTAATGGTATATGGACTTGATAATATTTATTTGAAAATACATAAATAAACACACTCCTGAAAAAAATGCAGGAGTACATACCTACTATAAGCAACACCTTTGAAATATGAGCTCTTGTCAGATAATACAATGTGCTAATTTTCCTAAATGCAACTAATAAACAAAAAATTAACTCTTCATGAACCTAATAATACCCTGACATTAGTAGCAGTAGGAGTCACTTCTCTGATTCCATATGCATGACCAACATTGGACACTAGACAGCATTCACTATAAAAAAAAACAACACATAAAAGCAAGTTGCTCTTGAGAAATCCTCTGTATGAAGGGTGCAGCTCAAGACAAGATGCACAGACAAGAAAACTGAATTTTCAGAATCATTCCTCATGGATTGGAGACAACTAGAAAGCTATTCGCTCTACTCAGAACAGCCATTTTTTTCTGATCAAAATTAACTCAATTCTTCATTCAGTTAAATTGGGAAATTAACTGAAGCTAACAAGTAAGTTAAGGGGCTGAGAGGAAATTTTGACAATGACAATAAATAATCTTGCTTCGCTAAGTTTGCCCTACTAAAATAGCTAGAATGTATTTTCTTAAATAGAGAAAATGATTAGGCTGTCTGAGAGCATATTAGCTATCTGAATTATGACTAAAACAAGGATTTCAAAATAGATATTTTTCTTTTTTATTCAGAAGAAGTTCAGATATTCCTTCTATCCACTCTTCTACAAATACTCTGTATGGTTTAGATGTTGATTACCTGTTAACTTTTCCATCCCCATGTATGTACATGTGGTTTATAACTATAACTGCAAAGCAGAATAGCAGCTCCACAAACCAGTATTTGAACTTTTTATTTTGCATAATGGATTTATCTAAGCCTGAAAATCTAAATTAGCTCCTAGTTCTAGTACACACTCTTTATCTTCTCAGTTTGTGTTTACACTTTTCACCCTTTCTCATTACTTCACTCTTCTCCCAGTGTGCTAGAGGCCACCTGGTCCTTCCACTTCATTTGTACCTATCTCCTCCTCCCAGATTTCAAAGACACTTGCTCTCTACCCTCTCGTGTTTTCTCTCCAAGAGAACAATCTTTACATTTGTATTAGAGTAACTGCTTATGTTGGTATCTGAGCAATTTAAGACTGTTTTCCTAATCATCGCAGAGGTATTTTTAAAGCCTTTATTTAAAAGGAAAACAAAACCAATCACATAACCTCCTTATGCAGTAATGAATACATATTATTGCTATTTACAGTAGTATGTACCCAAGTGAACCTGTTCTTTGAACTGCAATTCATATTAGTTCTAAATAATACCCTACTGATGCCTACTGAACTGTACAGAAACACTGTTCACAAACATATACTTATTTATGTTAAGGCTAGTACATACCCTCTAAGATTCATTCCAAATGCATTTAGAAGATGAAAAACTAAAAAAAAAAAAAAAAAAAGAAAAAAAAAAACTAGACAAAGGGTCAAAATAAAAACAAAAAAGCCTGTCTGAGGCCATTTTATTCCAGTATACACCCATCTTCCCTGCAGTCTTCTGAACGTACCTCTTGTCATTGAATTTCTGTTGCTGAGTTAATACTGTCTCAACATGATAAAAGGATCCAATACAAAGAAATGGCATAACAAAACATTTTACAGCAGACACACACAGATGATTAAAGATTTAATCAACAACAACAAAAAGTTATCCTAGCTTTGAAGTATGCTTTAGCAAAACAAATTGTCCAAACAAATGAATAAAGTATACTGAAACAATTCTTTTTTGAAAACGAGCAAGAGTTGCTGATGGCTGCTTAAGAAATGGAAAAAAACGTTAACTACATTTTAAGAACGTGTTTATTAAAATAAAATATGATAGGAACTGCAGAGCATGGCAGAATTTATTGTGTATGTATGTTTTCCTTTTGTCACAGGGCACATGAAAGTATGAAATATTTTGCTTTCAAGCTTGTGTTCTGAATTACCTAAAGTCAATACCCAGCACACTGAGCAGGAGACATTGTTAAATTTCACTTTGACACCATCATCTGTCACTCCACCTGTACTTTGAAAAATGAACTCTAAGCAATCAAACCGCTTTCTTTCATGGAAAATATTAACTGGAGTCTGCAAAAGTAGCCTGAGAAGGAAAGAATGTTTTTGTAATAGTAACAACAACACTGAATGCTGGTGTAAAGGTCAGGTACAAAATAAAACTGAAAACATTAAGAAAAGGAAAACAAATATGCAACTTTTCACACCAAATCAAGGACTTCAGAAGGAAGTTCAGAAAGATCACCATTTTAATAAAATATCTTAGTATTATGGACATATTATAATGCTATGCCTGAAACTTACCAACACTTGAATTCAGATCTCCATTTTCAGAGTCTGCTCCATGCTGGTTATTATTTGCATGATAGTTGGACATAGCTTCCAGTTTGATTTTTTTCACTTTCATTGCTTCTGCTATGGCAGCATTGGTGGCAGCTGCTGCTGCTGCAGCTGCTGCTGTCAGACCTACAAAGAAGTATGAAAAAAATTTAATATTCATTATTCTATGAATCTCCATTATTGTAGGGACTGTTATTATTCCTTCATGCTTGTTGCATAAAAACAGAGAGCACTGCAGAGTATTATTCTTCTTCGTTTTAAAAACTATCAACTTCTTCAAGTAAAATGTTTCATATCTTATTTAAATAATTACTCCTATACATTCATCTAAACTTTAACTTGGTATCTAGTAAGTGCATTCACAATAGAATCACAACTAGATGCAGCTACAAATAAATGCAATCAAAAATCTAATTTAGCTTCAAAATGGTGTCCTGAGTGTCTGACTATGAATAGGTGAATATATACACAACCATACTTAGGAAAAAAATTCCTATTAGATCTCTAATGGTAGACATGCTAAAGAAAACAGAAAATATCAGGTCTATAATTTCTATTTAGTAGTAACAGATTATAAAACTCAGACATTTCTCATTTCATACATAACAGCAAGGAGGTGTAGTTGTTCTAGGAAGCATTTCTAGAAAAAAAATAATGCAGAACATTATTCTGCTCTCCCCAGACTTGAAGGCATTTAAGTATTTATCAATACTTTAGAAGGAGAATTATTATAGGAAAAGAGGAATTATTAACCCATTTAATACCAATCCCTACAGGCAACTCCAGTGCTCTTCCTACCAAACCAAGTTTCTGCCATCTTTTACAAGAATGTTCTACAAACACAGGAAAATTTTTCTTTGTCAAGAGCAATTGGAGAACTGGTCCAGTTTTTGCCCTTTTCTTTGAGGTAGGGTAATTCTCCTCTGGTCCCCAAGCCCTGCTGCCGCCCACCCAAATCCCTCTGCCCCAGCCTGGATGGCAGCAGAGAGAAGCCAGTGTCAAAACTTCTCAAGAGCTGCGTCCTCCACACAACTGACGCAGGAGGCAGAGATGGAAATGATAGAGAACTAAATCTAAGAAAAGAGAAGGCAATAAAGCAGGTAAGGAATTTATTATTATTTAATGCATTGATGCACTCTCAGCCCTTAGCCTGGGATGCCACAAGAAGAGAACAGACCCTCAGTCATTTTGAATCAAGATTCTTGCCCTGAACGTGGAGAAGTCTTGAAAAACTCCATGTAATTAGTTTAAAGGTGCCTGCTCATCTGATTTTCAGCTACTCTGAGAGGTGTGAAGTGTCCTATGGATCTCAAGAGGAACTAACTCCACAATTTACTATTCTAAGGCTGCTGTCTAGCATAGGAAGAGTGCAATTTAGCAGGAAAGACCAAATAAGCAAATAATCCCAGGTCATAGAGGTAAATATTGCTAGCACCATTGCTTCCCAGGGTGTCTTGCTGCCTCCTTTGACTCCTTACATGGAAAACAAGTTCACTTTTGCCATGTTTTTGGCGAGTGATGGGGAGGGACAGAAGGCAAATTTCAGCAGGGAAAAAGCAGAAGGTGAGCAGACAGCAGGAAATCTACGAGGTGGCATAAGAGGTGCCTTTGAATATATTGTTGCTTGACTGAAGGTTGTTTTCCCTTATTGCTTTGCACGACCACATAAAGATTAGCAAACAGTTCCAGCCTCCCGACCCTCCTCACGGGCTGACTTCTAACACCTCCAAGTGTAATGAGAATTACTGACCAAGTGATAATTACAGATCAATATTCTTTACTAAAGTGCTGTTTCAGGTAGAAGATGTACCAAAAACTAAAAATAAATGAGAAGGTGAATAAATATGAGGGTTTACTTTTATTTTAGCTTCTGCTACTATCACAAATTGTGCATGTTCTGATCTTAAAAAGGTATTGACAATAACATGGGTTGCTTCCAATTATATTTTTACCTTAGAGGAAGGATATGAAGCCATACATTATACAAGTTTGGTTACAGTCCCTAAATTTGGCCACAGAAAATGGGATGAACCTCTGAACTTTGGTTTGCATCCGGTGCTCATTAAACAACACAATAACCTATACTTCCTTTTTTAATATATGTATACATCCCTGAAAAGCTAAAACTAGCATTTTTAAAGAACAATTCTTTGGAGGAATATTCCGGTACATTATATTCAATGACTACAACAACAGGCCCCAAATTTTTGGTTGTGACTACACTCTTAGACCAGCAGTTTTAAAGTGCTTTGAAGTATTGGGGTAAATTACATACTAAAGAGATGCTGGACATAGGACTTGTGACACCACCTGCAATTATTTTGTTTCACTGGAAAAACAACCTGGACGCAAAACTCCTGAAATAAAAACTCTCTTGCTACAAAATTTTCAAAAAAAAAGTATGCTTTGGTGCATCTCTTCGGATGGGGACTGAGAAACTAAAATACAATTGCTTAGTTCTGTAGTAAGATTTTTGCAAGATAATGCTCGTGGTAAAAAATGATAATTTTAAACAGTAGAAATGAAACTAATAATTTCATTCCTTCTCTTATGCAATCACAGAAGTGACTGAAATGATTACTTTGCTATACAGCAATTAATGGAAACCATACAAATCTGAAATGCATGTCTCATATAAGCACTGGCGTAAATAAGGAGGGAAATGGAAGGAATAATGCTCAGAATTCTAGCATAATGCTGGTCCTCAGAGCAATTCCAGCCTACAGCACAGTTCCTCCTTTACTGCTACTTTTTCCTATCACCTGACTGTGATGATATAGCAAAGCAAGTGGCAAGGGAGGTCCAGAGCCAGTTATCAGAGTCACTTTCTTTATAATCACTGGTGCACTGTGGTGTACTGAGGTGTGGTACAACCCAGAACTTCAGCACAGGGCCTAACTTATCTTTCTTATCTCACTAGTATAGGCAGGCAAATTTATTATAAGCAGAAGTTAATACACCACTGTGTATCATTATTTATATTTTAAAATACAAAGTCACAGTATGGGCATATATCCAGGTAAATACTTGGGATTTTTTTAAAATTTATTATTTGAAAAAGCCTTTTGATGTAGACATTATTTAATTTCAATTTAGTCTTACATTAAGTAGCCAAGGAATTTCCAAGGTGCACACTTCTCTTGCTATCTTCAAAAATGAGATAACCAATGTAACCTACAAAGTCAACTGAAATGAAAGAAAAAAGGATCACACCAAACCACCACATAGGTATTTTTTATTCTTTACAAATATTTATTTGAATGGTTAAAAAGTATTCAGGCCAAAATATTCAGTGGATTAAAGGCAATGGTAGTTGTCATTAATATTCTGAAATTGATAAGTTGTTTATGTCTGGCATTCTTCCTGCTGATTATGCAGTGAGACAGGCAGCTTTATAAATATCTCATCACTCCATCGTCACACAAATTTCATCGACAGTGCTCATGCACAGCTATTAGCAATATGAATCTAACCATTACAAGAGGAATGAAAATCGAACATGTGGCATTAATACGCAGTCCTGGTTCCTAACCATCTGATAGGCAGATGGTGTAAAGCGGATTCTCCAGCTGAAATGAAGGGGCACATCATTTAAAACCTTGTTTGCATTCTAACTGATATCAGTGCCATATTGATATACATGATACATCATGGCAGTATTTGAACAATCTAGTTTGTTTCAGTCATAAATGTTTACAGCCTTGTTTTTTATCTTTAGAAGCATGTTCTGAGGAGCGTATTTTTAATTTATGAAACCTATTGTTTACTTCTGTTGAACCAGAAGATTAGCAAAGAGCAGGAATATTAAATTACCACAACCACAGCAGTATAACTAAGATGGATGAATAAAGTATGGTTTTTCAATATGTTTGTAAAGGAATTAAAAAATTAGCCTAGACATTTTATGCATTAAATACATTTATTCATTTAAACCTTACAGCTTTTTTCCCATGTGACATACTTAGAACTTTAATGCTTTATAAAGCCATTCATTTAAATCTCTTACTGCGCGCAATTAATCTTGTCCAACAATTTAATTCAAAAAGCAAAACATCAGAAAGTAAAGTTCGATTCAACCATCACGCTTCTGAAGTAATCTCCGTGTTGCTGACAGTTCCTATAGACTCATCAGCAAAAGTCTGTTCAAGGTGTCTTGCAGGAGCCGCATGAATTTGAATTACAGCTCAATTGAATGCTCGCCAAGCCTTAGTAGGAACTCAGGAACACCAAAAGAGAGCGCAAAGGATCCCTTCCTACTAAGACCTTCTCTCTTCTGTCACTAGATTACTTTGGCCTGTTGGGTGTGTTTGTAGCTGTTAATTATGTTAATAAAGTTGCAGCCTGCTGTCTCTGCCAAATATAATCATAAGCTTTCTCCTGCCAAGTCCTAGTCTAATTTACACCCGTGCAACTCTACTGAAGTCAGAATTTCGTGAGTGAGAATGAGACCAGAAGTATGCCCAGTATGTGTGGTCTCTAACGCTGAAAAATGAGTGAACGAAACAGAAAACAATGACAAAAAACCCAGCATCTTCAGAAAACAATTCTGTTTTAAAAGCAAAGTCCCCAAGAGAGTTGTCATATATGACGACAGATTTTCAAAATGTATACGTATTACTGGTGGGCACTAAATCACATCCAGGGCTTCTCCCTTCCAACAAATAATATTGCCTGCCTGCCTTAAGAGAAAGCTCTTAAAATGTTCAGTTTTGATGGGGTGAGCAGCTTACAACATATCCTATTTGTGAAGCAAAATAGAAAAGGACCTGTGAGTGGAACTTTTTCAGCCTTGAATATGTCTCAAAACACACATTTTTTAATTGTATGCCTAAACTTTATCCTGGGACAAATTACAGAATTATTTAAATAATTGATCTTAATTCACTTTTACCTTCTTTCACATAATTATGCCTAAGAATAATAACAATTCCTAATAATTTCCTTAATGCAACTATTAGCTTCCTTTATATTTTATTTTATATATATCTATATTTATGGCTACTTACAAAATTCAGTTACATGTATGTATTTATGCAAGCTCCTTCTTTAGAACTTTTACAGCATTTTTAAGAAACTTTACCTTTGTCATCACAGAACAGGCAGAAAACCAAAATATAACTGTCAGCAGTGAATTACATTTAATTTCATTTATTTGCTGGGAAGTTCATTGTGCAGAAATGCTATACTCACTGCATGGGAGGAGTTCCAAATCTCATCTCAATTCTGAAAGAACTCTTTTCTTTATTTCAAATTAATGCTTAATCCTTTTTCTTCTAGCTTATTTCAATGGTACTGACTCGAAAAAAATTCAAGCCCTCTCTTGATTTAATACCAGATTTCATACCGTGGTTCCTACTTTGGCAAAATTCCTACTAAAATCTGAAAAAAATCTGCCTCAGAAAGAAAGGCAGGGTTACCTCCTAGGACCTGACCCCGATCACTGCAGGTTATTGCACTGGTTTCATGGGTTTCAGCAGTTCAGGTACAAGTTTCTGGTAGCTTATTACGCTGCTGCCTAGTTATTTCAAATGAAATAGGATCCTAACCTTAGTCTCTTATCCAATGGGTGTTTTATATAGTGTGATACATAAAACAAGAAGTGGAAAACAATCTGCAGCAGGACAGAGGTCTGATTACATAGACTGGATTGCAGACAGGAGAACTTCACCATAATGTTCTGCTAAAATATACTGAGTTTCACTAGCAGAATTCTTTATGTATAATGTATGTCCAGAATCTCACAGTTATCCAGAAACCTTATTTCTCCTAAGCTGTCTGGATTGATCCAATATAGCAAGCTTGGTATACCCTAAAAATTTCATTACATGTTATTTTGGGATAATAAAAAAAATTCTTGTCTGGTCCCCATAGCTATATTTTCTTGAACTAGAGTGGTTCAGCACAAACTGATCATCTAGATAATTTTTTAAATATCTCTTAAAGGCCTGTTATTAAAGGTATCACATTAATGAAAAAAAAAAAAAAAGAAAACCCTGAACTTTAAATATTGTTGAAGAAGGAATACTTAGGAAAAAAATCATCCATGGTTTAGACTGGTGCAACTAAACTGAAACTGACAGTCTTGCACTGGGAGAAAACCAGTGTATGTGAAGCTCAAACCATCTGTTGTTCATCAGTCTAATCAGACCTTTTTCCTGTAACTACTCCTAACTTGTAATATGAATTTTGAGGCCTGGGTATAGCATTTAAGATAAACAAGCAATGCTTGAACCTAAAAATCTTTCTGGTTAAGACGTGCCTCCAAAATTAATAACATAGTTGCAGAAATAAAACATTGACATAGAAAGCAGCGGCGTCCTTTTGTTTTATTAACACTGCATTTTTTGAAATAGATCTTCTAGTAGGTCGAACAAAAAAATGTGTAAATGGAATTATTTTATCACTAATATTTGCCATCGATGGAACTGATTGACTTACATTCCATGAAGTTATTCTTTCTAGTGGATATATTCCTTCGTACTGAAGAGTAAATAGTGAAATCACAAAGTGCATTTCAAATACCACAACAAATTACTAACTGTTACAGCTTCATGGGGTTTTGTAATCTGTGAATTTATTATTGGCTTGGTGCAATTGTGACAGAATTAAACAATGTATGTTGCATAACTGCCTGGCTATACTGCAGTTTTCAGCAACAATTTAAAATCCTACTGGAATGCACACAGCAACAATACAATACAATTAAGAGAGAACATTCTTTCTTAAACAACAGTCATCTTTTCAAAAGCAATAGATTCTCAGTTCTCATTCACTCTGTTGCATTATTCATTTCATGTGCAACCTCATGCTGGACCATAAATTGTTACTTTATCTAATCAAAGGCGACTTAACTCCACAGAAGGTCAAAGGTTTAATTTTGTGAAGTATTATCTTACGCTATGAGTTTAACGGAAAAATAGAAGAAGAAAAACAGCCAAGAAACTGGTAATAAATGAACCTTTATTGCCTCAGGCACTGGCCTAGTTAATAAACTTTCATTGAAGGTTTCTTTCAACTGTTATGGACAATGAGGTAAAAAAAATCTTAAATTACAGCCATGTGTGACTTTTAAAGCAGGCATTCTTTTTTATCTCAACCTTCCCAGCTTAGGAAAAAGACAAAGAGATTGTCTTCAATTTCTTAACCAAAAATGTATGCTTTTAAACAGATGAAAAAGTGCAGATCAAGCCTTTTAAAAGCAGAGGTCAGCTTTGAACAATATAAAAAAATACTTTTCCTTAAGTGCCAAATCCTGATCCACAATCTCTTTAACCGAATACCATGCAGTAAAAAAAAAAATGTGGGAAAGCAAAACATATATATACTGACAATATATTATGCTAACAATGATGGTTGGTTCCTGAAAGACCTTCTGTTTTGCATTTGCATTGCTAGAGTGCAATAATTGCTCTTCTTTAACAGAATGACTTATTATGGGAACAACTTTCCTGCACTTTTTACAAATGGAAGTTCTTTTCTTCTTTTCATATGTATTATCTCACATTCTCACAATACTATTCTTGCTGTTAGGAGAAATTAAAAGGTTTAACATAATGACAGTTACTGGTGGTTATTGGTGCTCTGTGAATTTTCTTCATTTAATGTTCTTAAATTTTACTAACTACAATGTCTTTTATTGACATACTCTTTGGGACCAGTTCAGAGAAGTGTATTACAGTTGATGTTATACAGTCAAAAACAATAAGAAGACTAGTACTATTTTAAAAAAACTTTAGCCTTTAACTTTAGTCTAATTTATGACTAGATGGACACAACTAATTGTAACAGTGCTATAATTCAAAAATACTGAAAAGACGTGTTCATGCCTGTAAGAGCAGTAATGTAGCTAAATACTCATAATCTTTGAACCAGCAGGAGCTTTTGTAGTTTTTTTTATAAACCTAATCCACAGCTTGACACAGATCCCGGGGTAATGGCACACAGTTCTTTGATTAAACTAATATCTGAACACTGCTGAGGCAGTCTGATGGCCCTGTGGAGGTGTTTCCCTACAACTTCCGAACTCAGCCTTGCAAACAGGACTGCCAAATTCTTTCCCACAGACCCACTGTAGTCTACATGCCCCATCACGTGAGTGAAATTTAACTTATCCATGTGTGTAAGTGCTTATGGCACCAGAACAAGATCAGAATAAAATGAGATTTTAGCTGTGGACCACGATGGTGCAATTTCAGCTTTGACAGCCTTCTGGTGGAATGGAAGTGCCCCCAGAGGGACCTGTTCCCTGCACAGAGTCCATACACTGAAGAAACAGCCCACTAATATTTAGGTGACCTGTTATCAAAGCCTTTGTGGCCTCTATGGCACTGGTCCTAAAGCAACATTTTTGCCCAAAGAAAGAAAGATTTGATTCTCACTTCCGGTGCACAAGAATAGTCAGCTACAGACTTATTTCAGGCTGCTGCCATCCTCAGGAAGTGAAAACAGCATTATTTCTAGTCATAAAAAGAGAAGGCAAGGAATTCAGGGCTTTAGCTAGGGTGAAATACTACCACAGCTGCTGATTAGAGCAGTATACCTTCAGTAAATGTCTAAAATACAAACTATTGTTTCAAGATACTTTAAATAAAGCTTCCGTTGGATTATTCTTTAACAGAGTTAAAATATATTACACATATAAAAAAATCCCAGAATGCCTTTAAAGAACAATTTTGATCCTGTTTTGTCATATTTAGCTTCAAAGTAGAGATTGTCTCTTGCCCCTAAAAAGGAACCATTATAACACCACATACATCAAAAAATTAACTGTTTTCTGATTATCTCTCTCTATTTGCAGTGTGCAAAGCAGGTTGTGCCAAGCATTAGAAAGACAGAAGTTAATATAATGGTGGGAAAAAGTCCCAGAAATCCACTGGTTATTTCAAGACATACATATGCTTGTTTTAACACAGCAAGTTGAGTAAGAGAATTTTCCCATTTCTGAATGTAAAGAATTCACCTGTAAGGGCCAGGAGAGTCTTCTCTCGTTCTTCACTCTTTTATTCACTAGAAGTGTTGTAACTTCAAGAGCTGCACTGTGGCTTTGGGGCTCTTTTTTTTTCTCTTTTTCTTTTCTTTTTTAAGTTTCGTCAGATCCATTATGCATTACTCTGTGCCAGAGGCAAGGCATGGGGCTAAATGCACTGTTACAGCACAGTGATAGCAGAGTTTGTACTGTGATGCAGAACTGTGATACTGTACAAAGCAGCTGTGATAATGACTCACAGGTAACACTGCGTAGTCCTTTTTTCAGATGAAAAGGCAGTCAATTGTCACAGACAGCCCTCTCTCACCTGTATGCTCTACTTGTTGCACAAGGTAACAGAACCCCAAATCCCACAGGTAGCACCCTGGGTGCTGACCAAGGCATTAGATGAATGTTTTTGGGTGGCATGTCACATTTGAAGACAAAGTATCTCTTTCCAATACAAACTATGGCACAACAGTGGCACCATGTGCACTTGTGTTGTGTTCCAGCCCTTCATCAAAGCATAGGTATCAGGACAAATTTATCCACTGAAAGAGTGGTTAAGCATTGAGACAGGCTATCCAGGCAAATGGTGGAGTCACACTTTGGGAGTGTTCAAAAAGTGAGCAGATGTGGCACTTTTTCATACAGTTTAGTGGGCATGGTGGTGTTTGTTAGTGGACTTGATGATCTTGGAGATCTTTTCCAAACTTAATAACTCCATAATTTTTTTTCATTCTAAGGCCAAATTATCACCCCAAATCAAGGGAGTTCTCTCACACCAATGTTCAGTGGATATCGGACTTTGTGCAACAAAGTACTTTCGTTTTGTACCTCAGGATTGACTGCTGCACAAAAAGTAAACATCTAAAGACTGTTAATGGTGTTAAAAGCAAAGTGTGGTATTAATAATGGATTCACTGTTACTGTACTTGATTGTAATACAAAAATAAACATGCAGTAGATTTTCTACAGTTCCTACCATATTGGGATAACTGTAGTTCTATATTGTGAAGACCTGTAGACATTTGTAAATTCAGATTTACATACATGATTACATGTATTGCTTCTGAAAGGCATATCCTTTGAAGAAGACAACTGATCGGTACCACTCTCTAACACATTATGAATAAATATTCAAAGATCATCAAATAAGGAAGCATAAGAGAGCTCAAACATTCTCTTTGGGAGAAATCTGAGAAATCCTCATTTTATGCTATGCAAAGGAGACGTTATATGTTCATTGCTAGAAATAATTTATGAAAGAAAAAGCTTTATGTTACCATAATCCTCTCAACTTGGTGATGCCCACAAAAAGAAAAAATATGATGACAACAGTTATTTCACAGATTCCACATTTTGTGGGAAGAACTAGATTATAATTTGCAGCAGACAATTTAATTATCTTTTCTTCACCCATTAATGAACAGGATATCAACAGATTTGGATTTTCACAAATCTGTTACTGGAAATCACTCCTCCACCTTCTCAACACTCGCACAAGTGCAAAACGGGATGTGTGCTTTCTAATTTCTCCTCCCTCTAGGTTATGACCTCCTTTCTGATCATTGCTAAATTCCAATTTTTTGACTTATCTGATATTCAGATTATCAAGATGGACTGCACATTTAGCAGAGAGTAAGTAATAGAAATAAGTGGGAAAAATTTAATTAATATCTGGATAATAACTCACTATTTTTATCCCAGTTACAAGTAATCTAACTCTAATCAACTACAAAATGCAACCTCAATACATAACAATGTATAACAATATCAACACTCTAAATGAACTTATTTTTCAATTAAAAAAATACATAGCCCATATAGTGTACATGTATTTCTTTTATATTTTCTAGATATTACTGGTCTTCAACATAATGACTTTTAGACTAAAATTTATATTATGAATAATTTGAAAAAGAAATGGAACAGGATCACTACTGTTACTTTATCTTAGAAATCAGAACATCATTCTAGTAATTTGACACTAATGTTGACTTGCAGTCACTTTGGAAGACATACAGATAACTAAAATGATTGCAAGTATAAAACATTGATTATGATCAATATTTGTCACTGTATAGCCCAACAAACTGGTGGACATTTCCTAAAGTGAAGAATAAATTAGCTCTGAAAACATGTCTATGGTGTGCATAAAATTTACAGGAATCAAAATTATTGGATTTGATGCAATTTCTTATATTAAATTGCTGAGTTTCTTTAAAATTGAATTCTTAATCACTACTTAAGACATGCTAAAACACAGGAATTGCTATTGTTAGATTTAATTCTATGATGTTCTAACAGCCCATAATATTAAGGAAATTTTTTTTCTTCCAGTGCCTTAAGAAGTTTATCAGACATTTCTAGAATTCTCTTTGTTTGCTCCGTTCTGTAATTGGTTGTATTAGTCACATGCTATATTTCTTTGCCAGGCTTGAAAAAGAGTAATTCCCCCACCTATTGAAACAGATTTTCTATGGCAGTAACAGGCCACAGGAGGATTGTATTTCATCTAAGATGCATACTAACCATATTTATATGTGTGTGTATATATATATATACATATATATATATATATATATACAGTGGGGCTTCATGCAATAAAGGCAGATGAATCAACACAATTCTGTCCTTCCAGTAACAATATTTAATAAGGATGGCATATTGTCTACAGAGACATTCATATATGCGCCAGGTAGCACTGTGATCAAATCTCTGTGTGTAAATGCAGTTGTATTTACATTTTTCTTTCTTTGCTGCTGACATCCTGCCCTTCTCAACTACAGCTAACACATTTCAAAAGAGGCAGTATAGCGCTGTCTCAATTGACCATGTTTTTGAAGAAAAATATTTACAAGTAGCTTTTTCCACTCTCATGTTTTTTCTAAGAAAGCTTACATTGCAGGAAAACTTCAGTGAGTATTAGTAAATGTCCTACTTTCACTGGAAACTGCTACTATTCAAGCATAAGTGATTGATATCCCTCATATCAAAGAGCATGAAATATAAAATTAGTTATAAAATGGCTTCAGTGCATGGAAAAAAGATTGCCTCCTACAATGTTGATGATATACAGGAATTTTGGATGAATTCATATTTCCAATCTCCTAAATGAATAGTTGACATTCCTCACCAAACTAACAGATTGCCAGAAATCCAATTGTATCCTGGGCTGCATCGAATAAAGCATGGCCAGCAGGTCGAGGGAAGTGATTCCCCCCTCCTACTGGATTCTCATGGGACCCCACCTGGAGCACTGTTTTCAGATGAGACCCACAACACAAGAAGGACATGGACGTGTTGGACTGAGTCTAGAAAGGGGCCATGAAGACAATCAGAGAGCTGGAGCACCTCTCTTATGAAGACAGGCAGAGAGAGTCGGAATTGTTCAGCCTGGAGAAGACTCCAGGGAGATCTTACAGCACCTTCCAGTAACTAAAGGGGTTACAAGAAAGCTGGAGAGGGACTTTTCACAAGGGCATGTAGTGATAGGACAGAGGTCAATGGCATTAAGCTAAAGAGGCTAGGTTTAAATTAGGTATTAGGAAGAAATTTTAACTGTGAGGGTGATGGAACAGGTTGCCCAGAGAAGCTATGGATGCCCCATCCCTGGAAGTGTTCAAGGCCAGGATGCATGAGCTACCTGTTCTAGTGGGAGGTGTCCCTGCCCATGGCAGAGGGGTTGGAAGTAGATGATCTCTAAAGTCTACTGCAACACAAACTGTTTTCTGATTCTATGAAATATCAATTTTATCAAGTGGATCAAATATTTTTTGCGTCCAATTGCATCATCAGCTTGCCTTAATCTTGAAGTTTTTTATAAAAGAGATATTTCAATGAACATTTTTACTTCAAGCTACCATACAAACAAAAAATAAACTTTAGCCCATTTCAAAGCTCCTATCTTTGTGTTGTGTCTCCACAAATCAATCCTCTACTAACAGAGTGTTTCATACAAGTATTTACAGAAGCAATTATATCTGCAAAATGCCATTGACACAGTGCACTTCACCTTGTATTAACTTTTTTTTTCTCATCCTATATGTTCATATAAAATGTCCAGATGCAAATTATGGAAGATATTTTATCCAACAGTAGGACTGTGCTTTTTGACAGATTACATGAACAGTTATTTTGGCAGCTTTAGAAATGCCCCTAGGTCAGTTGCTTGGTTAGACAGCTGATGGCCTGAGTCTCCTGTTCGTCATTTTCTTATAAGTTATCTTCAGTTAGTAGCAAATTAGATCCAAAAAGATCATAACCCCACACCTCCAAGACCTATGCTTAACCACATGTGCCAACACTACCTTCTACAGAAATCCTTAGGTGGTAGCAAGAAAAATCTGAAGAGACACTGAAAGAAAGTATCTGAATAATACCTGAATTGCTTTGTTCACCCTTTCAGTTAAAAATACCATCACAAGAAGTAATTAGAGGCCCTTGAGTTTTAATTCTGAGATTACCAGAAAGTATGAGATGTCATCTACATTTTTATTTTATTCCACTTTACCTATTAGATGGAGATAACATTTCCTTACTCTACAGAAAGATTATCAATACAAATCAGTCAAGAGTTGCACAAAGCTTTAAAAAGAAAGAAAGTGCCAAGCATGCACTGTTTTCAGCCCTTGTTCCAAACCTATAAAGTCAAACAAAGTTCATAAATGCAAGGTAGATTTGCCTAAGAAGTGAGGGCAGCAGTTCATTGCAAAGTGTACAGGGATAAAAATCCACACATTGTGAAGATGAAACATTGCTTTCAATTTTACCATGCACCCTAAATGGTCACAAACTTTTGAGCCTGGGAGACACTAAGAAAGAACAGGAGATAAATATTTTGTTTAGTTTAGCTGTGGTGTTTTTCTTAAAACAATGAAATTAACAGATACGAGGTTTTTTAACAACTTGAATTTCAAGTTAGCACATGGTCAATTCAAACTCTGAAGCAGGGAGGGCATAAGATCAATAGTTTAGCAATTAAAAAAAATCAAAACACTTCAATTTCTGATGATTTTTCAAAAAATCTTAATGCCATGAAAGCTACTTAAGGCTTTATTAAAATGAAGTTTAAAAAACACTCCGTCCTTCTGCTGTTATCTGAGTTAGTTAAGTGTTAAATGTGCTCTTCCTAAGTCACTGACAATCACGAGAAGGAAAATAATGATTTTACCTGATGTTTGTAAAAAGTGACTAGTTATTTTTTTGTTGACTGTAAAGGAAATCGTATTCTGGAAAACAGGATATTAAGGATTAAAAAATACACTTCCAATCTAATTGTGCCGTAAAACCATCAGATATTTTTTTTAAATGGCCTGAAAAGAAAAAGGAACAATATGATTATCTATTAATCTTTCCATCCTTTACAGACAAGAAAAAACAGTTGTATATTTAAGAACTATTACATCAGGACACCTGTTCAAGGATTCAGTGGAATAATGCTTAATTCTTTACCACTACATTAGTTTTGAGTTGAGAACTTCATAAAAGCATATTCTCAACTTTGTTTCTAATCCGAAAGTGTACACACACTACAGAGAAATCAACGCTTGTTTTCAACAGAGAAGTAATAACATTGGGGGAAATTCTCATGCAAAGGTTCATCTAGCATAAAGTAATGAATTAAAGCCTGATGTGCTCAACAGACTCTTCAGCTGTTGATGAATTTTTCCAGCTACATTAGATCAGGCATAGACTTTGCTCCTCTAAAATACCTTCATGTATAATATCTGACAACTATGAAAACTTTGCAATTAAGTCTAAGTCAAAATTGTGTTATTTTATTTGTTCAAATGAATTGTTCCAAGAAGGTCACATACTGCACGCCACCCAAAGAGTATCTTCTTTGACATACTACTGACTAATTGAAATATGCAGGTATCTTCTCGTTGTCTCAGAATTTCACTGGCAGCCAAACACAGACTTTAGGGCAGGTTCAAGTACTGCTTTAAGGCAGAGTTTATTCAATATAGAACTATTTCTATTTCAAATTGTTATGGTATGGCTACAAGAAGCAATTAAAATTCAATATATTAGTTCTAGTTTCCAGGGTATCATCTGTAGATATATTCTGGAACCCTGAACAAATAACTATCATTGAACAGCACACACTGTCCTCAACAGCCTTAGAGAAGAAAGAAATGACGATTACTTTTGCGGGTCACGGTTGGAAAATACCGGCAGTTTTGCCTGGGGTAAGCGGTGAGGAGAAGCCATGAACTGTGGCTGCAGTCCTCTAATTCCTAAAACATGAAACATTTTGTATGCACCTAATCTGCTAAATACAAAGTCTGTGAGATTTCCTGGGGTTTTCGGTGATCTTTTTAAAAATAATATACTATATATCTATGGACAATGTGTTTTTTAAAAGAAATGTAATATGTGTCTTACAGTTTAGTACATGCTATTCCTGTACTGCACTAATTATACCCTATCTTACGCATTTTAAGGAGTATCTTGTTTATTTGTTGTCATTATTATTTTCACCTTCATTCTTAACCATTAAATGGATGAATTTGGGGAACAGAAATTGAAAGAAATATGAGAAATGTATTTTGCAAATATCAGTATATTTATACTAATAGCCAAACTTCATTTTCAGCAAACTTGTTATTTTAAAGATAACTGTTTAAAAGAATTTTTTAAAATTTCCTACTGGATTATATTTTTTAAAAAATTAGCCTACCAGATAGGCTAATTCTGATAATACATATTTATCCTGCATCTTTATGTTAAGTTACTTGCCCGTGTGTAGCTTTAGAAATTAATATGAAGCCAACACAGTAGAGAGAGATATTTGAAGTTCAGAAGCTGCTGACATTGGGCATTAGACCATAAGTAGGTCAGAATAAACACTTAACATTCAAATTTAAATATAATATTGTGTAATACAAGAAGATCTATAGAGCCATAATGTCTGAATATATTAGGTATGATGATAATATTTCTATTGATTTCAGTCTGTTAAAATAATGAAACTGGATTACACAAATCAATTCTTGGAATACAACAAAAAAGCATATATTATTTGCTTTGCACTTTCAAAATAGGCTTTTCAAGTGAGATTGACTGTAACTATTTTAGATTTTAACTAAAAACAAGTGTTAATTTTCTCAGCATCGCCTAAAAAACAGGTTCATAGTAGTCTTTTTGTTATCTTACGGTTGACAAGCTTAACAGTCTTTTAACCATCTAACAAACAGCTTTCTCCTTGTGATCAATTATTTAAGACTCTCGCTCTTACATCATTACTTCTGCAAGGAGAGGAGGTGTTTCAATAGGAGGATCTACCATTAAAGACAATTAACAAGCACTCAGTTTCCTTTGGCAGAGGGAGGACACTCACAAAATGCTGTAAAACATTCAAGAATGTAGTTTCTGGTGATGTCTTCACAGTTAAACTGAACTAAATATTTTATAACTTCTCCAAGTCTAACAAAAAACAAGGCATTGGCTTTTCAGTCTGTCAGGAACGATGTTTTGTTTTCCAACAAAGTGCTCAGTATATGTTAAATTATTTCTACTCCAGATGGGAATCAGACTGTACTCTTGAAATTACCCTGCTATAAAAACATTGAAAAGATTATGTTTGTCCAATATCACTATTACAGTCACTAAACAAAGATTAAGACTAAGGCGTTTTTGAGAATGTATGTTACGAAAATGAGTGGTGATCCAGAACACGGAATACGATAAATCCGCAAAGCACAAAGCATGCATTCAAACCTGAAGTGTGAAGCAAAGAGGAATTTGCATTGTGAATGCAATAAAAACTGTAAATCAGTTCCTTAAAAGCAGAAGACAACAGTCTGAGTTAAGGGCTGCAGGCATCACAGCCTGCACAGGGTGTGCAGAATACTACAGATTTCCATCCTGGCATAGCAAGTTAAAGATCTGCGATGGAGAGTCACACTCCTCTGTTGTTACCAGGAGGTAATTATACAACAGTATTTCTAATGATGGAGTCCCAAAGCAATGCTTCTCCTCTTCCCAGTGGAAAATATCTTTTGAAGCAAAGAGTGGCTGTGGGATTCAAGAGGAGGGAAAACACATACCATAAAATATAATTAAAAATTGTGGAGGCTGCCTATGACAAGAATAACCATAAAAAACAGATACAAACCAGCTGGCTGTTAACAACTCCTGAGTTATAAAAATCTTAACCTGCTGTAAAGCACTCAATTCGATTTACATAACCACAGAGCTGACATTCCTTTTAGGCTCCTCTGCTGGGGATTATTTTGACATGTTTTAAGGCAGCATAAAAAGCAACTGTGAAAGGAAGACATGTATCATCTTACATAAAAATTCATTCTCGCCTTAAGATTGGACTTACACGCTTTAATCCCAGCATCTTTACTGAAACTGGAAAATATCTTCAATGGCTACTGGTGATTCAATTTTATAACATTATCCCTTTGGTGCTCATATTTTTGATAAAGTTGATAGTGTATGTATACAAACAAACAAACAGAAAAAAAAAATCTATATAATCACAGAAGCTTAAGTTTTACTAGTACTGCACAAAACATAAACCGCACTAGAATCCACTACAGAGCACAGCATATCTAGTCTTAGATAGATTATGTTGCTTAAGATTGGCTTTTGCTAAACAAGAAAAGCATTTCTTAGGAGCGTAATGATGCAGACAGCATTTTACACAACTAACAGAGCTTGCTGTAGGGAATTAAAATAAACAAAATAAAATAAAATCAATCTTACACTGAGTGAAGTTTTGATGTATAAGTGCTGGCAGCTTACATTGCCCAGAGCACGGAACGAGTTTTGCCATTTGATAATTTGCTTGATTCACTGTGCTGCCTCATGCAGGGCATTTTATGCCTGATTTATGTTTAATCGAGTCACCTGCTTAATGTTAAGGAGGGTCACAGTTAGATAGAAGGGTTACGACCATATAAGGCTTTCAACATCTTCCAGTTTGACATAAGAAATGGGTGCAAGTGTTAGAGGTCAACCTTTTTCTTTTATTTTGATTTAATGTTCTCTATGGAATATTGCATAAAACATTAATGCACCACAAAACCAATTTGATTCCCTTTTGAAATGCAGTAGGCAAATATGGATTAAGAGACTCAAAGCACTGACAAAATAAAATAAAAGCAATCTACAGTCTAAATGATCATGTATATGTGAGGGGGGTTTTATGGCTTATAAGGTACATCCTTTCTTATACAAAAATGAATATAAGTTCTCCCTTTAATAGATAAGCAATCAAATTTATTCTGGTGTCTCAGAAAAATAAAGACTTTAAAGATAAAAGGACCATAAACTTTTAATATAACTGAGGTGTCCAGGTTCACTATTCAGGCTAGATGTTCATGCTTTTAAACATATGTAACTGGATGTTAGAACTATCATCATTTTCTTTGCAATAATGATATGAAATTACATCCATATTTAACAAATAAGATGTGGAAAACTTCCACCAACTAGAGAGCGTAGACAAATCTGATCTTTCTCTCAGTGTTTTAACATGCTGAAAGTACTGCAGGACATTATGAATTTTGAGATTAAAATTCTCCCATATAGCACTGAAAAAAAATAGACATGGCACCAAATAAGGTATTTAAAGATATACTTTTAAGGAGGAACTATTACAGTTAGCAAGTGCAGATGGAATTCAGCACTTACCAGTTTGGAGAGATTTATCAGTCTTTTAAGTGCACTAAAGTATATACATGTTATGCCATGAACACAATTAACAGAACCCAGAAACAGACACAATTCATAGTGAATTCAGAGGTATACCCGAAGTTTCAGTCCTTGGCTAAAATGTGATTTGTTTGCCTGCTAAATTGCACATGTGTGATATACAACTTCTTGTACGAATGAAAAGAATAAATATTTCTCTATTTCTTTTTATTACTATTCCCAAAACACACTAAGCGCCATCAAATACTTTAAAACATACCAATAATTCCCAAAGATTCATTTAATGGACAATGCACAGACACAGTTTTGCATCCACATATTTAAAATAATTTACCTACATTGACAGATTCACACAGCTAATTTTAAATTAACCTTCTAAAAGTTAATCATTTGGACCAAACTCTTCATCTAGGTTGCCTATAGACAATGAAGAGACACAGGCATTTCCAGAGGGTGATTCAAGTTGGCCTATTTTATACTGAGATGTATCACTCTCTAGAGATGTCTGCTACTTTCCACTGGCTATGAAATGAGATGACTTAAGATTTCAAAAGCTACATTTCAGACATATTGGCAGATGAATCCCCTCCTTGATAGCTAACTTCTTACAGAGCTAAAGCTAGGGAAAATTAAATTCTTTTCTCAGATAGAAAAAAATATAGTGAAGATATTTACCTGTATGTCTGCCATTTTTATGGAAATGTAATCAAGGTGCTGTTTTGAAATTTTATTTCTAGGTACATATTTCCTTTAAAATTAGTTTTCTACTCAGAAAAAAAAACTACTACAAAACTATCTCAACTTTATACTCGATTAAAACCTCTGCTTTATAGAAGTTTAAAAAACTTTAGTCATAAAAAACTCAGAAAAATAAAGTAAGCCTAAAAATGATACATGCTTTGTGTTGTATTGTTGTTTCAGAAGAAAAAAAATCTATCAAACAGTTTTTTCTTCTTTCTTTCAAGGAGTCTATTTTTCCAGAAATATTTTAAAAATAGATCCTGATGGACAAAACAGAATAAAATCTACTTTGAATACTACTAGTTATCACACCTTCTATCTGTTTCTATCAAGCATTTTGCCAGTTATTTTTTTCCCCAGTTTTACCTCCTATTAAAATCAAATTAGGGAGGCAAACTTATTTCACAATATAAATATTCACCTTCTAATCAAAATCTAGATTTAATGCCAGAGTACATATTGCTAATGATTGCAAAGCATCTACAGAATTGAGTACTCTCCAACTGGATTACGGGCACAATCTGGCCCACACCAGCAGTAACTGGGTTATCAGTAGGAACTCCACTGAAGAAAACACTTGGTGATTGGTCCCAAAAGTTATCACCATCTCTTGAATTAGGGGTAGAAATCAGCTGCAGAACAGGACAGCAGCAAACATCCCAGGCACTTCCATGCAATACGGAATCCACCACATCACTGTGCTGCTCATTGCTGCATAGAAAAACTTGAAAATATGAATTCATCAGAGCACAGAGAAAATCTAAAACATGCTCAGAACGATGTAGTTCCATTCACTTGAGTAAACCTACAGGGATGATACTCAGTGCTGATTATGGGGCTATTTATTTCATTTAGTGGAGCACAGTAGTGAGATATCTGAATTAGCACGTTCACATTCATGCACTCATACACTACACAGAGGTATTACTCTGGAATGGAAAGTCTTTTGTCATGTTATAGTAGCAATGCACCCAGGATGACAAGGAATAGTCTCTTTCAGATTGTAAATATTCCCTTAATTCCTCTTTCATAAAGGCAGTGCCAGACCAAAGAGGGATAAGTATCTGAAACTACTTCCTGCTTTGAAAAGAACGTATGAAAATCTGCCAGCTTTTTCTCTCCTTCTGGCTGTCAGGTCAGGCTGAAACTGTTTTAATTCTATGCCCAGAAAGCACTGTTCTGAGCAGCACACACTGTAAATAAAATGCTCTTATATAGTATATTTCACCAAAAAAAAAAGTAGATGGCAACAGCATGGAATAGTGTGGAATTCTGAAAGCCTCAACATCAATGAAATGCCCACTGTCCATGCTGGTAGAATTATGCAATTCCAGCTCTATTATACCAAATGGTAAACTTATATTAAGAAAGAAAGAAAAGTTATTTTAAAAAGAAATTGGCAAAGTGTTCATAAGAATTAAAATTTTAAAAGAACTGTGAAAAGCATCTTTATAGATATTTAAACAGGATAGGGTTTGTGAACAGCCCTTTTTGATCCTGTGCACCACAAATAGTATTTTCATGCTATGATAGAGATCTAACTCTGCACTTAGCAAGTATTTTTCCAAGGATATATTGTTGTAAACAAATGCAGAGACAGCACAAGAAGGTGTATTTGTCAAATATATGTCTTGAAATGTTCCCTTTTTTGTGTGTCAGTTATACAAAGCTAGAGATTTGTCATTAAGCAGCCTCAGGGAGTAAGGTTTCTTCTTGAAGATGTATGCAGTAAATATTAAAGAAAACCAATGCAATTCAAAACAATTACATCATCTGAAAAATTTCCTAGAAGCTGCTAGGAAACAGGAGGAAGTGAAGAAAAAAAGAAAGGGTAAGAATTCATATTTTCTTCAGACATTTGGCAAAAGAGAGTTAAGAGGCCTTCAGGAGAAATTATGAGCTACGTTAGCACTGGAAATCCCTTTCTGTTTGCTATGTATTTATCTATCAATGTTTAGTGTTTTTCATCTTTTCTTTAAAAGAACATTACTTAATGGCATTCCTCCCAGATTTACTAGAATAATAGAAATAATAAATCTGTCAAGCTTGAAGCAACAGTATTAAGGTATCTAAAATGAATCTAATAATCTTGCCAAAATACAGTTACATAACTTGATTTTATTTTTGGTCAGCACTGAAGTGGTCAGGCAGTTCGATTACATGATTGCTGTAGGTCCCTTCCAACTGAAATATTTTATTCCAATTTTTATTTTATGCATATTACAGGCATAAAAGCAAAACCAAAAACTGAAATTTAAGTGAGCACCTTTATTTTGATTTTTGATATGGTGAAAAGGTAACAGTGTAAAGTAGAAAGGAACTTAAAGGGGACACAATTCAGATGAATCTCAAAATCACTAACTTTTGAAAAATGAGAGGAACACTTCTCTTTAGAAGACAGCGTAGTGGCCAAAACTTAGTCATTTAATCAAAATTATTCAAAGAAATGAGGAAGCCTCAAACCACACACCCTGATACCAATAACTCCTTCCCAAAAATAAATTGATTCTGATAATCAGCTCCCAAATCTTTCACATCGCTGAAAAAATTGTTGAGGTCTAGGTGACAGGATATCATGGAAGATAATGTGATGTTTGAATACAGAGTCAGGGCAGCAGAAACTATACTAAAGCAACAAATAAAAAGTGAAAGGATCAGATAGTAAACTCTGGTAGAATTAATCCCTGCAAGTAACCATAGGAACAACGCCATACAAAAAGTGAGCTGGAGCTAAGCAATGCGTGAGATGCTCGCATGTAATGACTGAGGATGAAATGAGGAGGCTTTTACTGGGAGCAGGCCACAGATGGATCCATGTGAAGTGAACAAATACAATTAGATCATGAATAATTCTAAAAGGAGCAATGAAGCAGATTCAAACACATCTCCAAAAGACAGCGTTATCTCAGAGGTTATATAAACAGTTCTGAATTACACAGTAAAACAAAAAAATCCCCACTTTGCACAGATTTTTTTACACAAAGAAAAATAGGATTTTCCACATGCAGACTAAATACAGGTTCTGTGGTTCCACTGAATTAAAACAGTCCAAGATGTGAGACAGAAATTAAGTTAAATCCATCAGCAGTAACCTTCACCCAACTTGATTACAAGTTATATAAGGGCTACACTAAATATCCTTCTGTTTTGCCTATGTCCTACTTTAATCTGGGCTACCTACTGAATCTATTAACTTACTTGATTACTTCATAAAAAATAAAAGTCTGAAAAATAAATAAAAGTTCTGAAAAGATACATCATTACTTCTAACATAAAATCCTGGTATTCTTTTTAACTTTCAAAGTGCCAGTCCATTGTCCAAAGAAAGTTCTGTGAAACTCTTGCCTGGTCAGCTAGTTAGGATGAGGTAATTAAATATTTGGAATTAATGGCAAGGAAAAAAATCCCAGAGAAAATCTTGTTAGTATTTACTGTTAGTCTTCATTTATTGTTACCTCATCCAGAAAAAAACTATTTTCGCTGTTGAAGGTTTAATTAAATAAATCTGAGTATTGAATGAAGTAGGTTTGAGAAAAGAGAGGGAAGAAGTATGATATATTAAAATACTCATTCTTACCACAGTTCGGTGAAATTACAAAGCACCATTTGCATAGTTCAGAATTCATGCCAAGGCTAAATCTATGTAATCTGAAATCAATGAAATTTCCAGCACCCATTAAGGAAAATATTTCAAATTCAGATGAATGAAGAATTCAGGAGAGAGTTCAAAATAAATCATAAAGGTGAGATTTCAGACCACTTGTAGAAAATTCTAAAATACTTTTTCACATACAATAAAAGTAAATATTTTCTCAGATCATGTGACTTGGAACTCAAGATATTTTGAAAAAATACAGTGTCTCAATACCAAGTTTAATGTTTTGACTAATATACACAAATTCACTACTGGCAATATGAGCTGAGATTCCGTTAAACAAATGGAAAAACAAAACTCATCATAAACCACTGTAGTAGCAGCAATAGCAGTAATAATAACAATAACAATATCAAGAGTTTTCTCCTGGGGTAGAGAAGAAAGCAATTAAAGAATCAAAAAAAAAGGTCCCACAAGAAATTTTAATGAAAAAAGTTATCATCTTTAACACACAATGGACAAATGGTATCCAGCTATTGAACAGAAGGTGGAGAAATCAAGTTGCTTTTACTTAAAACAGAACTTCCAATTCAGAATTTTTAATTGCATTCAGCTGCTTTTAGACTGCGGTAGTGATTAACTCCACTCAGCAGACATAAGTGCTTGTGTTCTAAAAGCCAGAGAGATTTTGGCACTTGGTCTAATAAAAGATAAAGATAAAACTTCCATAAAAACTTTGCCTCTAGTTTCTTTAAACAACAAACACATTAGAAACTCAACAAGATGGACATTCGACCCAGGAGTGATTTTGCAGGATAGCTACAGAACACGTTCTGTAATTGGTCATGGACAGTACAAGAAACAAACCTGGCCAGGAACCCTTCCTTGAGAGAAGATATGGATCATTTTTTTCCCTCAGGTTAGGTAATACTGCAATAAGAAAAAGATTTTGGATCTGCAGTTGAAAGCTGCAGGATGCATGCCTGCCATCCAAGGTAAAGAACAGCTCTGAACTGATTGATCATTAATTTATTGGCACCGATGTAGCTATGAAAGCCATATTCTTCACAGGAATCATAGCCTAAATAGTACAATCCCTTGGCTAGACTTTTCCTGGTAAGCCA
>VWZV01014389.1:0-44108 GCA_013397155.1 Irena cyanogastra | reverse complement strand
ATCAAGAGTTCGGTGTTTTGTTTCATTTTAATTTTGTTTCAGTTTACATGTTACTTTTTTACAGAAAACTGTTATGATAACAGACTTAATTATTGTTCTGAAAAGTGGTGAGCTTTTTCTTCCAAGGTGTCTAATATACTTCTATTATTTAAAACAAGAAACTGGAACTGGGGAGAGGGTTGCTTCCAAAGTCAGAAACTTTTTCTCTTTTTTATGATCATGATAAATCTACCTGGAAAAGCTGCCTATATATGAAAATTATCACATATTGTTAAAGGCCTATCTAATATCTTCTAGTAGTTCATCTTCACAGAATATGGTCATTGAACTGAGATCCTACATAATTGCTACAGGAATAGTATTCTTAAGGGGAAATTCAGAAACCAGTATGGTTACAAACTTAGCTTTCAAAAGGCAAAATTACTCTGTGATCCAGGAAGAAACAAAAAACTTTTATCTCAGACTTTCCACTAAAAATATATGAGATGCACACGCATATCACAACCTAATACTGAGTACTCACAAGAGACAAGTAGAAGAGAGGATTCACTAGCTTGTAACTAAAGCTTAAAACTTAACTTCACTCAGTTTCTTTTTGAGTACCTTGAGCATGTCGAGGTGCATGACTACCTTCATTCCNATTCCTTAAATAATTAATCCCAGATTCTCTTTTGAAGTGAACCAACTTGTTGCCTTTACATCGAAAAGGCTGGGAGCATTTCTAGAAACAGTTCAATCTAGGGAAGGCTCTCAACAGGCAGTAGGTGAACCTGCATGTGGTGTGACTGACTTACACAGCTTTCCAATAGTATCTTTTAAGCTTTAACTATATGTAGTGCTGTATGATACAACCTTGCAAAATGTACAAGTTCTTCTTGACTAAAACTTCTTAATAAAAAAGGTTCCCTTTCTGAAAGTAATTCTTGGTTTTAAAAAAATTTATTACTGAAAAATGTAAAGAACTCACTGGAACTTAAAATTAGTGAGCTTCTAGAAGCAGTTTTCAGTGATAAATCCTCTTGTGATAAAGTAGAATATAGCTAGCTGTTCAGTGGGACGATAGTATGACAAAATTATTACCATTTTCAGGAGATGACAGGTGGCCTGAATTACACCTTAATTATTATTTTTAAAACTATGAAAAAACACATTTACAGAATTGAGTCAGTTTATTTTCCCACTGATCTATCAACTAGTGAACATGACAGAAGCCTTCACATTAATTATAACAACTACTTCCTTAATGAAGTGCAGAAATGTTTTGTGTAATTTGCTCAGTCTCTTGAATTAGGCTACAGTTTGTCACTCTCAAAGCAGGACTTTGTTGCTTATTCCTACAGTAAGTTAGTTCAGCCTCAACAGATAAACAGCTTATCATCCTATAACACCAATCAAAACCAATGTTAACAATAAAAATGATTTAACACTAATAACCAAAATACTGTGTTAACATGGAATGTATTTTAAAATAAGTACGCAACAGCACTCAGTTTTATTGATGTGCATTTTTTTAACCAATACAGGATCTCAGAAGGTACCCAGTGCATAAAATAAATAACTGAATAATAGATTTGCTTCTCAAAATTACTATGTAATTCCAACTTATAGTTTCTAGCCCTTGGAATACTCACCGAAATCAACTCTATTCATTTCAGTAAGGTAAATATATTTTTAAGACCTTACAGGATTGAGACTGTCAGGAGGAAATATTTCTAGCTACAGATTTTATTTCTTGGCAATATGATGTGAACAGAGTAACAATGATAATTATATTTTAACCATTCTTTCAGTCTGCCAAATACAACATCAATAAGTATGAGCCAGAGAAAACGAAATTATTTAATTATGTGATTAATCTTTCTTTAAACACCAAATAATTTCATCATCTAATTTAGCAAAAACATTACCACACTTTATCAATCGCTACATCTGTGAATGACACCTGCCCCCCAAGCCGAAGTAATCCATACAAAACTTTTCAACTCTCTCCTTATTCCAAGTCCCCATTAAAATGCTTTGTGGTGCAAAGAATTTTGTACAAGATGGAAGCTGGAATATACTTGTATTGGTTCAGGCCCACAGCAAGAGAGAAAACAAGGATGAGATTAGAAACTACATCTTCAAATTACCACTAAAGGAAAGAAAAAGAATGGTGTAATAAAAGGGAGCAGTTGTAATTTGCACACATGAAACATTTTAGAGGAAGCTCAATATCCTTACACTGCAACAGTCTGGATTCAGAATGGAATAGTTATATAGAAGTACCTACCATAAAGCAAACCTGTTCAAAATAATAATAATAATAGTAGCAATAATTACTCAGATTAATTTAATGTTAAAATAATGTAATAAATTAAACATGCTTTGAAATTACTTTTTTAATTGACAAAGATATATCTATAGATATATATCAATATATGAAGGAGCATTCTTATCCTGCCCTATGTCAGCAATTTCCAAAAGCACTTTATATTCTCATTTTATCTTTGAAAGATGCAGTTCCTGAAATAAGCACAAGAGATTGCAGTTACTCATTTTGTCACCTGTAGATTTCGGACTCAGTAGGCCAAGTTGCAGAAGAATTAAGAAAGGAGTTTTAAAAGCAGCTTCAAAACCTAAAATACTTAGAATTATCAAAATAATTAGAAAAGTGAGGAAGATTGCTTTCCAAAGTTTGTATGAAAAATAATGGAAATATCATTTTATACCTTATATAGCTACTCCAGACATCAAAGTACAGACCACAATGTATATCATATATTCAGGACGTACAACACTTCTTTTCTGACTGATCACGATTACAATCATCCAATGTTTCAACTTTAGACAACTTTTGAAGCACATTAGCCAAGAAAAGATCAAAGTTAACTATGATGAGCCACACAGTTTTGGAGGGATTTCAAGGTGTTATCTAGATAAGACGGAAACGTCAGTACAACTGTTCGAGCCTAAACCAAATTCTTTCTTCTGACTACACAATTTGTAACATAGGCAGATTTCAATTCTCTGGACAATTTCTGAAGCTCTTTGTATCCTGTTATTACACATCTCTCACTCTATCACACTATCAAAGGTCCTACATATTTATTTTCAGAAACATAAGATTATCTTTTGTGAAGTGACCAGTCTTCTATAAATTTGGGAGCATTCTGTAAATTGACCTTAATGAAAGAAGGTGGATGGATCAGCAATTGCGAGTAATATTTAGTTGTAATAAAATGGACAGAGTATCAACTCGGGGTGATCCTCACTTCTTCAATTTATAGTTCATTAAAACCATGTGGAATATTATACCTTTTTTCTCTCTTATTTTCCTTCTGTATATCATTCCTACATCTCATCTTAGAATAAACTTGCTTTATGGAAGTATTTAGGGACCAAGTGATGATGCAATGTTCTCTGCATGCATTTTCAGAGTTTATATCAGTGATATAAAATATTTTCAAGGGTTCCTTAATGTGGCCTCCTACAAAAACATACAGTACTGGAATATCTCGAGAAATCTTAGCATACAGTTTAATACTAGTATTATTTGCACACATAAATGATTCATGCAGAACCAGTCGCTTTAGAAATCAAGATTTCCTCCTTTAAACCTTTATTTCTGTATTATGCAGCACACCTCAAAAAAAGGAAAATTTTCAAGTAAAAATCATGGATTAAATAGTAGTATCGTGTATCCTAGATATACCTAATAATTGCAGACCTCTATACTTAAAGAGCATTAAATAGCACATAATTGTTTGTGTGATCACTTATACTTTTTTGTAGGCAGGAAGGAAACTTAGTTATTACACTCAGATTATTAAATCAATCAGAAATTTTAAAAAGAATAAGTTATTACGAAGAAAAAAAAATAACAGAGAGAAGGGGTAGAAAGCACTTAATAATCTGGTAATTTTATTTTTTCTGCTTAGAGCTGGAACAGGAAATTCACACTTCACAAACTTCTCAAATGAAGAACCATCTTTTGGAATTCCTGACATATCAAGGAAGACTGAGAGAGCTGTGACTGTTAAGCCTGGAAAAGACATGGGGGTATCTTACTAATGTGTATGAAAACTAGTAAGGACAGAGATGGAACCAGACATCTCAAATGTGGCCTAACAATCACAAATCGAAATATAGGAAATTCCACTGAAAAGTAAAAAAAAAAAATTCCAACATTATTATGAGAGCGGTGAAACACTGGAACAAGTTGCAAAGAAACATCGTGGTGTTTCTATCCTCAAAGATACTCACAGAATCTCAAGTGTACCAGCCCTGGACAACCTGCTCTGAGTGATCTTACTTTGAACAGCAGAGTCTGGACTAGGTGACCTCCAACAGTGCCTGACAACTTCAACTAGTCAGTGGTTTTCTTTACATACAGTCAAAATATGGAGTAAAATTTTACAACTGGCAAGATTTTTCTTGCATCAACTAATGTGGCAGCACATAACAATGGCACCTACCTCATCCACCTCAGTTATTGCAGTCTTTTCTTTGTAGGGCTCTTACAGTAGTTTCGGTACTTATTTACAATGTAGACCCACAAATTTTCATTGTTTTGAACTCACAAGATCAGACTGTAAGTCTATTTTTATACTTGCCTGTCTATAAAATGCTGGAATGACTGTCATGCAGCACTGCTGTCATGATGCTCTTTATCTTTACTTGAACCTTTGCATACCTCATGGAACAATAGACCCTAGAGCTCTCTTCTATCAGTGTTTGCATTTATTGTTTGCATTTTTTGTGCTGTTTGAGACTCAACACCACCACAATGGGAAAAAAATCATACCACTCCTTCTGTTGTGGTAAGCCATGTAATGTGAAAGCAGTTTAAATGTAATAGCAATTGCATTTAAACCTCTCTTCTTTTGCAAGAGACTCACAAAGCACTACCATCCAAAAAGGACTTGATGAATGATAATCTTACATATGCCTATTTTCTTTAATTTTGAATTATTTTCTTCTATTTTTTTTAATCATCATTTTAAAAATATTTGCATCTGGTTTTGCAGGCTGATACTCTAAGAAACTGGATCTCTGGTTTTAGTACAATATATTTTTATTGTTAACTTGTTATGACCAGCTTTAAAGGACTAGAGAGGAATTGGATACTTGTAGGCATTAGTTGTGGTTTTAAACTGCTTTCTTAAAATAAAAAATCAAGAGGCGATCTGCTCTTAGATATTAACTGTAACACAAAACCCCAAATGATACTGTTGACAAGGTTTCTTTTCCTGTCTCCCTCTTTCTGGCCTGCTTATTTGTCTCTGACTTCTTTCATCTCCTTTCTACTTTTCACATGCATTTTTTTCTTTGATATTTCCCTGCCTTACTTCCCCTAAATAATTTCCCTTTGCTTCTGCAATTTTTGATCTCTCCCTCATGAACATGAATGTTTCTGCCCAATAAAAACTTTGATTCTCTCCCCACACAGATCCCATCTACTATTCTCATGCTACATTCACTCAGTACGATCTCTATTTTCTATACAAGATTTTATCCTGTAAATTCTATTGTATAAAGTATTTCAATCCCAATTCTTTACTTTCTTTTTTTTTTTTTTTTCTGGTCACGCCTGCCCAGACTACCACTGCGAGTCCTACCTGCCTGACGTTTTCCCACACTCCCCTACACTCTCAATCTTGTCCCTCCTTCCCTCTCCTTATTTTATACCTCTCTCCTACCAATCTTTGTTGTATGACCTCCCTTCATTTTGTCACTTCTCTTCGTCTTTAAAAAGCTTTAGAGTTCAAATAAAATATTTCTAGTTACGTGTCTATCTCACCATGTAAAGAAGCTCCTGAGCCTAGGGCCAAAGTACAGGCCTCCTTTTGTCCACTGAGCTAAGCCTTCTTCACTTTCCTCCAGACAAGATATTTACATTCAAACAGTTTCTGGTATTTGCTGTTTCCTGAACTGAGTATTTCATTTGAGAATGTTAGTCATCTGTGAGCAAAACCATGCCAAGAATCATGCTCATACTTTGAAAGACATGATGATGGGTGTGTACTCAAACATCCAACCATCCATCCGGTCCACAAGATCAAGTAATCTTCTTCTCTATTTGATCTGTCTAGTAAATTACTTTTTCGTTTTCCTTAGAGAAAATCAGAGACTGATTTTTCCTGCAAATAAGCAGGAAATAACTGGGTAAGAAGTAGAAGCTCAGGTGGACTTTGCTGAAACAAGCCCCAGCATTTAACTCATCTGTAACATGAAGAGAGAGAATGTGGCACCACCAGCAGCTTGATTATTGGGTACCTCCATCTTTGAGTGACTGTTCATCTCCTCCCTGCAACACAGCCTTTCTTAATTTAACTACGTCTAAGAGCAAGTCACTGCTAGGAGATGGTACAGTAACTTTCAAAAGAAAATAGAGAAAAAAATGAGAACCAGATTGTTACAGGACTTTATATTAGTGTAAAGCCTCAGGAGACATATCAAAAATAGAATTTCAGGATGAAAAATTAAGAAAGACATGTGTGCAGCATGGAGTTATTTTAACTAACTCGGTTTCTTCAGGCAACTATATTCATGATGACATTATCTAATGAAGCAAAGCAGCAAAAAAAAAGCAGAAGATATCTGATCTATTAAAAATGAATAGGGAGATTATTGTCTAATGATAGGTAATTCATGCTTTGAAAGGTTTTTGTTTATAAAGAAAAAGAACAGGGGAAAAAGGTTGATTATTTGTTCAGTTATTTTAAAGTACTAAGCTGCCACAATTTCCATTACATACAACATGTTTGTGTAGCAATAATGTGACATTAAGGGAACTATTGTGATATTTGTCTGCTGTTTTCCTAGACTGTTAATCTATTAACAAGTGGATATAAGCCATGAATTCAAATGATTGCCCATATGAAGGTGTTTCTAGCAATCCTACCTGTTGGCGGGATGATTCCAGGAGACATTAGGCCTGGGACAGAATGTGGCATGATATGAGAATTCTCTGGGGAGGTGACACTTTGAGTCCTCTTAGGAGGCCTTCCAGGTCTAGAACTGAAACAAACAAACAAAAAAATTTTTACAATTAAGCTGTTGTCTTACACATCATTTCAAAGTTGTTTCAAGTGGTAACATGGACTGTAAATAAATTTGTTTCAAGGACGGTTGCTTTTGCAGTTAGATGTAATAGACTTCCATCACTAATTAGATTACATGCTGAATTCATTTTCCTCATTGAAGATCAGCCGCTCTTGATGCATAATTCATAGCCTGCACCTCGTTACCTGCTTCTTCATATTAATATCTATACACAGTTTGAATTGCCTCGTTTGCATATGCTAAAGTTCTGCATGCAGCCTTCAGCACGAAAATTATGCACTAACTTGTAATAATTATTACAGTCAGCCTGCTATTGATTTATGAGACTTTTAAAAACCAAATATGTGTAGTACTTGTAATGAATGATATTTTAAGGTTCTTCAGGAAATTAAAAGGCAATGGCTGCCTAAGGAAATGTTCTGCTTGTTTGATTTAATACTACAGTTAGCTGGGAGGTGGAATGAAAGAGTGATTCAGACCTATAGCACATTTTTCGATGATATGTTTTATTACTTCGCACTGCTAGCCTGATATCTAGATGATAAATGACAATACATATCAAATGTGTGAAAAGGTCTTGCAATTTCTTTATTTTTTGTCATTTAGAAGATAAGTCAAGTTATCATTTAACCCTTATTCTATTTAAAGTGAAAATCTCACTAAGACACCTTACTTTAAATATACTACTTTATGTCAGAAAGGACTCGGAATTATTTGTACGATATTGTTGAGCAAAAGCCATCACAGCAGCTTACATGTGTCCAGTATGGAAAAATAAAGGGCTTCAGATTTAAGCACTCCTTGTCATTTAAATGTCCACATACACAACTTTCCATCTCCTGGACTGGCTAAGCAGCATACAAATTAGAGATGGATGATGATGAAAATACTTATTGCCCACTTATATACAAATATGTACCCGCTCATACAATATATATCCAAAGGCCTGTATTCCTATGTACAAATCATAGCATGGTACCACTGCAACATCCTCTGACTGCTCATTTAGGGGACACTGTGGAATAATTTCACAGAACAAGGTGATGTGCTGCTCTAAAACTGCAGTGTTAACCTATGATCTGCCAAGTATTTGAAGTCTTTCATTTGTTTCAGAGCAAGAAAGAAAAGAAAGGTGGATATGAAAGGTTTTTCTCCTTAGGTCCTCATATTAACAAAACTCTAATCAGGGATAATGGCATTTCTAGCTACGTTGGGACTGCAGAATGAGGTATATAATAAAATACCTCTGTTTTCTATTCATTTTAGTTTCCATTGTGTTTGGAAATTCTTTCTATTTTTTCTTTTTTTGGTACCTTCTACAACCTAACTTTAATAAACCAAAAACAATCAAAGTACAGAGCATTTTCTTGAAGTTTAATGACTCAAGGCATTGAGTCATTAACCTTAACTGATCATTAATTCCCAACTTAACGTCCTGAGCTGAGGTCATTATTAAAATTATAAGCTTGGTAATTTATTTGATTGGTTTGGCATTCTTGATTTTCTTTAATGTAAACAAAATTGTCATATGTTCAAAACAACAAGAAAAACAGTTGTAGAAAAAGAACACTGTCTTATTCCAGCTCACAAAACCAAATTAAACGTCTTTGTATTTTCTTTGATATTTCCTTTGTGATTTACAATAAAAATAAACATACCATGAATACACATAAAATTGAACAAAACATTATAGACAAAACTGATCTGATTTAAATGGAGTGTTTCTAATATATTCACCCACCAAAAATGCCACTGTGTAGGAAAACTTTAATGGTTTCATTTAAGTATCTATGATGAAGTACTCAAATCACTATTGTGATATGACTATTGAAGGGTCTGACAACAGCATAACAGAACACAAGAGGGGTAATGTGGCACAATGCACAACGTACCAATGACTTCCAGGTCTTTATAAAAAGCAAGTTCACACCTGCAAAGACTCTCTTTGATGTTAACTAATAAGTATAGCCATGGTGAAGGCTGAATGCTTCTGTCTTTAATTTTGAGGAATAAAACCACTCCTCTTCAAAGCCTAAGGGAAGACAGTCATGGACCAAATCTGTAAACAAAGGTCAGCAGCAAATTATAGGTGAGTGATACTGAAATAGCCAAGGCAGAACTCTTCCTTTGGTCACCTTCTACAATCCAATTGCTTGTGCTATTGAATACAAAAGCAGGGAGGTCACACCTAAACCCATAAACAAGTCCAGCAACCCAACTCTATTCCATTATTTATCCCAAAGTTTACTAAGTAAATGTTTTCATAAAGTCCTGAACTTCCAATTCCAAACTTATTAATAATATTTCACCCAGTAGATGGTTGGGCACTGGAAGAGGCTCCCCATGAAAGTGGTCACAGAACCAAGCCTGGCAGTTCAAGGAGTGTTTGGACAACGCTCTCAGGCACATGGTGTGACTTGGAGATGGTCCTGTGCAGGGCCAGGAGCTACACTTGATCCTTATAGAGCTATTCCAACTCAGCTTATTCTGTGATTCTATTTAAATGAAATTTCTGAGAAGGAAACCTATTTAATCCCGATAAAATTTTCAAGTGACACTAGTTCCGATCTGCTATTAAAAGGCCTTTACCTATTTAAGAAACTTGGGTTTTTTTTTCCTTATAACAAGGCAGAAAAACACTGTAAGACAAATGAAGAACTAGTTCAGGCCTGGAAGATCTGATTTAGAGGCAGGGTAGACTATGCAATACACAACTAAAATGAATATACCTAATTGTCCTTAATAACTGATTGAGTAGCAACACTTGACTTAATTTCTTAGCTGTCATTTGTTAAGCATTTCATTAACCATACTACTAGCTTGAAATACCACTATTTTGTAAGATTTGTTTTCAAACTATAAGAATCACAAGAATTTTATATGAATCATTACCAAAGTTGTAGGGAAAATGGCATGAAAAAATTAGTTTAAAAATAATCACTTTGACTAGAATTGAAAACTCGCATGTTGTTTCGTAGTTCATTATCGTTTTTACAGCTATATGATAAACTCTTTAAAAAAAACATCAAAAGCATAGCAAATTAGTTTAACTATCATAAACAGGATGATAAAAATAGCTTAATAAATCATTTTGTTGGTATTTTCCATAAACTTGAGTATAGTAAAGACCTACTTATTTTTAGATTAGGGCATGTTCATTTTCATTCCAAGATAAGAAACCTTCAAAATACTCATCATATTCCTATTTCTGTATCAAAATCAGTAGATTTGTCTTCAGTATAAAAAAATAAACATAATTTAAGTAGGTATGAGTTGATTTATTATGTAAAAGATACGTTTAAATGCCAGAACAATCAGTAATCTTTTCTTCTATTTGATGATACTATGATACAAAAATCATAATTTAAAAGCTGATGATAATACTATTTTTACTCAAATTTAGATTTTGTATATAAGCTTTTATAGATATATAAAAGACATTGTAAGATTTTGTCTTTTAACTGAATACAGTTATTGGAAGAACTACACTGTTTTTTCTGAAAGCACATTTGACTTCTTATGGAAATGCTAATTATCTCAACTACTCAAAGATGACCCATTTTGATTTTGAAGATGTCTAAAGTCTGGATTTTTTAGAGCTAAGATAAACAGTCTGAAATGCCAAAAGCCCAAAAGCCAAAGTGAATACCTCGTGAATACCTAAGGTTATAGTATAGATATGTCACGGAGTGTTTTGAGACTCCACAAGAAGACACTGGAAGAAACAGTGCTACATCTGGAAGTCATAGCTGATCTTCCTCTCTACTGTTTCGTTCTTCGAAGAGTAAATTAGAGAAACCAGAAATTAGACAACATCAAGAAAGATTTAAGGAAGCCACAAGATTAACTGTTTTAAAGATCAGAGGAAAGGTCGATAGGGAAGTTAACAGTTCCTTGTTTACCCATTAGAAAAGATATCCAATAGACTGTCACTCTGTTTTTAGATGAGTAAGTTAGGTATTTCCTGCTCTAAAACTTAAATTATCATATGTGAGATAATATATGTTGAAGAAGAAAATGAAAGCTTTCTACAGGACTATGTATTACTAACTTAGTAGTAAATTTTTGAAGTGAAGCACCTAAATGTATTTATTCTCATGAAAATCCATCAGCCTTCTATAAGCTTGTGTCAGTTTGTGATAAAATTATCAGACTTTTCTCAAGTCTTAAAAGACATTCCCACAGACAACTGATCTTTATTTTTGTAGAAATTATCATGGTTTATAGTTGCAATATGCCATTATGTGAATGAGGAACTCAAGGTGCAGATTAGTGATTCTTGAAAGTCTCAAATATTTTCTTCACTAGCATCAGCTAAGTAGATAACCAGAACACATTTTTCAGAACGACTGAAAATAAATCCATCAATTTTCAGCCAGATTTTAATTTCATCCATTCAATTTCATAAATACATCAAGGAATACTATGGCTGTAGCATTTTCATCTTTGAAGAAAAAGGGTATGTTTGTCTACTGCACTGTGATTAGCATGAGAAGCAACTGAGACTACATTTAAGGCTGAGAATATGGTTATTTCTTGGTCTTTTGATGAACATATATTAGTCTTATATCCTTCCTGTCTTACCAAATCTAGAAAACAACAGATGGCTGAATTAAAGAATAAGAAATGGAAGAATATGTGTTCCTTATCTGTTAAAATGTTGTGCTTTGATCATATTTTTAAAGTTTTACATAATTTCAGTTATATTATCAAGTATGAGCTCGCTCCTAGAAAATGCTTTGATAGTGCTAAACAATTAAAAGCAGACGTAATCAACAGAAAACCTGGCCCTGTACAATCACACGGAAAGAGACAACAAGACAATAGTATGGGCTTATCTGCTTGGCTTTAAATGCAACCAAGACTGCATTCAGTTCCTGTTACTATCTGCCAGAAGACAGACTTGATGTTAAAATTTAAGGGTCTCATCCTTGAAAGCCTTAGATAAGTAGATCTCCTACTGATTTCTGTTAAGACCTTTGAGCACTAAGGAAGGTTTGGCTCCAAACCAGCTGAAACTCTTCATAAGTAGTATATAATTCTCAGAGCACGTCATTAGCATTTTACAGATGACTAATTGCATGGCAAAACATGTGCTAAGAAACTAAAAGTGTTTAAAAATGATGAGATGATTCTGTGATTTGTTTTTCTCATGTCCTGATTTTGAGGAACAAGTGCGCAATATTAACATTTGATTAATAAAGTTTTACTCCTTAAAATTATTTTCATTAAATACATGAAGCACCCCTAAAGAAAACTACAAGACTTAACCAGTAGTAAGAAGGCAAAATTATGCCTTTCCTGCCAAAATTCATTAATTTCAGGGTTTGTTTTCTACATGTAAAGGTTTATTTTTATTCTTGTCTGTGAGCAAGTTTAGTGCACAGAAATATTGTCCTCATCTCTAGCTGAGCATACATGATGCAGTGAAGTTACCATTGGCCAGGCAGTTTTACAACCAGTAATACTGGGGAGTAGCAGGAAAAGTTACACTCCAGAAGTGAAATCTGTAACAAGGATTAGGTGTATTCATTTAACATATTTTTTAAGTTCTTAGAACTGCCTAAAACAGGTCAGAATAGCAACACAAATTTTAGGTACATCAGCATTTATGCACCTCATTTAGGTACGTTTTGAAAATTTATGCTTTATTTCTCATCTGTTCCATCTCCCCTTAGCGCTTCAAAGCCTGACACAGAACCTTTGACCTCAAAGAAGCTGGCTGAATGAAATTTAGGCGATCAGCCACTGGAAGTAGTTATGTGCTCGCCACAAAATGGACACTGCAAAAGGGCTGAAGATGTCACTTGCTGACTTAATGCAAAGACAGGGATGATGCCCTGTGACAACCTGTAACCACAGGCAGTGGACTCTTTCCACGTGGTATTTCTGGGTTTTGGGATAGCTTCTAGGCTGCTCTCATCATACGTGCAGCCCTCACACTCGCAAGACTTGAGCCAAGGGCGTGTCAATACTGAAAAATAAGGTCTAGGAAGACTGACTAAACCTTTTGTGTAATTTAATTCCCTTTGCTTGGAAAACACTTGCTTGCCAAGGTAACCTTCATAAATATTTCTGATGCACTGAACTAGCATTTTAAAGGCAAAAAAATGACAAAGTACATCGATCTAAACCTTATACTTTACTATTTTAGGTTTTCCCCTTCTGCTCCCACTCAAGAACAGAGTAAAAAATGCAGTTCTAAGACAGAGCATACATTTATTTTGGCAGTTAGTAAAACAACCATCAGAAGTCACACCATGTCCTTTTTACTTGCAGCCGTCTTGTAAAACAATAAAACCCTCAGTGCAATTACCTTAAATTTATTTTTCTTCTCACAATTAAACAGAAAATGTTCTCACGCAATAATTAGTGCTGAACTCATGATATATTAAGAGTTACTGAGACAGCAAACAACGCTGATAAAAATAAATACAAAGAGCTGTTTCAAAATCTTCATAAAGAAGTGCATAGATGATCTCCAAAAGAATTAGGTTGTGCTACAGGAGTGAGCAGTGGAGAAATCATGCTGATGAAATATCATTGCATCTCAGTAACAGAACACTTTACTGCTATTTTTGAACCAAAATGGCCAAAAAGTGGATATTGGGTCAGAAATGCAACACCAGTTTATCAGTGGAAGAAAAATAAATGGAAGAAAATATCTTTCACTTCATATCCCATTCCAAAGTCATTTACTGCAGTAACACAGGAGCACAGGTTAGTCCTTGGATTCTACTCTTTTGCTGGGATAGAGAAGACCTTGTTGAATTATTTCTTTTCCTAACAGAACTGTCATGTAAACAGCATGTCATTTTCATCCTCCTCAACACTACAGCCCAAATCACTCTGCTTTTCAGCAAGATTAGTAATATTCTTGATACAAGAGTATAAGATACAAGGTACAAGAGTGTAAGAATATATAAAATATATATTACAGCAACACCTGCCAGTTCTCCCTTGATGGTTGAAGTCCTACGACAGACACAATGAAAGAATATAAGAAAAAGATTCTCTGTGACTGATCATATCACTTGAATATGTGAATGATCTGAAGGGCAAGAAATGAAATACAACCAATTAGAAATCTGAGTGTTACTGGTGTAAGTTACAGTACCAGATTTAAATACAGCTGTGATTGTACATAAGCTCAAAATATTACTGACATATGTCTGTTCTCTTAATGAAATTGAGATCTGCAAATAATCTGTTGGAAAGGGAAAAATAGATAAGAAATGAAGCTAATTCTGTTGGGTGGCAGAATTATGATGTCAGAAGTAAATTAAGTCAAAAAGCTCACTGCTTCATCTAATTAGCTGAAACACTAGATCTTCCTGAAAGTTCTTAAAACATGTAAGTGTGTTGGCTCTCATGATTATGTAATAACTGTGAAACACAAGCTTCTGATGATGACAGCCATACAAGCTAGAGTTGAAAATAAGCCTGAACAAACAATGAAATGCAATTATTAAAGAGAACTCATGCATAGATTCAAACCATATTGATATATTTTTTTCATTATATAAACCTTGCTTCAGAAACAGTACTCAGAAATCACAACACTGGTGATCCTGAATAAAGTTATTTAGGAATACCGGTAATATCAAGAAAACAAGAAAATAACAAGAAAACAATAACAAGAAAACATTGAAAAATCATATTTATTTTCTCTATTTACACTGCTGTCTTTTCAGAATAATTCTGCAACTACCAAAAAAATTTTTTAAAAAATAGTGGAAAAAAGTAGAGATATAAAGTGCATGCTTCCCACAAAATGCTCTTTCTGTCAAGTTATAACAGATGCCTTTCCCATTTCACTCAACCTTACAGCATAAACCCCACCCAAAATTTAAATATGCAAGTGAAATGATTCCTTCTAACAGTGTTATTCACCCACATGAAACCCCAAACTATAACAGATGCAAAGCCTATTTTTTCCTCAACTGTTTTTATCCTTTCTTAGGCTTTTAATTCTAAAAACATCCCCTCAAAACATCATCTACCATATATACTATAAAAATGTCAAGCATGGAGTGAATAGGCCAGAAAGGCAAGCTTGATCCACAGTGACACAAATCTAAAAAAATTTTAAGCTTTAATTTTTTAAAAAAAGTTTTTACTTCAAGTTGTTGAGATGATTCCTAACGTAAAGCAAGCCTAACTCTTGTGGTTATGTCTGTTAGAGTCTGCATATGGCCTGAAACAATGATTTAAATGTATGAACTTTAGTTGGAATGAACAGTCCTGCTTCAAGGCTTGTTTTCCAACCATCTGTATTCATCTCTGCATATGACTTGCACATGTAATTACAAATTTGTGAACATAAATCAGATAATTGCATGTACAAATAACCAATTAGACTCAAAGCAGAAATAGGCCATATAACAGCATACTCCTCTTTTGAACACATATGTAACCATACATAACACAAGTAACTATCTTTATTTAAGAAATTTTTGTTTAACCTCTTTAGGAAAATATCATCTGATTTGTTTTCCATCAGGACATACTGGGGAGCAGCTGCCATTTTGAGAATCACTTTAAAAAAAAAGAGCAGAAACACTACAAGATAAAGCATCTACATAAGGTCCAAGCCCATCATTGTTCCATGGGTCACAGAGTGTTTATTACTGTTTGTATTAAATATAAGATACATAAACATGTTGATGATGACTTTAAAAAAAAAGAAAATAAAAATACTGTACTATTCAAGCTATTTAGTGAAAATATTCTGGTTCTCCTGGCAGTTCAATAATTAATAAGCTATTTTTATTCATAATGATTGATAATGAAGTTCTATCATATCAGTGTATCCACTGTAATATCTGAATGCACTCGTCAGTTAATTGGCCACAATTCTTTATATGAAATGCTGAAACAAGTGAACTGTCACCTCTTTAATGAAGTTGCCTATATCTTAAACCCTTTGGCCTTTAAAAAACTCTTTATATTCACAATGAAAAATTTTATACTCGTTTCTGCCAGAGACTATAGTTAATGTTCACTGCCCTTTATTCACCTTATTCTTAATTCTGAAAACCCACACTCATTAACCGTACACTTCCAAAGAATTGCTGGAACCGCCTAAATAAATGCTTGAAAGTGACTTTTATTGTACATTTGAGAGTAACAGTACTGGTATGAAATACTGAAAAGACTTTCTCCTAGTCTGTACAGCTGTAACTGCTCAGCTGGAGTAACACAGATTGATGGTAACTAAAATCAAGAATTTAAATCTTTAAATGAGGTGATCTGGATTTACATATATTTATAAATACAAAAAAAAACATTGATCTTCTGATGAGTACTGAGCATTAAAAATTACAAGTTTCTTTAAGCAGATGATATCTGGGGTCAGAATGAGTGGATCTACTCTTTGAGTGCACTCCTATTTGATATCAATAAGCAAGTCCTAAACTAGAAGACAAATAATATGCACAACATTAGTTTCATCTCTGGAACTCCGACTTCAAATTGTCTGGGACAGTAACCAGCTCCCAGTATGGCCATGGGTTTGTTCAACACCCAGTACAATGCTCATCACTGAAAACCCATGCAGACCAAGAGATACAAGGCAGAGATTACCCTGGTAGATGCCATTTAATTAGTAAATCCTTTTGTGTACTCTAGATGTACTTTACTTCCAAAACAGAGCAAAATATGAACTCATAAGGAAATCACGGTACACTCCAAAAAAACCGATCTGTGTACCCAGTCCCCAAAATCTGGTTGTGAAATCAAGATGCCTGGTGTGTTATAGTGTTCACCTTGCAAGTCTAGGTGTAGACTTGCTTGGCCCTTATACTCTATTATGGAATATTGTAAAATAAATTTGTATTTTATTTTCCTCGGGCAAGGCAAGGAACAAAAACAATCAACCCCATATCTACTTGCAGAGCAGCATCTATAAACATATGAATGGTAGCACAGTTTTCCCTGCAAAGCAGTAGTACTATAGTAATTTGAACAACAAAGAATACTAGTCCAAGACTCTAAGTCCTAAAAAAAAGAACCATAAAAAACCAGACAGTCCCAAATGGAAATATTACAGTGATTCAAGAAAAGACACTGATTTGTTATCCCATCAACAATTCCAAAGTCATTCAGTGAATTTCCATCAAGTTATAGAGGATCCAATTTGGTTATACCTTAAAGTATGTGGCCATAACCCTTAGTCCATGTTTGAAGGTAAATTATTTGCAGGCCTGAAACGCAGCCAGTTCCCCAAGCTGTCCTTTAACTACCCTACGTAAAGTCTATCCTATCAGAAATAACAGTCTGCTACTAATGTGTTATCCTAAGGAAACACCGAAAGTTTAATGAGTCATTTCCAAAAAGTAGTATAGGGAGTATGTTTTTAGATAACAGAGCTGACATACGTTTCTACTTCTGATTTTTTTTTAATTATTATTATGATTATTTATATTTCATTTTAATTCTGGTAATTCCATTATGAATCTCCATACAACAGAATTACATAGGAAGATATCAAAGAATCTATTATATAGAAAAGCCTAAAGCAATTACTGAGAAGTTTCTTTTAATATGGATATACTATATTTACTCTGTGACTGGAAAAGTTACACATGCTCTAGTAGTACCTTTGCCTCCCATCTTCAAAGTACTTGACGAAGACATTAGACTTTGAAATTCAGTCAAATTACTGTTGCATTGTGTCTGAAAAGATGTGTTCCTCAAAAGCATCTAACTTTAGCCAGAAAAAGAACCCCCAAAATAAAATGACCAAATTCATCAAGTTATTCTAATGCTTACGAATGCATTCTCAACAACAAGTTCTCAGTAAGAAACCTCCAATCCAATTCATCCTTCCTTTTAAGAACTCACATCCTCAGCTGCATGGGACACATACCACAGAATTTCATATAAGGGAATTTCAGACAGAATACAACTTACAATTTCCAGAATGGGGAAAATGGCACCAAGCCTTGCAGCACACTCTCTGAGGCATACTATAGCTGGCCAGTATGCATATCCATATGACAGCTGATTGACATACACTGTGCCTGGCACATCTCCTTACATAACATGCACACAGAGCTCTCTTTTGGCTCTGGCCATATAGCTCATAGCACAACTAGAACAAGTATCTTGTTTGTAATGTTGCTTTCTCATTTTATTTTTCAGAATATCTTCATTATAATATCTTTTAAAAGAGATAAAAATTCTAAAGTTTTTAAGCCATATGTGGAACAGCAAAGCAGTCATTTGCTCCCATTTATCTGTTTATTCAACAATTTAAGAGGCGACAAAAATGACACAGCATGCTTTGGACTGCTGTGAGTAGGAGATACAGCCCTTGCAAGAGTGTTCCCTCTCACACAGTAACTCCTCACATGAGATACATTTGCTCACACGGGTGTGCATGTGTATATAGGCCATATAGTGTGGCACACTCTCTATGTATGGGAGTCTCCAGGCTGGCAGTACCAAGGCAACAAGTGTTCTCACCCCAAAGCACCTTAAATCAAAGGAGGAATCAATCTAGATATCCTTCTCTTTAGTAAGTATTGACTGCCACCTTCTCTCCCACTGGGCTACAAGACTATGCACTACTCAACTGGACTAGAGAAACACACAGTATGCAAACAGTTCAACTACAGCTTCTGAGACTCTTTCACTAAGAACTAAATGGTGGAAGATGAGTATTCTCCATTTCCCCACCATGACAGAACCACACTCTTCAAGACTGACCATTATAGTATCTTCATACTAGGAATTACAGACCTGTCAGTCTGAGGAGATTTAGGCTGGATATTTGAAAGAATTTCTTCACCAAAAGGGTTATCTAGCATCAGAACAGGCTGCCTTGAGAAGCTGAGTCACCATCTCCAGATGCATATAAAAGGGATGTAGCTGGGACGCTTAGGGACATGGCTTAGTGGTGGACTTGGCAGGGTTTGGTTAATGGCTCCAATCTAAATGATTGTATGATTCTATATGCAAACACATATTCACAGATGTGTGTGCCTATCTGTTTGTGCGGTATGCGTACACACTGACCACAATCCCTGCAGGTGATTAGCAGGGCACCACAACATTAACACAATCATTTAAGAAAGAAAATGAGCACCATAATCAAATGAAAAACCAGATGTCATTTGCTAATGGATACCAAACCTAGAAGTGTAGTCAAGGATAAACAAAGGGTAATAGAGTTTAGCTAGTACTCCTTGCACTCTAACTTTTTCTAACTTTCACACATGCCAAACAAACATTTTCCCTTTTTACTTCCTCTCCACATCAGGACTGTTAAGACTCAAATATCAATTCAGTCAATCGCAATTTTATAGTGAGATGAATCTTTCAAATGACCACAAACCTCTCTTGTAAACCTCTTTGGGTAGACAGACCCTAAGAGCTGTGCCTTGCACTGTCTTGGAAGATTAATGACTCATACTAAGTCAACAATATTATCTGTATGTTCCCCAAAGATCTTAAATTAAAATACACATTCATCCTGGCCCAGCTTAGCATATGTGAAATTTGTTTTTCTTAATGAGATCACAGTTAATAATAACAGAAGCAAGAAACTCTAGAAAACAACAAATATAAACTCACCCCTGAAAGCTGTTTTCCAGAACTAGTATTCTATTGAATACCATTATCTCTGACTACAAATGGCTTCACTTACCCAAAAAGTGTGTTACACAAAATGAGAATGACACATAAAAGCCTTTATAAATAAAAACATATTGTTAAATATTATGCTGTGTCACAGCCTTCAGAGTTCAGTCAAATTTCATGCAAATCGTTCCATTAAGAGAAATGTTTGTGAAATCATTTGCTTTGCAGAATTTCTATATATTGGTACAAACATCAAATTTTATTCTATATTACACCCATTACATGATTCACCTCTTATACCAGGTCTCATGTATAACATACTAATGCTGTGATAAGTCCTTCATTCTTCCTTTTTACATTATATGCGTAACAAACATATTTATCTTAAAATTTAAACCCTTTCATAATGGTACCTCACAAGTAGTTTACAACAGTGCCATAAATGTTACACGCATATGATGATATTTAAGTTCATGCTTTTTCATGAAAATGTTTCTTCATTTTATAATCACAAGAAAAAGAAAATCTTCAACGGACAGGTTCTATTTTAGAGAAAAAGCAAACATACTTATTTTAACAGGCTTACTGTGAGTTAATTAAAGTGAAAATTATGTAAACAAAAGTCACTATGAAGTTTTAATTTTTCTATTGACCTAGTAACAAATTTAAATGCTAACAGTTTGGGAGATCAAATTAAATTAATACAAACACTTTGTTTAATGACATCAGCAGTCAATGCAGAACATCTGTGTTTTACTTTAAAAGTGATCAGAAAATATTCTTTTGTTTACACTACAGATAATCAGGAGGTTTATATTTCTGTGTTCAATTTAAGAGGAAAAAAAGATCATACTACCTTCAGGGCCCAAGGAAGCAATAAGTTACAAATGCAGGATTTCTCCTTTTTTTTCTGTTTTGTAACCATGGTAAAACAATAGAAATGAACTTTCCCTGAACCTTTCTCCTTTAATGGCCTGGGTCCATGTTGACCCAGCAAGCTGGAACCTGATACTATCAACCTGACTGCTGCTAAAGCAATCAGATTCAGCAGAAACTATACACAGTGCATTATAATACTAATTTCAGCATCCCACAAAGCCAGCGCAGAGGCAAGCTATTAAAGTATTATATTCTATTGTTTAAAAGTGAGATTAATTCAATAGCTTAAATGCACCCAAAAACACTGAACTAAATGGCAGGCTGTACAACTATATTGTTATTCTTTTATAATACTGTACCAAAGTGAAATTGCAGATAAGGTTCTCCCTTCCCCTCTCCCTTCAAAAAAAAGGCACTACTGGATGAATTATTAGTAAACAGATTATTTGAGGCATTACAGGTTCATATGATCCTGCATTTGAATGAGGCATGTAATTAAATTATCAGGACTTTGTTCTAAATGCTTGAAAGAAGGAGAGCATGATAACCACATTCTAAAAAGGTAGAATAAAAGAAAAAACTTTTTTTTCCGTATAGAGGACTACAGGCAACTAATGTATGAAGGCATAATTGATTAATTCCACTAATTAAGATATTTGTTATTCCTGAAATTGTAGCTTGATAAATAATGTATTAGATGTGGTACCATTTCCCATCAGTTCTGAAAAGACTGTGATGATGTTTCAAATATTTACTGTTATTTTTTGGAGGCTGAATAGCTCACTGCTAGGCTTCTGTGTCCAGGCAAAAAGCAAGCAAAATACATTTTGAAGCAGTGAATAAATCAATCTTTAAATAGCAAACACGGCATTACAACATATTCTAGTCATTTTACAAAAATATTCACTTATAAAGACTTCTGGTTTTTTCAAAAGTTTTAAGGGGAAATATTTTTCAACCAGCCCAGTTTTTTCAATATATATTCCATGGACATCAGTCATTTATGACGTTTCCCTGAAGAGTGAGACACATTCCAATATCTATTCATCCCCTTCTCTTTTAAGTATAAATCACTTTGGGGAAGTGTTTGAGGCTACAGTGGTTATTGTATAGAGACCCTAGTCACCTAACTATTAAGTGGCTTTAACCTTTAACACAGCTACTGCAGAAAGAGGAACAGTCGCTAACTTGTATGCAATCATCATAACTAGACTACTTCGGCAGAATGTGAAACACACTGACAGAACAACTTTTACAGTTGAAGCAGAGCCACACAACTTCACTCTATTACAAAGAAAAATAATCATCATCCTCTAGACAGGTCAGGATAATAATGTTGAGACTGAAGAAGAGACTGAGATCTACTAAAAAACAAAGAGAGGGGAGAAAAAAGTAACACTAGTAAGACCATTCATATGAGTGAGAGATTTCTGGCTGTAGTCTACAGATATGGCTTAGTTTGCTATAAAACATTATTTAGGCACAGATTAGCACTCAACTTTTTGCCTTCTAGATGAATTCCCTTACCATGACACAGATTCATGCCCATTTTTTTCTCTTGTCCAAGAAATCTTTCATTCCCTTCCATGTACCTGAACAGCTTCAACAGAGATGAAGAGTGTCTATTTGTGGTATTAGTCTTCTTGCTGATCAGTTTGCTGCATTTTCTCAGAGAATTTTACTGCTACCCAGCAGGTGCCCCCAATCTCATTTTGACCACTAAGCCATGGCAACAGGAGAGAAAAGGGTCTCCACCTCTACTTCTTCCCTGAAAGAGTTGTCAGGAATCAGAACAGGCTGCCCAGGGAAGTGGTTGAGTCACCATACCTGGACGTGTGTAAAAGACTGCAGATACAATGTCTAGAGACATGGCTTAGTGGTGGACTTGGTAGTGTTGGGTTTACGGCTGGACTTGATGATCTTAAGGGTCTTTTCTAACCTGAATGGTTTTAAGATTCCCTGATCTTCATATTTCTTCTCTTTCTATAACTCTGTTTTCAGAGGTGGTGGCCACTCCACTTAGACTGCGCACACTGTGATCACATACCAAATCCTTCATAATAATGACATGTAGAACTCCACATAATTTGGGCTGCAAACAAGTGTTTGACCAATCTGACCAGAAGGCAAATGCAATCACTAGCTGAAAAGGGTCTTATATTTGCTAAAACTTGTTTAAGGATGAGAGTCTGTTAAAACTTATGCTGGAATCCCATGCCTGAAAAGTCTTAAGTGGAATTAGCCTTAAACTTTTTTGCACCTCTACTCTGCATGTGCATGTGAATTTTTCAAATAATGAAGTCACAGTCTAACAGGTGCAATGCTGTATTGCACAAAGTGCAACACAAACTACCCAAATCTGATAGTTTATAGCTGCAATATAAATGTTGCATATTAGTCTCCTGAGCATCTATGTGTACCAGCAATACCTTCTATTAAGAACCTGTTTGCCTGGATGTCAAGTACTAGTCCTTCAGAACAAGAAGACCAGAAACAGAGCTTCTGGTCTAGTGTATTTGCAAGACACTCAACACTCAATGGTGCTAACAAAAATATGAATGATTATGTTAGAAAAACACAGATCTTGAATATGAAACAAAGATTTTTTATGGGGGAGAGACAAGTGAGAAGAGATGCTTTGAGCAATGCTGCCACTGACTACTGGATTGGAAGATGTCTTCTCATCCCAGTTTTCCAGACTTCTTCTATAATAACCATCCTCCTCCAAGCATGTTGGGTTTTCTTTTTAAGCAGCCCATTTTTTTTTTCACTTTTTAAATTAAATCTGAATGGGCCTGACCAAGATTTGACAATCCATTTCCGATTCCAACTAGCCAAGCTGAACTTACCTGCTCCACCTCTCCTGACTATCACTTTGGAAAACTGCAACTTGCGTCAGGTGAGCAGTTCCACGAGGTGGAGGCAGCGAGCAAACACAGAAGAGCCTCTGTGTTAGAAGTGTGGGGCAAATGATTTATTACAGTCCCCATTGCCTGGATTTGACATGGAAGAGGACTTGCTTGATACCCTTCCAGCATGGTTATTGTGCCACTATTGGTTGGCAACAACGGTCATGAGCCCTTTTCTCCCTTTGTTTTTTGTGGTAACTGTAGTATACCCAGACAGCTCACAGAAGGTCTGGTCAACCCATCTGTGAAAAATTACGTCTAACTTTCAAGACCTAGGTCAATGTGTCTACAACTTGGAAGAAATTAGAGAATAGAAACGAGCAACATAAAATATTTTCTCTTTCTATGCTAAAAATAATAAAAAAAGGTGCAAATTTCAAGGTTTGGAAAAAATGGGCTTCATAATGGGAAGTGAGAAAGAGAAAAGCAGAGTGAAAAACAGCTCTCCAAGTAGAATAGAAAGGAAAGACCAATCCTCATGCAGATGAAAAGATGAAGATTCAAAAGAGAAACAGAAAATTTCTTGGCAATGATAATCCTCAGTCCTGTAAAACCACAGAAGTTGTAACATATCAACAACTACAGTTTTAATCTCTTTAAAGCAGATTATTCTGCATCTACAGAATGCTACAAAGTATTGTCCACTTCCTAAAGGTGAAGGGGTTCCTCACTGCGTTACTTTTTCCTAAGCATAGATCAAACCCTCCTGCTGAAAGACTGGGAGAGAGAGAGATACCTCTTTGTATCTCTGCTTCTCAAAATGTCTGTGAATCAGTAGAGATGTGCATGCAAAGTATTCATTTTGTTGTAAGACTGTCTGCAACTAATCGGAATTACAAACCAAAATGCATACTTGTACACCAGGAAGATTTGATAAATAAATTAAATTTTTAAATTTTCAACAAGACACTGGGAAAAAAGAAACTATTCCCGCAACATGTTAGGTAAAGATTTTACTAATCATTTTCTTAGACTTGGTGTTTATAGACAGAAATAACCATCTGAGTACTAAAATAATTTTTAATTAGCTTCATTAACCTACATTTAATAGCACATAATAGTCTGCCAATTACAAATATACTCTACTAGATTACATATAGGTCAAAAACAATGACGTTTTTATGCATATCAGTACATTTTGAAGAACAGAAAATATAGAAAGATGAAAAATAAGGATAAAATATGAAAAACAATTATTATTGCAGACACTTTACAGAAACAATTTAGTATCCTACGTAAACAAATTACTGTGTAAAATAAAATACGAATTTAAACTAATATTTGTGAGCATGAAGATACGATTAGCAGAGAAAATACTAATAGCAGAAAATACTAATTGACCTGAACAGAATTTTAATTCACTGAAAACGTTTTGGTTTTTTTTTGTTTAAGATATCTGTGTAACTATACTGTCAATCAAATAACCTAAAATATTAAGTCGTCATTGCCCTTTTAAATCCTTTCAACTAGAATTCCCTAATTGTTCCCTCACTTTATCTCACTGTACCAGTAAGTAAATAAATTAACAAAATAGCTTTTATCACACAGAATAACCTTTTAACTGAAGGATTATCTCTGGTTTATTTTTCATTTCTTTCTCTGCAGATAGCAGTTCATGCCTCATTGATTAGTTTGCTGAGGTGGTGACCAGAAATGAAAACAAGGTCTCTCAGATATTGCCAAGGCTTGTAAATATATATATTAAAAAAANNNAAAAAAAAAAAAAAAAAAAAAAAAAAAAAAAAAAAAGAAAAGAAAGAAAGAAAAAAGAGGGGGGAAAAAGCACCAAAGCTAATACACGTTATACTTCCAGCATTCAGCTTCTAAGCCAGTGAGAGTTGATGGTCAGGAGAGGTTCATTTATTCTAATCAGCCTTTGCCAGGATGCAATTCCACTAAAGAATTCTAAAATATCATCTCTGTGGTTGGGTTTAGGTTTGTTTTTTATCTATACTTTTATAGGATTTTTCTTTTTCTTTCTTTCTTTCTTTCTCATTAAGTTTCACCTTAAAATGTGCCAAGACTCTAATGATATGTTATGGAGGTGTGGATCAGTACTGTTGCAAACCAGGATTTTATATCTCCTTCTGAAAGAAATTATTTCAAAAAGCTGAATTCCATTTTGAAAATCCAAAAATATTTTCTCCAAGAGTTAGTTTGGGTTTGTTAAGGTTTTTCCTGTTTTGTCTTTTAAACCTTCATTTTTGGAAGAAAATTTCTGTTTTCTTTGAAGTTGTCAGATTAATACCATGTGTATCAAAGTCCCCTTTTCCCATATCTGGTAAGCCTCATTCTTTAATTAAATGGACAATGACTTCAAGTGCAACAAAAAATTCTGCTGTTCTGTTTCATTAGACTTCAGTCTTTTTATCAAGTCTACACGTATCACCAGCAGGCATGCTACTTTCTGTGACGTGAAAAACTGAGTTTACCAGCATAGTTCTCCTTAGTTTTAAAAATAATACATTATGTCACTTGTGTTATTGTGCTCAGAATCTAAATATTAAAACAACACGCGCATACTAAACATGCATTAGAAGGATCAAGATCCAAAAGAAGTAATGTGAATTATGATAGGTTTCAGAGATTCTTGAACAACCTTTATAAACAGTCACATAGTTCTCCTGCCATTTCATGCAAGTCAAATTTTACTACTGGCCGCTGGAGAAGAAGAGATAAGAGTCACGTGAGGTGGATCGTACAGTCATTTCTTAAATGTGAAAATTTCATTGTCACGCTGATGCAGCATCTGGGACAGGGACGGTATATTATCAAAAAGGCAACTCCACGCCTTCCTCTTTTCAGTTGCCATAAAAATATGGAAAATTAACTACAATTAATATTAGCATGCTTTGAAAGTTTTAACCCCACAAAAAACAAAGATAATGCAATGTTAATTTTTTCAGACCTCTGCTACCTCAACCTTGCTGTATTCATAAACAGATTAAAAGATAATAATTTGCATACAAGAAGTACACGGACTTCTCTAGCATATGAACAACTGATTTCAGACAAATGCTATATGCAGAACAACATTTCAGGTAAAAGAATCTGTCGCTATGGCAAGTAACATCATTCATTCATTTTCAATATTGGCACAACATGACAAATCAAGAATAGCAGGAAAGCTTTTTTTTTCATGTCCTTGAAGCAGGCATCAAGCATTTGTTTTGTTTTAACATTAATTAAGCCAAATCTGATAACATGTTTTAATTACACAGCACAAACTACTGTTCATATGAAGTACCCTGCTGGTAAAAATGAAGGCCCTCATTCAAGAAATTGCTTAATCATGTGCATAAATTCCTTTAAGTTTAGGACAGAAAATTTCTTTGATTAAAAATAAAATGTCAAGGTTCTACCAGTGACTGAAGAGGCCACTTTCATTGCACAGACCCTAATTATATTTCATAAAACCATACTCTTATTTTCATTTAAAATAAAAACACAGTAAAGGAAAGAATCAGATTACCTGCAATCTAGCAGGTTCTGATGAGCTGGCAATAAATACAGTATTTATCCATGCATAGACAGCATTAAAATTGTACTATTTTAAAAGAAGTTTTAAAGTTTATCAAGACTCACAATGGGAAATACATTTTTTCTTCTCAAATTTACTTTTTTCAAAAGAAATTAAAGTTGAAAAAACTGTCACCACCAGTGGTTAAGAAATAGCACAAATTATTAATGTTTTTTAGACTTCATCATTGCCTTTTGCACCTTAGTAGCAAGTACTAAGCCGTCAATGTTCTAGCCTAAGACAAAAAAAAGTATTTGTTTCATTCCATGATTAGTAAATTGCAAATATTAACTCTACTTACAGCATACAAGACCAGATTCCTGCATTTGTTTATTAAATAAGCAAAAATTAATGTTGCCTGACTACATACATTTACACAAACATTTTGAAACAATATCTAACATATGATAAAATACTATAGGTATCTACTTGTTTTCATTGTGCATTGGTCTATGACATTTTCCTATTAATTGGAATTTTCTCAGATAATTTTAATGATCCTATTTCTATATGAAATTAAATCAATACATACCAAAATATTCAAGTTCCTGGTGTTTGCTCCATGATACCAACAGGCTGATTTAAGATGCTATTTCTTAATTCAGATAACAATTTCTAGATTATATAGGGTTTCGGATTAGCATAGCTTTCCACTTATTTTCTTCTTTAAAAAAACCAGAATACTGTATTAATAATACTTAAGAGCCAGAACACGTTCCCAGAAAAAACATAAGTAGAGCAACACTTTTATTTCTATCTTATCATTATAAATGAAGTAATAATTTTCACAGTATCCATCTGCTCAAAACTTAATATCAGAGAGATGTTAACGTGGATATGTCCATAAAAGCTCTGGGAACTGATAAAACAGGAAATAAATTTCTTAACTATTTTTAATTTTTAGCCAACACTTTCATCTGCCTCTCAATCCATCAAGATGTAAGTAGAGCTATATTTTAAAGAAATAGAAAAAGTATTCATTTTGAATCCTTAGAACACTGCATTGTTTAAGTTTTCCATGTTATGAACTAGATAGTGTCTCTATTTTAATGAATTATGAGCCCTTTGCCTGTTAAGTTGTCCTTGATCTAAAGATTATGCTCCTGCTAAAGGTACATTATACAAATGTCTATATTCAGTCATCTTTTGTCAATGCTTTACTATCCATTTAAAAGATCAAGATCAACATAAAGGTAATAAAATGATACATAATAGCAGACAGTTATGTTCTCTGTACTTTACTTATCAGTTCTAACTAAGATGTCTTTATCAAAAGGTTCATTTTCATGCAGTAGTGAGTTTATATCAATCAGTTATCCCTTACACCTGTCAGAACGTTCCTACACCCAGATAAATGTGACTGTTATCAGATACTGGTAGAAGGATAATGTAAAACTGCTTTATGAAAACTATTCTTTATTACTGCTCCACAGATGTTTCCTGTTATAAATATCCTACATTGTAACAAACAATACTAATAGCATTCTGTGAATAAAGACCCAAAGAAGAAAAGTCCTCTCAAGATACAGCCCTTCAATGCCAGGAGCAAATTTATCACTACCCTGTCAGCATTTTGTAGTATATATAGAAATCACTACATATGCAAAGCACCAAATGCATTCTTCATACATTTTTCAAAACAATAAAGAAAATTCATGGTTAAAAAAAAAAAAGTTCCGTTATCGTGGTCAAATCGATTAAGAGGATCTGAGTGAGCTGTATTATACCAATAATTCTAAAGCCCCCATTAACCAAGGGGTCTTTTTGTAAAAAACTGAGAGTATGATATCTTCCTACACACTTGCATAGGCTTTTTTTTTAAATATTTCAATTCAATTACAATAAATCTGCACCTATCCTAAAGGACATTTGGGAGATATTTCCTTCTGCCCATGTGAAAATGTAAGAAATCAGATAGAGGTAAATTGAAGCAGCCATGATTCAACAATATAATCAGAGTATCAGAACAGAATATAAAAAACTAATACATTTTTAGTCTATTGAAGCCTCAGTACCTTAGGACTATAAAAGTTTCGGGTTTTTTTATTTTCTCACTCCGGTAATAAATACACTTTCCCAAAGTTAAAAACAAGCTTTTTCTTCATGGAGTAACAATTTGTATCCAAAACTTTATACAAAACCTGTTTGACCACACTGTCCCACAGATATAAAACTTAAAATTTAGTCTTTCTAATACATCATATTTTCACTGCTGGTTGTGAGGCAATGCCTGTGAAAGAACAGTGCATAAAACTGATATCAAAGTCTTAATATTGTAACTAATACAACAGTAGATTGAAGAAAGCTTCAATATTAGAGCAAGAAACATTTAGAAAATACGTAAGTAAACATTAATTTCATCTATTTAGCCTAGAGAAGAGACAATTTGAGAGGGGATTTTATCAGTGCCTACAAACATCTTGGGACAGGTTTCAAGAGGATGAGGTCAAACTCATGTCAGTGGTGCCCAGAGACAGAACAAGGGGCAATGGGCTCAAATTGAAAGACAGTAAGTTCTCTCTGAATACGAGGAAAAACTTCTTTGCTTTGAGGGCGACAGAGCACTGGAACAGGCTGTTGAGAGGCTCTGGAGTCTCGCTCTCTGGAGACATTCAAAACCCGCCTGGATGTGATCCTGTGTAACCTGCTCTGGGTGACCCTGCCTTGGCACAGGGGTTGGACTGGATGATCTCCAGACATCCCTTCCAACCCCAACCATTCTGTGATTCTGTAACTAGAAACAGCAGTACTGGATTTTAATTTTGTATTCAGGTGCCCTGTATCTATTTTTTTTTTCAAAAATCTCTTTTGCTCAATTATTGTTTTGGCTGCTTTGAAACAATAGTTACAAGAAGACTGAATTTTTTTTCATGCCCTTGAAACTGTTTATAGGTATCTGTGAACAGATCTTCTAAGGTTATGTTTCATAACACTTCCTAAGTGAATCATAGCAGGTATTCCTATATTGCCTACAGCACCAGCAGCTGTCTTTTGCCAATGGCAGTTACATGGCAGCTTACAGCCTCTGTAAATCATCTGCTCTACAATAGTTATAAATACTCCATTTAAAGAGAATCCCAAAACAAAATCCCAAACAAAATTATATTGTACCAGCTAGATGTCCACAACGTGCAACACAACCCAACATGACCTTGCAAAACAACAGTTACCTTAGCAATGTTAGTAACCTGATTTTTAATAGCCTTTACTTTCAATTTACATGGCTACTGAACAAGCAGGTAATCCATGATGTTATGAAATTCAAAATACACCAAAACTGAGTAACAAAAGGGGTCTAACTTTTAATCTTTATATTCCCTTTGACTTTCTTGAAAGAGGTCAAGAACTTTTTTCTTCTCAGATACCTACTAGTATCTCTGGGATCTGCCAACTATTCCCATGACTCATACCTTTCAGAGCTGTTGCCAAGTCTACCTGGCGCCAGCCAAGTCCTACATGATGTAGGCAAGTCAAGAGTCGTCAAAACCACCAAATTGTGTGTATAATTACTACATTTTGATTACTCAACAAATGCTTCAAACCTTCTAACCTAACACTTCTGCATACCTGCCATTTGTCAGTGTTAATGAAAACAAAGCTGCAAATCAGACCTTCACAAACCTTTCCATTCTATGGAGCACCCAAGCACACTGAAAGTGCTGGTCCCCCTTTTAGCCAGCACCTCAAAGTATTACTAATGTTGTAGTAACCTTGAAGAGGAGAATTTCTGGAGCACTTTCACAAGACTGAGGGCTTTGGTTCTGTCATTTGGACCCAATTCTGCAGTATGAATTTTATTTATTTGTTCTTAACAGAATTAGAGCTAATTTATATTGTTTTAAATGGAAAAAAAGATCACCAAAACAGGATCACCAGCTGATTATTTTTTTAACATATTTTAGAAGCTATTTGTTCTGGTTATCTTTTGCACCAGTTTGTGGAATATTATACATACTAACAAAACCTACTGATTCTACTTTTACCAATGTGAGTATTCATACTGACTAAACAGCTGGAAGGCTGTAACTATAGTATGAGATACCATGTATCTGAAATCAGTGAAATTCTTAATTATTGAAGTCATGCACACCACATGCACGTTTCCAAAACTCATACAGAAGTGAAGTAAGAAGAGAGGGATGGCGAAAAGTACAGTAACTTGCTATGCATTTGGGATATGGTCAGACTCTTATTAGATTTATGCAAGCTCCTTCACGACTGCTTGGGTCTGATTCTCAGTTCTGACAACAGTCATATACCAGTAGGTTATACATTACAAACACCATTAGAAAATGCTAATCTGGCATTAAATAACAAATTAAAAAATGAGTTGCCACTGGCACTGGAAGTACATACAAGCACCACAGCACACCTAACTAGGAGAATAAAAGACCAATTCTAACATTAGTGTATCTTTTCCAAAGTCAAAGGAAACCACCCAACAAAGATAATTTTAAAGAAGATATATACAAACATGTTTATCCACTGAAATTAGTACTGAGAGTATAAATGAAGTAAGTCTTAAGCTACCTGCTCCATTTTTTGCAAAATTAAAATTCATATGCATGTGAAGACATGGGACACTATGACCTATCTATGAAAACATTTAAGTCACTGCAAAAAATTGTGCAAAACTTCCCATACCTGTTATAATACCTTCAAACTTCTTTAAATTTCAGGGTTCCCCTAGAATTTCCATTAAGAATCTGCTTTAATTGACCATCACTGCTAAGAATTTTTCAGACAGATTTCTTTCATATGCTCAAAATGCAACTGCCATATTAATCCAGTTTATCAGAATTTTGTAAATATTTTAAAAGCACCTCTATTTTCAGTTATGAACAAATTATTAGGTGGCTTCTGACACTTTACCATCACCATTATCACCTAAAATAACTTTTCAAAAACCTTTCCATGCAATGCATATGTCATAGGCTGTCAACACTACTGTATGCAAGAACATATTCTGCGTTTCTAATCCCATCAAGGCAAAATCAAATGCTAAATCGAGCAACTCAGTAGCACATACCTCTTTAGAAGTGAACATACTGAGGCCTAGAGAAAAAGTATTCAATCAGATAATGCATGCAAATCAAGACACATACTCCAACCTTCTGGAATAATATGTTCCAGTGAGTACAGTTGCTTATTGTTCCCCATTTAAAAGCTGCACACAGTAAAATATTGCTAAGTTCAACAAAACTAGATTCGATTTTTGTTTGCTGTAACTTGTTACATGCAAAGCTGAAACAAGATGGACTCACAAGGCAGCTAAAGAATTACAGACCTGTAACTTCACTCTACGAAATGCTGTGTTATACTTAAAATTTACCAAAACTAACTTTTTATTGTTAAAATAGAGAAGTAGAATAAAAAATTAATTTGAATGGAAATTGGCTGTAAATATTGTGATAATGGTTCAAGAAAAGCATAGAAGGCACAAGGCATATCTAGTCTGTCACAGTATGGTTCAGTGGGGACAGTGGTACTCATCAAAGGTTGGACTTGATCTTGGATCTCCTTTCCAACCTTAATGGTTCTTTGATTCTGACTCAGAATTATTGAACTTTTTGAAAGGGACCTTTGGAGGTCATCTAGTCAAAACCCTGTTCAGGGAAAAAATAATAATAACAGGTTAATCAGGGCCTTATCCATGTGAGCTTTCAACATCTACAGGGCTAGAAAAGTATGTCTGAGCAGTATGTTCCACTGCTTAATGACTCTCACAGTGACTTCATTTTTCCTGCTATCTATGGATAGAATTCTACTTATTGCAGCCTAGGACTTTGCTTCCCTTGTCTTTTTGCACCACCCTCCTGAGAAAAGTCTTCTCCAGAGTTCTTCTTGAGGTAGGTGGAGACCTCAACAAAATCCTTCCATTTCCTTCTGATATTAGCGCTGAGCAGCCCAGCTCCCACAGCCCATCCACACGGGATGTGTGCTCCAGCCCCAGCCACCATGGTGGCCTTCCCAGCACTTGTCCCGCTACTTCTCCACTCAAACTGGGGAGCCCAGAACTGGACCAAATGTTCCAGTCTCACCAGTGCTGAAGAAGAGAGGAGAAAAATTACTTTTCTTGACATACTGGCTATACTTGATAACCAAGTACAAGGTGGCCATCTTCACTGCAAGAGCATGTTGGACACTGATGGACTCCAGTTTCCTCTCTGGGAAATTAGTAAAACTCTCAGCTAGGAAAGAGGAAGTTTACTCACTGATTGAGAAAACAAAAACTTTTTTGTTTCCTTTGACTGGGAGAAAGACGTATTTTGGAAGAAAATATATCAGGAGTGGGCTAAAATGTCTCATTCTAGTGGAAATTGAGTCAGATAGTTATCTAGAGGCTGTGGACAGAGCAGAAAGATCTCCACACTGCTTGAATCCCTCCTCAAGGACAGGCACAGCAGAATGATTCTGCTCCTTTGAGACCAGAAAAATTGGCTTCTCACTCCATGCAAACCAGGACAGTGATTCTTCTCCCCTGAGAAGCTCCCTGGTCAGCTAAAAGCTAACCTGAGTCTAAAAAAACCTGACAACTATACCGGTAAATAAACCAGATCATTTTAACTGTCTTGTTGGGACGCCAAAAAGCACAACACAGCTAAAATCACCTTCTTCCCAAAAACACACCAGGGTAACAATTTGACACTTGCACAAAACCCTGTCCTGGTGAGTTTAGCAGTACATACGCAGCCATTTAAACTCCGTTTGTGGAATGAATCTAGTCATGCGGAATTGGCACTGTGCTGAGGATGTCAATTCAAATTCATAAATGCTGAAAGCCACATCGAGATCTGTAAAAACGTCCTTTTCAAGGAGATCTTATAATTACCTCTCACAATTACAGCAGATACATTGGGCCTGATTCCTCTCACAAGACGAAATTCGTGCTTTGCAGAGAATCCATACGTATTTCCACTTAAACAATTATTTTGTTATAAACTTCATGCAGGCCTTCTTGAAAAAAACTGTGCATTGTAGGCAGTGAATCTGATGCAAATTGTAGCCTATTACAGTTTCTTAAATACAATTACAGAGACATTTTATCTTACAGAACTCTATTTGTATCTCGTAATTGTGAAGTCTAAGATCTCCCATTTCTTTCACCTTCATCCATCCTTTCTACTTTTAAGATCAAAGTCCATTTTCATATTTAACATAGAAAGAGGAAGTAAATAAAAACAATATACAGAGAATAAAATACATGTGCCATATATGCATAAATTCTAGCTAAAGGCTTCAAAATTCTTCTGTGATTTTTTACAATTTCTTTATGGAGAAATAGAACAAGATAGATAAATGAATATATTAATTTATATACATAGTACATATATATATATATCTTCTACGGAAAAAAATGCCAGCTTTCAATGGCCAAAAGCTTATTTCTCTAGGGAGGCTACTGGTCTTTCTATTTAAATGCATCCAGTAATAAAACCAATATAAGGGTATGTTAACTAGCTCAGTATAAAAGTTCAGATTTTTTATTTCTCTCCATCACTTTTATTTCACAAATGCAAGTCACTAGCTAGAATAGAGTATCTAGGCAAATAACAGTAAGTAATCATTCAAAGTTCACTATAAAGTATTATAAAAGTCTACAAGTTAAACACAAAGTCACATCTGAAATAGGTCATCCAGGATGTATAATGCTGACATGGCTGGATCATCTTCCCTCCCCACCTTTTGCTACTTCATTACCAGACATGGAGCCATTACTGGAGCTGCTCATTTGATTTCTTGAAGGGACTCATACACCTTTTTTTTGACATAGTCACTATTTGAAGTTTGGGAAAAGAAAATGTCGGCATTCAGATAAAATAATTGATGAAAGATGTCTTCTGATACCTGTCTTCAAAACATAAAAGGGCTGCAAATTACTTACAGTTCTGAAAAGGACACATATAGGTTCCATTTTAGTAGAGAATGAGAACACAGAGATGAAAATCACTTTTACCTCTTGTTCTTCCCTTTCTTTTTCTCCAACCGCCCAATAATACATGTCATTCACACTGCAATTTTGTATCAAATATCCATTCAAACTTCCTACTTAAGCATTTGCCAGACCTGTTAACTGTGTCCTCATAATTACAGACAGCAATCATCTATATTTGGAAGTGGTCAACAAATATATTCTTTTCCAAATATGCTGCTCTTCATGCCAGTCCCACTTTGTCTTTCCCTCTCCCTAGTAAACAATCTGAGAATTCATCTGCATGTTAGGATTTTTAGAATGCACACTCAGTTACAAATGCCTTATGGTTTCTCTTCATGCCACATGCATGTCTGCCAAGACCCAAGGGCTGCAACACACACCACAGTTACCACATTGGGTGAAACCAGAGTCACCTCCCCAGATATCCTGACCCTTGTGATGGCCATCACTAGCTGCCTAAAGGGAAATCTCCAGAAAAGGAAAACCACGTAGTGACACAGTATCAGAACGATATATCACCAGCCTCCAGAAATCAGAACCTTGTGCCGTGGTCTTTAACCATCTTGGATGGATTTTTCTGACCTAAATTGTGATTTTCTGAAACTCTGTCACTTTTTGGCACATACAATGTTCTGTGGCAGTATACCTATAAACTTAAGCATCCACTGTGTGAAGCAGAGACATTTTTTTGTTAAATCTACCATCCGTTAGTTTCATTTGATGACGTCTTGTTCTCTTACTAGAAGAATGTTACCTTCTCACTACACTTCCAGTTTTACAGACCTCAGTCTTAGCCTTCCTCCCTCGTTCTCTCTCTCCTCAACTACAGTGACCTTTTATGTAGTCAGAGAAGTTTTAACATTTAATTTTTAATGCAATATTACTTCCCTTTGTTGCCATATTGTTTATGAAGATACTGGAAAACACAGATCAGTATTGAAGTCTCATGGTCCTCTGTGATAAGACCTACTAGCAAATAAAACAAATAAAACATTGTCAGTTTCCTACTTTTTAACCAGCTATTTTCTGAATGACCCATGGTAACATAATTTCTCTGCTGAAAAACATTGCTTTTTTTTTTTTTTTTTGGTGAATCCAAGAAAGTTTTATCAACTGGACAGCCTTTTCCTGCATATTCAACAACCTTTTAGAATGGCCATCTACCAAGAAGCTGTATTGACTCTTCTCCAGTACTTCATATTTATCTAATGCCCATTAACAATACTTGTTCTACTTATTTGTGAAGTATAGATCCAGACTGGCGGGTCTGATCTCTAACACCCTCAAGAACCCTTTCTGATCATATTTGCCACAATTAAACCAACACCAATAGCGTTTTAAGCAGCAGGTTACAGCTTTGCATTAACTGTTCAGCTATTTCATACCTGACTTCCCCTTAAAACAGAATGCCACAAGTCCCTTGGGACTCATCTTGGCAATTTGTCTTACGCTCACTTCTACTGATATTCTTGTGAAGCTCTTCATTTAAGCTCCCAGCTACTCAGGAACGTCCAGAGGAGGTAAGCCCAGCTGCACCATGACACAGGCCCCTTCTCCCAGCAGCTCTCCACGCCTGCTCGCAGCTGACTTGAAGAGGTCTGTCTCAGAGATGAAAAGGACATGAAGGACTCCTCTCTACCTACTCATTAACCACAAGAGACCCATTTTCTTCACCCTTCTCCATATTCTTGCTACTACTTCTGATCTTTTCTTTTGGTGGTATTTACAGGAGTTGCAAGCTAGTAGAAAACCCCTAGAAGGGATAGGGGGTCTGTCCATGGAAACACAACATAGTAACACAGACAAACTCAATCAGTGAAATAAGGCTGAAGAACCACATCCCGCACAATTTCACTGCCTGTATTTCTGAAGTTTGTTCAACTTTTGCTCACAATTCAAGCAGATTCTTGCCACATTCTTAACAGCTAATTTAAAACAGGTGTGAGAGGAACAGGATCAGTACCCTTATTCCAAAGACAGCTGGGAATAGCAGGCACTGTTACAGAACACTTTTATCTTAGAATTCTGCTTGCTAAATGTTATTTACAACCTTCTGCGTTATTTATCATTTTATCTCATTATGTATTGTCTAGAGATGCAATTTTCAAAATGGGGTGGGAACACCTTGTTTTAGTGGAATTAGATTTAGCATTTAAAACATTCATATAGCCAATCAAAGTTTAATGAACTCTTCTGCAGACACTGTTTATTTTTGGGAAAGTTTTAATAACTTTTCCTGTAATTAAAAATAGCATACAATATCAGAAGCCAGCAGCAATTAAAGGTAATCAAATTTGGGAAATTCTGTAGGAAGTACAAAAAAGATCTGTAGATGTTTTGTTCAGTGTTTATTATCAGTTGAAGTACTGTTTGCTTCACAAAACAGAACAATGCTTATCATTAAAACACAAAAACATTTCTACTAAGTTCTTTGCCTGATTTTCTTCTTTCATAAAATGCACTCCATGTGAAACAAGTCTTCAAAAAAACAAGGCCTAAAAAACCCTACTACTCAGGGTGCCTTTGAGGATATTTAATTAAAATCTAATCCTGCATTCATTAAGGCTCACATAAATTAAGCTGTCATTCATAAGATTTATGGATTCTCATTTGCATATTGCATACAATTCATCAATTACTCAAGTATGAAAGGAGCACATTTCCCTTGGAGCTGCATGCTACCCTGCCAACATTTGAAATGAGGGAAAGAGCAAGACTGTCAGGCATTCACACAAACTTTCTTCCAAATGTCTGCTCCTTGATTAATCTAATTTTCTAGCTATTCCTTACAAGATACAACAACAGCCCTTCTGCAAATTTCTATTATTTCTCCTGTCTTCATCATAAAATCTTCTTGTCTTTTACTAATACTTCATGTCTGACTGATTATTATTTGTTTGCTAATGATACGGCATGAATGTTTTCTTTATATAAATGCATAAAGCACACATCAGAGTTAAAATAAAATGATTAGTATTTTCAGGTTTTGATTTTTCTGTTTAACATCACTAATCTGCTTAGCAGACCTTAGTAAAGAACCTAAGCAATGAGAAAAAAAACCCAACAAATTATAAATCTATCATTTAAAACATCAGTATTGAGCCAGAATATTTCTCTTAGTGTGTAATGGTAATATGCACATAATTAAACCATTAAAATTTAACGTTAAAATATAATTAAGAAAAGACAACAAATGTTTAATGTGAAAAATCAGCTTATTCCCAGATGCTGTAATGTGTACCTGACTGCACTTCTGAAAGTTGCAGACAAAGTAGGGATACAGGTTAGGGTTTTTTTGTGGCACACAAAACATGCTGTGTTAATTCAATTGTCTTCTCTAGGGAGTTAATCTTAATTTCAGTGGCACAACTAGGAAGTAGCAGTCTTTGCTTGCCCACTCTCTGGATACCTTCCAACATGCATGTGATCAGGTGCAGAATTTAATGCACAACATCCACTCATGTCTGGGACTTTCTAAATGAAAATATAGGAATGTATCTAAACCATCTAAAATAACTCTGAAGGTCTGCTCTAAATCTATTGGCTCATTTTATATTGTTAATTACCCAGCAAAAAAATAATAGCATAAAAATTAAGTTGTGGTTTTTTCAAAAATAATTTTGTTTAACAAATATAAGGATGATAAGGTATGAAACAATAAAAATTCAACATCAAACATCTGTGAACTGCTTAGAGAGATCATGTAACGCTTTATAGTGATACTTCTTAGACCAAGGTAACAAATTTTTTTTTAATTTCAGTACAAAAAGTGTTGGGATCTTTAAATACATGTAATATAAACCAAAGAATTTCAGAGCAGATGGTGAGAAAATTACAAATAAATACTTCAAATATTAGTGATCTAAGGTTTTATTGTTCAAATGTGTTCAGCACCAAGTCTAGCTTAAAAGTCATATGCTGCCTCTAGCCGCAGAGGGACTGTTGAACATTTGGACTGGATTACTGAGTGGCAAACAAATATTTTTTCCCTTCCCTCCTCCCCCAAATCTGTTTAAAAATGAAGAGAGATTTCATTCTAAACATAATTGCTAACATAATCCCATGCGAATAAAGTTAACTAACCCTGGAAAAATAAACAGATGACTAACTTTAATCAGAGAAATGAAGTCATCATTATGCTTGGTTTATAAAATAGATTTTCATTGTCAAAGATAACGTAACGGGAGGGGGGAGGTCTCTTATTTTGGTTTGTTTATTTTGAGTTAGCTGTCCTACTGTAGACTGTTTAGGTCCACCCCTGAATAACTACAGCATTTATTGTCTGTCTTTTTAACTGTTGCATTCTCTGAGTTTCAAATTTCTCAGCATGAGCTGTCTGCTTAATTCCATCCAAGTAGTGTGTAATGAGAAAAGAATTTTCCCTGTCTACACTAATATAGCTTATTTTATTTCCTGAACCCAAACCACCTGTTCAGATTTTCTATTTAAAGCTTTGTAAGGCAATCAACTACCTCAGGACATTTGTGCTGAAATGAAAGGCAGTCAGAATGAAACTGCAACTTCTTCAGACCTGATCCAACAAAAAGCATCATCTATAGAGCACTTTCTTGGCTCCAGGGTCAGGTGGAGTTCACTCCATAAAATTCTCAACAGATCTCACATGTGATTTTCTTATCTCTGTGAATTTTACTGAAAATATTTAAAATTTAATTCTGCAAGAGATTTTGAGTTAAAAAGAAATAAATTACTATAGAATTTATTTAAGATTAAAACCTAAAAATCTTTCTAAATGTTAAAATTATTTAATCAATTTTGTCTGAGTCTGAAGATATAAATCTAGGCCAAATCAGCTTATTACAGCACTTCTGTGACCAGTCTATACTATAAGGACCTATCTCAGTACTAACAAACAGCTCATCTTATAAACTACATTCCAAAAAGATAAAATGAGACAAGAAAAAGTGTTCTGGAGTAAACACAACTCCAAACTTAAGACTGGACTTTGCTTACCACTATAAAATAGATCCTCTTCCAAAGTGTCTTTGAATTTTTACGTTCTACGTCATTGCAGATCAAATGCAGTTTGAATCCAGTGGAATGAGGGCAATGGAATAAAAAGAAAGTTATTTAACATTACTCTGGGCTATTGTTTTTCAAACTTTCCTCTTTTTCAACACTTTCACTTTACCATTTAAATGTACATCTCCAAATACAAGCTTGGTATGAATTTTGGCTTGAGGAAAAGTCTCATTCAGTCCTTCCTGGAGGGAAGACTTCGGAGAAGAGAGATCAGCCTATGCACAAGATCAGCCTAAGTATTTCCATAACTAAAGCAAAGTTTTGTAAAACCTATCCGAAACAAGGCTTGTATTTCTGAAGACATAAGAGAGGGAAAGTTCAACTTCTTATGAACAGTATGAATCTAGAAAAAGAGCAATAAGAAATCTGTAGGGATATGTGGTTACAAGAAAGGATNGCCTACTTAACTGATTAATTTATCCACCCTTTTCCCTTTCTCTCCCACTTTTCTGTAAATATGAGGGAAGAAGGCTGGAGAGGATAAACAGAACACTAAAGCATAAGGAAAAGAGGAAATTGTTCCTCTTGAATCACACAGACAGAGCAACAAAAAATCCCAGATCATCTTTTGTCAAACAAAAAGGCACTGGACCTAGGATATGTAAGCACCTTGACTCTAAAGATTAAAAGGCTTCCCTTTCTCCATTCCTGTTAATTATTTTCAAATCTGTGTATATATAACACTTTCTTCCTTCCTTTTCATTAGCTCATGAATGTCTGCAAGACAGAAGTTCTGGTCTGATAATACCTGCTGAAGCACAAAACCCCTCCTGTGGATGCCAACCCAGAGCCAGTGAAATTTAAATGCTGGAGCTGGTTCAAACACCTAGGAAATTTTCAGATAAAATCTTTACTAAAACAAGTTAGGATTGAAAGTGCATTTTCAGGAGTTCCTGTAACCTCACCAGAATATTATCATTTCCTTGCAAGAACTCGGCATACTTTAAATAAATTGTCACAGAATGACATCTTAAGTAAGATTAAAAATAAGAATTGAATGTCTCCATACACTCACAAGAACCTAAAACTGTATCTCTCATAAGAAGAGCCATTTCATCTGTATTTGTTAATTTTTCTTCCATGCTATCATACCCAGATGTAAAACAACATCATTTAAAATAACTCAAGACTCCACCTTTTTCCAAGTACTAGATTCTGAATGAAAACTAGATTATGATCCTAAATTCATGGTAAAAAAAATGAGATTAAACTTCATTGTATCTTAGTGAGCCCAAGACTGACTAGATACATTCTACATGAGAAGAATTACTTTTTTCTTAAATATACTTTGGAGAAGTGCTAGATCATAAATACCTCTACCTCAGGACTTTCTTTTTTCTTCTCCTTCCACAGACATTTTTGCTGTCCTTACACAGCTCAAGTTTTAACCAAAAGGAAACAGAACAAGAAATCAAACTGTATACCGACATTATTTCTTTGGGTTTTTTTTCCTAGTATACAAGATAAACTCACGCATCATCAAGATAAAAAAAATGGAGTTTCACTGAAAACGGCAGTGAGATTTAAAACAAGAAAAGAGAAAAAGACAATGAAAGACCACTTCTCTTGGTATATAAATATATCCAGTTTACAGCTTATATACATAAACACAGGCAATCCTGACCTTAAACTTTAGGTAAGTGGGCTACTGGAATAAAGAAAATTTGCTCTTATGTAAAACTGTCCTTAAAGATAGTTATTTTTATAAAGAACATGAAAATTACATATGATTTGATTCTTTAAAGAGTAAAATCTAACATCAAATTGTGCCATAACTACTACACTGAGACTCAGGTATCAGTGTATCACAACTAAATCCACCTATTGCCAACTAAATCCTAACTGATCACACTAAATCTTACTAATAGATTAGCTGAAGTACCAATTCATAACATAATTATCAAAATCAGCTTCCTTCCAAAAAAGCTTCTTTATATTGATGCTTTCTTCTCCTGTCAAGCATTATTTAAACTCATGTAAGACCTTGCTTCTGCAGTTGCAGAAATTGTAAACTGTATTAAAGTGGAAACGGCATTAATGCTACTGCATGTCACTCTACAACACATGGGCACATGCAGTTGCCATATCTGTGCATTTATACAATGCTATGTGTTTATCATTACTGCTAAAACAACAAGATTTAAGTAGAGTGCCTGGAAACACCCAAAACAGTCTTGAAAAGACAAATGGCCTCTGTTTTCCTAAAACCACAGCAGTTAAACAGTGGAAAAACTTTGGTGCCAGTGACTCATATGAGGCACAAGAAGCCTAGAGCAATACTTGCAATCCTCATTAGCAAGCACGGCAGATACCAATTCATTTTTCTACTAAACTGGGCAGCTTTCCCTCTTGTGTTAATTCAAATGCTCAAGAATTAGCTTTGGCACACTGATAACTGCTTCAATTTTAAAATTATAACTGAGGCTATGATATATACGTCATCTGCAGAGAAAACTTCTTTTTCAGGTGACAATCTCACAAGGTATAGTACTAAAAGTTTTATCACACCTACCTATGGAATGTCAACAATTACCACATGCTCTAAACAGAAGCTGTCTTATCTCCAAAGAAATCTTAACAAGCAAAGACAGCAAGAAACAGGAGGGGCCCAAGAAGTCCCAAAGAGCATTAAACTGTATCCTCTTAGGCTACAGATGTGTCTAACAAAGAACAGACAAACTACTTAAACCTTTGAATTCCTTACACAGACACCAGAACTAAGCACAGCAACCACGACCACCGAAAGCAGCAGTCCCAAATATTTGAATGAATTTAGTTATAAGGAACTGAACAAGACTACAGCACAGTTATTAAACTGAAGTCCCTGTAGGGATTTCAAACACAGCACAACATATAGTGCACAAGAAAAGCAATTTCATAAAAGTAATATCTCAAACATAACATTTTGAAAAAGATGCTGTGAGCAAAAACTAGTACAGAGATTCTCTATTGACCACCTGGAATTTTCCTGTTCATCTACACATCCCCCTCAAAGCCACAGATCTACAGACTCTCCACTGCTAGCTTTACTCTGTCAAATATCTTTTCACTCAGCTTTAAACCTGTCTCTGTTAGATCAATCAACTTTCAAAATCACTAATGCTAATGGTTAGAAGGGTCATTTTCAACTCTAGTTTCCATAATTTAAAAGAATAATGTGACTTAAAGAGCAAATTGTAGTGTTCCCAATACTTATGGTTTTGGGAACAGACAAAATACCGTATTATAGAGTAGGACAGACAGTATCAAACTAGAGATTCACACCAGCCATGCACACCGAGAGGCAGTGACACAGATTAATTACTTCAGCCAAAGGAGACCATGAATCAGAACATATCAAAAGCATTCAATTACAAACAGCATAGGTCTGGTCTCTGAACTTTGATGACTTGGTTTCTNTTTTTTTTTTGAGCTTGAAGCACTCAATGCTTAGTACTTACACCATATTCTTTTCATGAATTCGTAAGAGTATTAGGAAGGAGCAAGTAGGGTCAAACTCTAATTCTTCCCACAAGCGGTACAGAAAGGAAGAATACTTGCAGACAACAGGAAGGAAGGCTACATCTTTTGACTTATTCTGCCACAAAATAGATTTACTTGAAGGGAAGCATTAGTAGTGGCACTGTCTGAGATGTTAAGACTTTGATCATCTCTGGCTGAAGCAACTTAAGGTGTTAATCGTTTTCAAGCTCTTTCAGCCACATGACATGGTCTTCCTTTCCTCTGGCAGAGCTTAGAAAAGGGCACATATAGCTATTTCCATACTTAAACAGACAACTTCTACCTTCACTGGTTATTTAAGTGATTCTTAAAACTAATTGGGTTTTCACCCTCAGGTTTCTCCTGAACTGGTGTTGCTAGAGAGCATTTCAAAGCTGTAGTGTGAACTGTGGTGAAAAACAAGTATATATATATTTCACTCCTCACAGAAATTTCATCAATATAGCTAATGTAAGACTGCTGTTCCTTGTCTAAGATAACCATGAAATAAAATTTCCAGTAACCTACTGAAACACAAATACTTCTGCAAAAATAACTGTTCTTCAGATAATGCTTTTCTAAGTTAATTATTCTGAATGAAAGAATTACTGCAATTTTAGGTAATGAAATGAGGAATGACAAAGTTTTGGGATTGAGAGCCAGAAGGATGCATACAGCAGTAAAAATTGCTTAAATCAAAATACACCAGAAAACA
>VWZV01014388.1:50909-73233 GCA_013397155.1 Irena cyanogastra | reverse complement strand
AGCCACCCCACCCAGGGGGACACAGGGATGTGGCTGTGACCCTGGCTTTGACCCTGGCCGTTTTCCTGGGGTCACTTTTGTGTCACTGTCCCTGCTGGGGGTGCAGGGAGAGCTCCCAAAAGCGAGGGCAATCCCAGAAATGATGGCAGTGTCACCTGGCAGGGAGCTGGGGGTGGTGGCAGTGTCACCTGGCAGGGAGCTGGGGTCACTCCCTTGCAGCAGGGGCTGGGCTCTCTTTTTTTGGGGGCTCTCTTTTTTTGGGGCTCTCTTTTTTTGGGGGCCTCTTTTTTGGGGTCTCTTTTTTTGGGGTCTCTTTTTTGGGCTCTCATTTCGGGGTGCGGGTCGTTAACAGCCACCTTCCCTTGCCAGGTCCTGGGCAAGTCCTGTAAGCCCATCCCAGGTGAGAGAATTGTCCCTCCTGGCCGGGTTTGGGGTTTCTGGGCCTCACCTGTCACAGCCACCTCGGGCCGGGCTGGCCTCCCCTCCCGGGAGGGTTTGGGGTCAGTTTGTGACATTCCTTCTCCTCAGCCGTGATTTGGGAATGGCCCTGTGGGGTTTCATTCCTCTGGGTGGATTTTGGGGCAGTTTTTGATGTCCCTTTTCCCAGTGCTGCTCCTGGGGATATCTCTGTAAGGGTTTCATTCCTCTGGGTGGATTTGGGGCAGTTTCTGATGTCCCTTTTCCCAGTGCTGCTCCTGGGGATATCTCTGTAAGGGTTTCATTCCTCTGGGTGGATTTGGGGGCAGTTTTTGATGTCCCTTTTCCCCCCGTGATTCTCCTGGTGACCCTGTAGGGTTTAATTCCTCTGGGTGGATTTAGGGGCAGTTTTTGATGTCCCTCTTCCCAGTGATCTTCTTGGGAATGACTCTGCAGGGGTTTCATTCCTGTGAGAGGATTTGGGGGCAGTTTTTGATGTCCCTTTTCCCAGTGCTGCTCCTGGGGATATCTCTGTAGGGTTTCATTCCTCTGGGTGGATTTTGGGGCCGTTTCTGATGTCCCTTTTCCCAGTGCTGCTCCTGGGGATATCTCTGTAGGGTTTCATTCCTCTGGGTGGATTTTGGGGCCGTTTCTGATGTCCCTTTTCCCAGTGCTGCTCCTGGGGATATCTCTGTAGGGTTTCATTCCTCTGGGTGGATTTTGGGGCCGTTTCTGATGTCCCTTTTCCCAGTGCTGCTCCTGGGGATATCTCTGTAGGGTTTCATTCCTCTGGGTGGATTTTGGGGCAGTTTTTGATGTCCCTTTTCCCGGTGATGCTGCTCCTCGTGACCCTGTAGGGATTTAATTCCTGTGGGTGGATTTTGGGGCAGTTTTTCACCTCCCTTTTCCCCCAGTGATGCTCCTGGTGACTCTGTAAGGGTTTCATTCCTCTGGGTGGATTTTGGGGCAGTTTTTCACCTCCCTTTTCCCCCAGTGATGCTGCTGGGGGTGACCCTGCTGCGGAAGAGGTACCCCCCAGCCAAGTACCTGTGCGTGCTGCTCATCGTGGCAGGGGTGGCCCTGTTCCTCTACAAGCCCAAAAAAGGGACAGGGGACACCGAGCACGTCTTTGGCTACGGGGAGCTGCTGCTGGTGAGTGCAGGGACCCCACAGGGACCCCACAGGGCCAGGCCTCGGGGGGTCACACCTGGGGGACTCAGGTGGGATTTACTCCTGGAAGAAATCCTGGGCTCTCAGGTGGGGTTTACCCTCACCTGGGATGAATTCTGGGGTTTGAGGTGGAATTTACACCTGGAATAAATCCTGGGCTCTCAGGTGGGGTTTACCCTCACCTGGGATGAATTCTGGGGTTTGAGGTGGGGTTTACACCTGGGATAAACCCCAGGCTCTCAGGTGAGGTTTACCCTCACCTGGGATAAATTCCAGGGTTTGAGGTGGAATTTACACCTGGAATAAATCCTGGGCTCTCAGGTGGGGTTTACCCTCACCTGGGATGAATTCTGAGGTTTGAGGTGGGGTTTAAACCTGGGATGAATTCTGGGCTCTCAGGTGGAATTTACACCTGGGATGAATTCTGGGCTCTCAGGTGGAATTTACACCTGGGATAAATGCCAGAGTTTCAGGTGGGGTTTACAGCTGGGATAAATGCCAGAGTTTCAGGTGGGGTTTATATCTGGGATAAACCCCGGGCTCTCAGGTGGGATTTACCCTCACCTGGGACAAGGGCTGGGCTCTCAGGTGGGATTCACACCTGGGATAAATGCCAGAGTTTATATCTGGGATAAGCCCCAGGCTCTCAGGTGTGCCTTGGAGCTGTAGCAGGCCGGGTGGGGGTGGCACTCCAGGTGGGGGTGGCACTCCAGGTGGGGGTGGCACCCCTGCAGCCCCCAGTGACAATCCCTGTTGGTAGCTGCTGTAAGAAGGGGGAAATTGCCATTTGTCCTGGGGAGAAGGACCTGGGCCTGACGCTGTCCCTGTCTGTCCCCTGTCTGTCTGTCCCCTGTCCGTCTGCCTGTGTGTGCCAGCTGCTGTCACTGACCCTGGACGGGCTCACGGGGGTGTCCCAGGACCACATGAGGGCTCACTACCAGACAGGCTCCAACCACATGATGCTCAACGTCAACCTCTGGTCCACGCTGTTCCTGGGGGCAGGTGAGGAGCCGGGCCCTGCCCCGCAGCCCGGGCTGGCCCTGCAGCCTCTGGGCCTTGCTTTGCTTGGGGATTTTTGGGTTTTGGTTCGTGGCCCAGCCCTGCCTCTCCCTGGGCTCTCCTGGAGGTCCCAGAGCAGCTCCTGCTCCAGCTGGGAGCAGCAACTGGAGCACAAGAGGGCTGGGAGCTGCCCTGGAGGAGCTTCAAGGTCCCTTCCAGCCCAAACCACTCCAGGATTAGCACTCCTGATTAATTGCTGGGCACTGTTCTGTTGGAGTTTGATCCCAGTTAATGATCTTCTTTTCACTAATTAACCAGGAAGGCAATTGCTGCTGCTGCTGGTGTTTCCTCCTGGTGTTTGTGGGATTCACTCCCTGGTCCGGGGGTTCTGAGCCCAGCCTGACCCCACGTGGGCAGGAATCCCCCTCCAGGCTGCTCCTCCCGGGCTCTTTTCCAGGGATCCTGTTCACGGGGGAGCTCTGGGAGTTCCTGAGCTTCACGGAGCGTTATCCCAGCATCATCTCCAACATCCTCCTCTTTGGCCTCACCAGCGCCCTGGGCCAGGTGCGTGCCCTGGGCCGGGTCCCGCGGGGTCAGGGACGGGGTTTTGGGTGGGGCTTCCTTCCCTGGGAGGGGCTGGGATGGAATTCCCAGGGAAGCTGTGGCTGCCCCATCCCTGGCAGTGTCCCAGGGCAGGTTGGAGCACCCTGGCACGGGGGAAGGCGTCCCTGGATGAGCTCCAGCCCATCCCAGTGTCCCATAAACCCACCAAAAACCAGGATTAGAAGCGAGTTCCTTTGGGGTTTCCCCCTGGCTGCTGTGCTGGCAGTGCCAGTGACAGGGGCTCTGTTCTGGCGGGGCAGAGTTTCATCTTCATGACCGTGGTGTACTTCGGGCCCCTGACCTGCTCCATCATCACCACCACCCGCAAGTTCTTCACCATCCTGGCCTCCGTGGTGCTCTTCGCCAACCCCATCAGCCCCATGCAGTGGGTGGGCACCGTCCTGGTGTTCCTGGGTGAGTCTGGGAGAGGAAAATCCCTGGGATCCCTGCCCTGGGAACTCCTCAGACCCTCGGGAACGGGACGAGGGCGCTCGGAGGGCGCGCGGGGCCGGCGGATCCGCTCGGTCCTTCCTCCCCAGCTCGTTCCGTGGGTAAATTTGGGGATGTGCGGCTGATTTTTCCCAAAATCCCCACCTTCCTGCTGGCTCGAAGAGCGCAAACCTGGTGTTCTGTCTCCTCCCAGGCCTTGGACTCGATGCCAAATTCGGGAAGGGGGTGAAGAAGACGTCGCATTGAGGTTGATCCCCGCAGTTGGAATGAACTTTTAATTTATTGTCTTGTACCTCAGAATCTGGCGTGGAACTGGACTCAGGACGGGGAATCAGAAGGAAACCGTGTGGAATTTATTTTTGGGTTTGGTTTTTTTAATTCTAAATCGTCTCTAAAATGTAATCCTTTAGTTTGAGATGTAATTTTGCTTTTTTTGTGTAATCAGAGCTGCCCCCTGGAGCCGAGCAGCAGCAGCAGATCCTTGCCTTAACAGGAGAACACAAATCCTTCCTATCTTTATTAAAGAAAACCAGACAATGGCCACTTCTCCAGGACTTTTTGGGGGGGATTTGGCTGATCTGGAGGAGGGGAATGATCCCAGTCCTTAGGGATGATCCTGGGATTAAAGCCTTGTGGCTGTGGGGTTTTCCAGAGGGTCGGAGCAGCCCCTTGGGTTTTCTCCCTCTGGGATGTGTCAGCAGGGAAATCCTGGCTGTGCCCCAGCCCTGTCCTGGCTCCCAGGAAATGGGAATTCCCCAAATTTGGGGTAGCTCCAAGGCTGAACCCCCAGGGCAGCTCCTCTCCCATCCCAGGGGATCCCCAGGAGGAATTCCCAGAGCAGCTCCCTGGGGTTCCTGACCCCTCCCAAAAAGCCTTTGGGATGTTCCTGCCTGGACCCAGCTGTCTCTTGGAATAAACCCCAAAGGAACGGGGTGGGATTCAAGGAATTTCCACCTTCTGCTGCTGCTTCTATGCAGCCGTGGGATAAGGAGCTCTTTCCCAGCAGGAATTCTGGAGCAGGAGGAGGCTCTGGAAAGTTCCGGGGCTGGGCAGGAGATTCCCGCAGGGAATTCCGGGGGTCGCTCCCCCCCGCAGCCGGGCCGGCCCCGGACACGGGGGAGCTCGTTCCGTGCCTCGGGCGGTGCAGATCGCTGACCCCATCCCAGTTCTCCTCCCTCCCGGTTTTTGTTGGCTTCAGGTCCCGATTTCAGCTCGCTCCGGGCTCGGTTACCGGCAGGGGGAACTCTGCCTGCAACCATTCCCAACAAACGCAGGGAAAAGCGGCTCCTGTGCCGTCCCTGCTCGAGCCGTGCTGCTGGAGCCAAACCCAGCTGCCAACGCTGCTTTTCTCCAGCTTTCCCCCCATTTTCATGGTGTTTAATCCTTCCCGGCCGCCGGCAGAGCCGCCTGGAGCCGGGCTTGGAGCCGGAACCCTCCGAGCTCCCGGGCCGGCCCCGCGCGTGGGAAAGATTCCCGCTGGAATTGTCCCGGGAAGCTCCGGCGGGTGCGGGGGGATCGGAACCGGCCCGGGAAGGGGAGGCGGGGTCGGGGAGCCGAGCCCCGGCACCCGCAGGGGGAGTTTGGCAGCTCCGCTCCCTCTGCTTTCATCTCTGCTGCTTCTCCCTGCGGCTCCAGCAGCAGATGGCTCAAAAAAAAAATACAAATAAAAAAATAAATTTTAAAAAATCGCAAATGTTTGGAGAAGGGGCAGAATTTTGGGATATTTTGTAAGGATAATTTCCTGTAAGTGATAACTTCCTGTGAGTGGTAGTTTTCTGGTCACGGGAGAGTAAAGGTGGGTAAGGAATTGTCGTTATTCCCTCGGGATCGTGGTGGTCCTCTGGAAGACCTCGAGGATGTTTTGGGGACAGCAGGAAAAGGTTTCCAGGCTGGTGAATGGTTTGATGATTTAATGATTTGCTTCCCTGCAGGTTTGGTTTAATTTTCCCCACATCGAATGAAATATTGGGATTTTCCCTTCATGAAATCCCCGTTTAGAGCCCCCGGGAGGGACCCGGAGGCAGCCCTGGGGCAGGAGCAGAGGCCTCTCCTAAGGCCAGCAGAAAACTCTGCTCCAAACATCCCCAAACCTGAATATCCCTAGGCGATAAACCCCTCGTTCGTTCATTTGTTTTGTTGTGAGCGCGGCTGGGAAAACCAAATCCTGGAGCGGTTTGGGCTGGGAGGGAGCCGGGCTGGAGGCTGAGCCCCCGTTTGTGGGGGAAAGCTGCCTGGGAATGGGTTCGGGGGACTTGGGGACAACGCTCTGGGCTCCCCCCAGCCCGCAGGTGCCGAGGATTGGGGAGAGGGAAACAATCGCACAGCAGGGTCAGGTTTTAATGAGCCCGGGATCAAAAGCAGCCTGGAAAACAAGAGCAGCCTCATCAGGAGCCGCCGCTAACGAGCAGCAAAGCTCGGGGCTGGGGGAGCTGCTCGCTCACCGCTGCCAGTTTAAAGCCTGGGTTCCTCCTCTCCTCCAAAACCAGCTTTGATGCCTCTCGGATCCAGGTAAAAATAGCAGCCCGGCAGATTCCCTGCGATTAAAACCTCCAGGGCACGGATTGTTTTAAGCGGTGTTTGTTTTCTCCCAAACAAAAAGAGCTTTTAATCATAGCAGCGAGGGCTGAGCGGAGCTTTCTGGAGGTGTTTGGGAGCCCGGGGAGGAAATCTGGGTGGGAAAGGCAGAGAGCAGGAGCTGGGAATGGTTTGGGAGGGGACAGTCCCTGCAGAGCAGCAGGAATTCTCTCTGGAAGGGCTGGGCCCTGTGGGTTTGTACCCGGTTTAGGGCAGTGCTGGATCGTCGTGGTTTGGGATCTGTGTGCCTCCATCGCGGAATTCCAGAGTGGGGTTGGGTTTGGGTTGGGAGGACCCCAAAGCTCATCCAGGGCCAGCTCCCACTGCCCCTGCTGGCCTGGGACACTGACAGGGACCCAGCTGCTCTGGGAATCCCATCCCAGCCCCTCCCCGCCCTCACAGGGAAGGAAAATCCACCCGAAGGAAAGCGCTGCAACCCTCTGGATTCCTGCCCTGAACCTGGGAGGAACCAACTGCCCCACTCTTCTCCACACGTGTATGAAAGACATCAGTATTTGATGTACTTCTCTAAAAGACACCGATATTTTATTTACACACGGAAATAACTGCTTAACCTCTCTCTGCCTCAGGAGCTGTTGAAGGTGGGGATAATTCCCTTCCCCTCCTGCCCCAGGAACTCCCAGGGCAGGGAAGCTGGCACTGCTGCCTCAGCCTCCCGCTCAGTTCTTGCTGTTCTGCTGTGAATCCCACCCGGAGGAGAAGGGCTGCAGCAAAACCAAATAATAATAAAATCCAAAAATCCAGGCTCTCCATTCCCCTTCACGGGAGGATGCTCGGCCTTCCGTGGTTCAGGGGTTCCGGGAGCCAGCTCCCCCTGGGCACGCTGAGGTGACAGAGCCGGGGCTGCTGTGACAGGGGAAATCTCCAGAGGGGCTGGGCTGGGCTGGGGGAGCAGGAGATCTGCGAGGGGTGCAAACACCCCGGCACCAGTGGGAGAGAGCGGATTCTCAGCCGGCTGTAACCAAAAAAAGAGCATTTCCCACCCGAGCCACGGGAGCTGCGGTGCCCGCGTTGTTTAGCGGTTTAAATTGAACACAACCCCAGCGTGTCCCCGCAGCTGGCAGCGATCCCGTGGCATCAATCTGTGGCACGGCGCTCCTGGGGCTCTCCAGGTGGGAGATGGGCTCCGCGGGTGCCCCTGGGAGCAGCGCCTGGCACAGGTTAAAGCCTCGTTTAAGCCTCCCCCGTGACTGAGCCGGGCTTTGTTGGGAGCGGGTTTGTTTGGGTTGGTAACAGAGCCGGCAAATCCAGGAAATAATGAAATAACTGCGTTTTCATCCTCTCCTGCTAGGGGAGTTTAATTAGTGCTGCGTTTTCAACAGCTCTGATGCCGACGTGCCGCAGATCCTTCCTGGATAAGGGGATAATGATTGGAATCCTGTCCTGCAGCCCCGCGCTGGAGGCAGGGCTGCTCCGTTTAATCACGGCGGAGAAACGCTGGCAGCTCTCCGCAGCTCAGCCTCTCCCTAATTACATTTCTGGAGTTTTAGTAAATTGAAAGGGAAAACGCAGGAACAAAATAATTAAACCCGAAGAGGAAGTGAATATTAAAAAGCAGCAGCTAGTTAAAATTCTTGCACGCAGCTCCTCTCGGTTTAATCAGCTTGCCCTGGAAATCGAACTGAGACGGGTGACACCTCCAGACCCGGGGCCACGGCATGTTCGGTGTCCCTTGTCACAGGGAAATGCCACCTGCCTGCTGCCATCCAGCTGGGAATTGTCCCTCGAGCTCTCTCTTCACACACGCCAAAATCCCCATCCCAATATCCAAGGTTCAGGCACCTGGAATTGTTTATTTGTCACAGAATTGTGTCCCAGACACGAAGAAGTGGCAATAATTCCCTTCTCCCAGCCACCAAGGGGGACGGAGCTGAGCTTAAATAACTTTTGCAAAGCGAGGAGAGGTGAAATTCCACCTCCCTTTCCACAGGTGCCCAATTTAATTTTCCACTTCCTGGGAACAAGAGAATTTTGATCAGGAGAACCTGAAAAAGAACTTGACTTCCCCGCTGCAGAGTGACACTTGGCCAGTGCTGGATTAAAGGAGAATTTCTGTTTGTTCTGGTTGCAGAGAGGCTGCCGGGGAGGAGGGGGGATCTCTTTGTTGTCTGTAAAACCGGTGCTGTAATTTCCTCTGCTACTTCAGCTCTGAGAGGAGAAAGGCATCACTAAAAATTCGCAGCTTAGGTGGGAATGTGAAATGGGAACGGAGAAGGGATGAAAGGCGGTTTCCAGGAGAAATGTGTGGCCAGCACGGGAATGCAAACACCAGCCCTCACAGAGCCATTTCTTCACCAGCACAGCATCACCTGCTGCTCTGTCACCACGGGCAGCACTTGGGGACACGAGGGAACGCAGCAGCATCTGAGGATGGCTCGGGACTCGGAGGAGAACATTCCCAAAAAATCCAGGAGCCATCCCTGGGCGGATACGGCAGGCCCTGGCCAGGAGCAGCGTTTCTCACGTGGGAGAAGGAGAGAGAAGATGAAAATATTTTGCATTTCCCATTTCAATAAGCGTGGCTGTGCTGTGGGATCTGGGTAATTCACTTCTTGGGGTGCTTTGTGTGTGATGGAATTAATTCGCCCTGAGGCTGGAAGCGGCAGGAGGGGAGGGCTCGCTCCGGATGAGCTCCTCTACAAACGTTCAGGTAATTAAGGACTGGTAACAATGACATCTTTGCTTCACTGCTTACAACCACTACAAAGTAGCAGAGAAGAGCCATAGCAACGAATTAATTGCTTCCTTTGCTAAAAATGTATAAAAAAGTAAAAAAGTTTCGTATCAGCGTGGGTGTGGAGGAACTTTGTCAGCCACGCGTGAGCTTGGGCCAAGAAGAAAGCAAGGCCTGACTCGATAACAGTGAAAAACGGGTGGAGTCTTATTTTTCATGACGTTTTTGGAGAATTTTAGTAACACTTCCCCATAGAAATGTGAGGGGAAACAGCACTCCCCCTTCCCTCTGGCAGGTGTCCCCTCATGGAGCCGTGAGGGAAGGGGAGATCGTTCCTGCCATTCCCTCAGGGAGGTGTCCCCTCATGGAGCCGTGAGGGAAGGGGAGATCGTTCCTGCCATTCCCTCTGGCAGGTGTCCCCTCATGGAGCCGTGAGGGGAGATCGCTCCTGCCATTCCCTCAAGGAGGTGTCTCCTCACGGAGTTGTGAGGGGAAATGGCACCCACCATTCCCTCAGGGCTGTGAGGGAATGGGACATGGCACCCATCATTCCCTCAGGCAGGTGTCCCCTCACAGAGCTGTGAGAGGAGATGGTTCCCGCCATTCCCTCGGGCTGATATCCCCTCACGGAGCTGTGAGAGGAGGTGGTCCCCGCCATTCCCTCGGGCTGATATCCCCTCACGGAGCTGTGAGAGGAGGTGGTCCCCGCCATTCCCTCGGGCTGATATCCCCTCACGGAGCTGTGAGAGGAGATGGTTCCCGCCATTCCCTCAGGCAGGTGTTCCCTCATGGAGCTGTGAGGGAAGAGGGCACCCACCATTCCCTCAGGCAGGTGTCTCCTCAGAGCTGTGAGGGAGATGGTTCCCGCCATTCCCTCAGGCAGGTGTCTCCTCATGGAGCTGTGAGGGGAGATGGTTCTCGCCATTCCCTCAGGCAGGTGTTCCCTCATGGAGCTGTGAGGGAAGATGGCACCCACCATTCCCTCAGGCAGGTGTCCCCTCATGGAGCTGTGAGGGAAGATGGCACCCACCATTCCCTCAGGCAGGTGTCTCCTCAGAGCGGTGAGGGAGATGGTTCCCGCCATTCCCTCAGACAGGTGCCCCCTCACGGAGCCGTGACGGGAGATGGTTCCCGCCATTCCCTCAGGCAGGTGTCTCCTCACGGAGCTGTGAGGGGAGATGGTTCCCGCCATTTCCTCGGGCAGGTGTCCCCTCACGGAGCCGTGAGGAAAACGGCGATGGCACGCTCAGAAACCTCCCCAGTGACGGGGGAAAGGCGGTGCCGCCTGCGAGGGCCGTGTGGGGCAGGGCTCTGTGGCAGACGTGGGCAGCGAGAGCGCCGCCCGCGCCCACCCCGCGGTGGAAACGGCACTGCGACAGCAGCACCCGGTGCCGAACGGGGCTAGCGAGGCACAGGGCGGACGCTGCGTGGCGCTGCCAGACGAGCATTCATCAGCGCGGCAGCAGGAGGGGCAGGGCCGCTGGGGCACGCCTGCCACAAAGTGATCTGTGTGTGACAGCGCAGGAGGGACGGGACCGGCCACAAAGAGGACTCTGAGGCACAACGCACGCGCAGGAGCCGGCCCGGCCGCGCGTGCTCGCGGCGGGGGGAGAGGTCTCGCGCGACGGCCGCACGGCTTTAAAAGGCGGTGGGCGTGGCCCGCGGCGTCAGTCCCGCAGTGCGCGTGCGCGGCCGTGAGGGGAGCGCTGGGCAGCGCCATTTCCCGGCCCCCCCCCCTGCTTCCCCGGCACCGCGCGCATGCGCGCTGAGCTGCTGCGGGCACCTGCGCAATAGTGATCCCCCGGTCGCGCTCGGNGGGGAGCGCAGGGCCTGAGGGACGAGGGGGGCGGCGGGGAAAAGTTGGGGAAAAACCTGGAGCGGGGATTCCTGGAGAGCGCCAGGCTGGGGCAGAGGGGCTGTGGGGTGCCTGGAGCCGGGTGAGGGAGCACGAGTGGGAAGCAGGGACGCGGGCCGGAGTGGGAGCGCTGGGATGAGCAGCAGCACCAGGCGGTGAGGGGTGACAGGTTGTGGCCTGGCCGGGCCTCGAGCACATTCCCGAGGCAGGAGGGAAGTTGGGCTCGCCGGGAATCGGAGCCGGGCTCGCGGCTGTTGCTCCCCGGGCGAGTGTGAGGCCTGCAGTGCTGTTGGGAGGAAATGGTGCATCATCCTGCAGTGTGGAGAGGGAAATAACTCCCTTTACCGGGGAGCTGGGGCCGTCCTGGAGCGCTGCTGCTGCTGCCGCCGAGCATCGTCCGCATTCCCGCTGTTCCCAAGGGAAAACAGAGCGCCTGGAGTGGGAGACGGAACTGTCTGGGTCTTACAGGAGTTCTCGGAGGGGCAGGAAAACCTCAGGTGTGATGAGATGTGCTGTCAGCGCTCTCGAACTCAGCACTGCTGAATGTGTTTGTGTTGTGGTTCTAGAGCGTCGTCCTGCCATGAGGAAAAGAAACACTTTTCCCTCGTTTCCTCTTTTTTTCACTTCACCTTTGGAGTTCTGAGTGGTGGCTTGTTGTGAAGCCCTGTGAGAGTTTGAAGAATGACACTTATTTATGATTTGTAAAACAGAACTCTAAATCCTAAATTATTTCAGTAAAACATCCACCTGGTTTCTCTTTCAGCGACATTTTCCAGCCAGCTGCCCACAACTATTTGGTATCATTTTGTCCCTTGTTTTGTTGTGACCTGAAGAAAAAACAGATGGGTTTTTTTTTCCCTTTTTGGTAGTTTGTAACGGGTGGGGTTGAGCTCAGGACAGCCCAGCAGCAGAAGTGCTTGCAGGGTGTCATCCTGTCCCTGCATCAGCAGGGGACAATGGCACAGAACTGTGCCCATCAAATGGAAACTGCTGCCACATTTGACAGCCTGACTCACTGGAGCAGAGTTCCTGTTATAAAACTACCCCTTTTCTCCCCAGAATCTCGGGGACTTGAGCACAAATACAGGTCAGGGAGGGGGGGTTAAAGTGAGGGCGTCACTGCCAGCCCAGCCCACACCAATTCCTTCAAACACCCATTATTTCTTGTGCCATCCTGACTCCAATCTCCTGCTGGTTTCCTGTGGAGGAGGCTCCATGTCCCTGCTAAACGTTAAACCCAGTTCACTGAGCAGCTCCTGGCCCAGTTTGCACTGGGGCAGCGTGGGGGGAGCTCTGGGGTTAATCTGGAAGTGCACTGAGCCTGTCCTGGGCCGGCGCTGAGCTGGGTCCCAGTGGGATTGTCCTGGGCACCGGTGATGGGCACGTCACAACCTCACTGCTGCCAGTGCCCAGCATTTCTGTGGGGTTTGCTGCTCGCTCCTGGGCACCTGGGAGCTCGGGTTCATCCCAATCCCGGTGTTATCCCTGCAGAGCTGGTTCCCTATGGGGTTTGCTGCTCACTCCTGGGAGCTCGGGATCATCCCAATCCCGGTGTTATCCCTGCTGAGCTGGTTCCCTGTGGGGTTTTCTGCTCACTCCTGGGAGCTTGGGATGATCCCAATCCCGGTGTTATCCCTGCGGAGCTGGTTCCCAGTGGGATTGTCCTGGACACCAGTGACAGGCACATCCCAGCCTTGCTGCTGTGGGGTTTGCTGCTCGCTCCTGGGCACCTGGGAGCTCGGGATGATCCCAATCCCGGTGTTATCCCTGCTGAGCTGGTTCCCTGTGGGGTTTGCTGCTCACTCCTGGGAGCTCGGGATCATCCCAATCCCGGTGTTATCCCTGCTGAGCTGGTTCCCTGTGGGGTTTTCTGCTCACTCCTGGGAGCTTGGGTTCATCCCAATCCCGGTGTTATCCCTGCGGAGCTGGTTCCCAGTGGGATTGTCCTGGACACCAGTGACAGGCACATCCCAGCCTTGCTGCTGTGGGGTTTGCTGCTCGCTCCTGGGCACCTGGGAGCTCGGGATGATCCCAATCCTGGTGTTATCCCTGCTGAGCTGGTTCCCTGTGGGGTTTGCTGCTCACTCCTGGGAGCTCGGGATCATCCCAATCCCGGTGTTATCCCTGCTGAGCTGGTTCCCTGTGGGGTTTGCTGCTCGCTCCTGGGAATTCAGGATCATCCCAATCCCAGTGTTATCCCTGCTGAGCTGGTTCCCTGTGGGGTTTGCTGCTCGCTCCTGGCCACCTGGGAGCTCGGGATCATCCCAGTGATCCCTGCCAGCTCGGGCAGGGAGCTGGGAGTGCTCCTGCTGCCCGTGCAGGCCAGAGCTGGCGCCGTGCTGTGGGAATCCCACGGGAATTCTGTGGGATCCCTGCTCGCTCCCAGCTCGGGCTGGCTTTGCTGCACGGCTGGAGGGTTATGTAAGATCTCACTGGCTCCTCAGCCTGGGGTTTGCTGCTGGGTGCAGGGAGGAAACACAGCAAAAACCTGTCAGAAAATGGAGAAAGCCCAAAATAAACAAACAGGAACGGCCAAAGCCTTTTTATTGAGAGAGCTGCTCCTTCGTTCTCAGTGCAGGAGCTGCTGCTGGGAGGTGAGAGCCCTGAAATAAAAACGTGTGGCCGAGTCCAGAAACACCTGACAGGGCAGGGAACTGCTGTGGGGTGAGGTGTTTGTACCCCCGAGGAGGCAGAGGAGCTGCTGGCGTTCAGAAGCTGATCTGGAAATAGACTGGATTCTTTTTGTTGTTGTTTTCGTGTTTTTAAATGTCCCTTCGGTGCTTGCTGTGGGAGGAAGGAGTTGAGTGATAATGGTGTGTTGAGCTCTTCTCCCTGGTGAGCAGGGACAGGACCCGAGGGCTGTGCAAGGAGGGATTTGGGGTGGATTTTAGGGATTTAGGGTGGATCTTAGGGAAGAGCTCTTCCCCCAGAGGGTGGTGGAACAGCTCCCCAAGGAATGAGCACGTTCCCAAGGCTGCCCAGGGATGGGATTTTGGGATGTCCTGTGCAGGGCCAGCAGCTGTGGGTGATCCCTGTGGATTTTGTGCTGTTCCATGAGAGGTTCTGGAAGTCTCTGTGCTGCTGTGCACGGCTGAGGAGGAGGAAAACATGGAGCAGGGATGAGCTGGAACTGAGGGGGCTGGGGTTGTTTTGGGGTGTTCCCCCTGTGTTTTTAGGGCTGGAAAGGCACCAAAGCACCGACTGTGGTCAGTGCCTGGGGAATTCTTGGGAATTCCTGGGTGTCCTGGGGGAAATTCTCTGGCTGCAGGCAGGGCTTGCACTGCTGTGATCTGAGGTGTCGCTGCCCTCACGGCTCCAGGTATTTTTAGACATCTGTGGAGTTTATAAAGTTTATTTTTAGGCATCTGTAGGGTTCATAAAGTCAGGATCGTGGCAGGGATTAAACATTCCCATCTGGAAGGTGCTGGTTTGGCCATGGATGCAGCAGAACCCAGGAGGATCTGCTGATTTTAGAGAAAATAGGAAATTTTCATAGTAAGACCTCGGTTCAGCTTTTCTCAACCTGCAGATCCTCCTGGGAAGGTTCTGGTTTAGGGTTTAAAAATGGCTTTAGGCACAAACACAAGGTTTAAGCTGTGCATTTCAGCCTGGGTCTGGTGTCACGCTCGGGCTGTGAATTAAACACAGCAGCGCTGGCTTTCTTAGGAGGGAGTTGGCTTATCCTGAGAGGCAGAAAATGACCGATTTTTGGGACTAAAGCCCGGTGATTTCGGGGTCTGTCCCAGGATTCTTCGTTGGGTTTCTGTGCCCACCTGAGGTCGCAGGGATTTCCCCGCTGGAGGCGGAGCTGTGGAGCTGGGAGGGGGTTTTGGCAGGGCAGGGTGACAAGGGAACGTTTCCTGTGCTTCCCCAGGTGCTCTGGCTCTGCCCTCAGATCGGATGTCTCCATCTGGAAGTGCTTGGGAATGGGCTGAGAATCGCTCTGCTCTGAGCTGTGATTTCAGCTCTGTCCCGAGCCAGGAGTTTGTTATTTATAGCCAAGGAGTAGCAAACTCTCACTGTACACAGGGGGCCATAAAATAATATTTTCTGTTTTGTTTGCTGTGTTTTGGTATTTCTGCCTGTGCCTGACGTGTGTCCCTGCCTCTCCTGAGCCGTGATATCTGAATTATTTCCCAAATATTTCCCTCACACCTCTGTGCCTGCCGTGCTTTTCCATCCAGCTGCAGTGCAGAGGTGCCAGCGCTGCTGGGGAGGTGACACCTGGTGACACCTGAAGTGTCCTGAGCAGGCAAACCCAGCTAAAGGAGAATTCCCTGTCCAGGAGAAGACCAGGAGCTGGTTGTGGCTGGAGGTTTCATTCCCACCTTCTGGCCAGGGATGTGTGGAGGGGCCATGGAATTGCTGTTTCAGAGGATTCCAAAGTTATTTTAAGTTGGTTTTATGTCTTTTTTTTAATCCATCCTTGTAACTCTTCTTAAATAAAAGTTGCATTTTTAGAGATCAGAATACCTTATGTGCCAGCGAGTAAAAAGGTGTTAGTTAAAAACTAAATCTACTGCAATCTACTGCAAAAACTAAATTTACTGCCATTTTAACAACAAAATCCATTTTCCTGGCCTGCTGTCATGGTTCATTTATTTATTCCCTGCATTTCCTCCTGCTGAAGCCTTTCCATCCCTGACCATCTTGTTGCTCAGCGTGCAGACAGGTGGCCAGTCCCAAAACCCCTCCCTGCTTTCCCTGGCTGCTGCTGCTGCTGCTGGAGGAATCCGTGGCCCCGTTGTGTGTGAGGTGCTGCAGGACACAAAGCCGTGAGCAGAAGGCTCAGCCCGGGCTCTTCCCTCTGCCAGATCCCTCAGTCCTGGGCTCCAGCCTGGGCCTCGGGGTGCTTTGTGTTTGCTGGAAGTGTTTCAATGAAACGTTTCAGTGTAGCATCACGTTTTGGAGGTGTTTAGAGGGGAGAGAGAAATTTGTGTCCTGGCAGATGGAACCCCTCGAGTTGGTTTGATTTGTCCTCAGTGCTGATGGTTTCTGTCTCTCTGTGCCCCCCAAGTGCAGCTGAGCTCCCATTTCGTGCTGGCTGCTGATTTTGGTGGTTTCTCTCTCTCCCCCAGGTACAGCTCAGCTCCCTGTTTCCATGCTGGCTGCTGATTTTGATGGTTTCTCTCCCTCAGTTAAAGCTGAGCTCCCATTCCCGTGCTGGCTGCTGATTTTGGTGGTTTCTCTCCCCTCAGTTAGAGCTGAGCTCCCATTCCCGTGCTGGCTGCTGATTTTGGTGGTTTCTCTCTCTCACAGGTGAAGTTCAGCCCCATTTCCATACTGGTTTTTGATTTTGGTTGGTTTCTCTCTCCTCCAGGTGCAGCTGATCTCCCATTCCCATGCTGGCTGCTGATTTTGGTGGTTTCTCTCTCTCCTCAAATGAAGTTCAGCCCCATTCCCATACTGGTTGCTGATTTTCATGGTTTCTCTCGCTCCCCAAATGAAGTTCAGCCCCATTCCCATACTGGTTGCTGATTTTCATGGTTTCTCTCTCTCCCCAGGTGAATTTCAGCCCCATTCCCATGCTGGTTTCTGGTTTTCATGGTTTCTCTCTCCCCCAGGTGCAGCTGATCTCCCATTCCCATGCTGGTTGCTGATTTTAGTTGGTTTCTCTCCCCCAGGTGCAGCTGATCTCCCATTCCCATGCTGGTTTCTGGTTTTCATGGTTTCTCTCTCTCCTCAGGTAATTTCAGCCCCATTCCCATGCTGGTTTCTGGTTTTCATGGTTTCTCTCTCCCCCAGGTGCAGCCGAGCTCCGTTTCCTGCTGCCTGTGCCCCCTGCCCGATTCCAAGCTGGCGATGTCCAGGGTGCCGAGTCCCCCCCCTCCGGCAGAGATGTCCAGCGGGCCCGTGGCCGAGAGCTGGTGCTACACACAGGTCAGCTCCCCTGGCCTTGGGGTGGGTGGGGAGTTACACACAGGGCATTTACACACAGGGAGTTACATGTAGGGCATTTACACGGAGGAGTTACACACGGGGAGTTACATACAGGGCATTTACAAAGGGGGAGTTACACACAGGGAGTTACATACAGGGCATTTACACACAGGGAGTTACACACAGGGAGTTACACACGGGGAGTTACATACAGGGCATTTACACACGGGGAGTTACACACAGGGAGTTACATACAGGGCATTTACACACAGGGAGTTACATACAGGGCATTTACACAGAGGAGTTACACACAGGGCATTTACACAGAGGAGTTACACACGGGGAGTTACATACAGGGCATTTTCACACAGGGAGTTACACAGGGCATTTACACAGAGGAGTTACACACCGCAGTTACACATGGGGCATTTGCACAGGGGAGTCACACACAGCAGTTACACACAGCAGTTACACATTCCGGTTATGCTCAGCAATCACACACAGTAGTTACACACTCTAGTTACACACAGCAATCAAGCTCTGCAGTTACAGCAGTCAAGCTGTGCACTTACACACTCTAGTTACGCACAGCAGTTACACAGTGCAGTTACACACAGAGCAGTTCCACACGGGGCAGTTACACAGCAATCTCTGCAGTTACACAGCAGTTACACCAGCCCCACACCACAGTTGTCACACGGCAGCAGCCGATGCCCCGGGGCCCTGCAGGAGCCCCTGGAGCAGCCAGTGCCCCTGGCAGCCGTTCCTGGAATTCCAGGTCCCCCAGCCAGGGCTGTGTTGCTGCAGTTCGTCCCTCTGGGATGGGCAGGGCTGACCCTGAAGCTCCTGTTCTCTCCATCCAGATCAAGGTGGTGAAGTTCTCCTACATGTGGACCATCAACAACTTCAGCTTCTGCCGGGAGGAGATGGGGGAGGTCATCAAGAGCTCGACCTTTTCCTCTGGAGCCAACGACAAACTCAAGTGGTGAGACTCAGGAGAAGAGGGGTTCATCCCAGCTGGGCTGGGCTTTGGGGGCTGGGACAGAGGGAATTAGTGAAAACATCGTTATCCTGCACGTGAAAGCCCCGATGCCTCAGCAGTGTTTGCACACAAACCAATATTTACCTTCAAAGCAGATCTGTGTGACAAGTCCAGGTCAGGCCATGGGGGTGCAGGGCCCATTTCACCCTCCCAGTTCCAGCCCTTCTGCTCCATGGGGCTCAAAAGTGAATTTTTCCTGCTGTGAATTCCCTTTCTGTGAGTGGCAGATTTTTGTGGCCGTGGAGAACACAGGGATGTGGGAAGTGCCAGTGTCCTCTCACTGCTTCTGCCTCTTCAGGGTGACCTCATTTGGGGCCTTTCCCTTTCTTCTAAACCTTCCTTATCTTCCCTGAGGCCTCAGTCATTTCCAGTAACTCGGAGTGGACTTTGCTCAGAGCCTGTGTCTGCTCTGAGCCATGTCCTGGTGCATCCATGGGCTCTGATTCCCTCTGATTCTTTATCCTGCTGTTGAGTGGGTCAGAATTTCCCTTTTCAGCACCAGTGCTGGGAAAGCAGCCCCTGGATGAATTGTATCTGTGGGATACAGTGTGAGTTCTCTCCTTTGGGTGGCAGAGCTGTGCTTTCCTTGGCCTGCCTTTGTTCCTGTCACCTTTGTCCCCTCTGCTCTCAGCCCTCCCTGGAACATCTGGATCTGTGGATTTGGTCCCTGTGTGTGGGAGCTGTTCATTATCCATCTGCTTTTTGTTCTTGGTGGATTCTGTGTCAGGTTTCAGGTCATGGAAGAACTTCTTCCTGCCTTTTCTTCACACAGGAGGAATTTTTCCTTTTAACCCTGGTATTTNTTTTTTTTTTTTTTTAAAGAACCACCAGCCATGCAGAAATCCATTGCTCCTCACAGTTGCCTCCTGTGGAATTTTATCAACCATTTCTCTGCATTTGTTGCACTTCCTCAAACCCATTGCCTCAATTTTATTTATTTCACTTTCCTTTTGTGAGGACTGGTATCCAGGGGGCTTCTCAGTGATTCCAGCCCTTCTCCCTGCTTTTTTCCCTGGGGAGTTGTTGGGTTGCCCATAACTGCTGGGTGTTTTTCCCAGTGTGGGGGTGCAGCTGTACCCCAGCTCTGCTCCTGTCACCCTCCCGTGCTCCCCTGGGGCTCAGGGGTCGTTATCAGCCCTCCTTTGCTGTGCAAATGGGAAAATCCCTTCCTTTGGAGGCACGCCTGACCTGCTGCCGTTCCCAATCCCCCTTTTCCAGGTGTTTACGTGTGAACCCCAAGGGCCTGGACGAGGAGAGCAAGGATTACCTGTCCCTGTACCTGCTGCTGGTGAGCTGCCCCAAGAGCGAGGTCAGGGCCAAGTTCAAGTTCTCCATCCTTAACGCCAAGGGAGAGGAGACCAAGGCCATGGGTGAGTGAGACCCCTCTGAGGGAGGGAAAGCCCTCCTGGGATGAGCTGGGCCAGAGTTTGGGGTTTGCTGGCCCCCTGGCCCAGGTTAAGCCAGGCCTATCCCGCAGAGAGCCAGCGCGCCTATCGCTTCGTGCAAGGCAAGGACTGGGGCTTCAAGAAGTTCATCAGGAGAGATTTCCTGCTGGACGAGGCCAACGGGCTCCTGCCCGATGACAAGCTGACCCTGTTCTGTGAGGTGAGCCCTGCTGCCAGCCCCGCTCAGCCCCCTCAGCCCAGCTGACCCTTCCCTCACCCCGCTCCTACAGGATCACTGCTGGATGTTCTCTGCTCTGGCTGTGCCTTTTTTCCTGCCTGATTCATCCCTCTGCCCTTTGGCTGCTTCCTGCTCGGCTTTTCTCTGGGATGAGGATGGGAATTGGGCAGGTTTGATGATCATTTCCTGGTGCTTTGGTGTTCCCATCCCTCTGTTTGTGCTCCTTGATTTGGGGCTCGCTCGGGATAATCACAGCCTGGATCTGCACTGGGAACTGCCCTGCTCAATACAAGAGAGCTTCTCTTTATTTCCTTCAATGTGTCTGCACAGCCAGCAAAGAGAAAAATGTGAGAAAAGGGGATTTTGCAGTAATCACCATTTTCTGGTCATTGTGTTTGTGTTTTTCTACAACATCATTATTATTTCACTTGTGCTATTCCAGGCGAAGATGCAGCCAGTTATTTCCAAACCCAGAGATTTAAGTTGAAAAACCTTAATGAGCAAATAGAAACTCTAATTTAGTGTCTTCAGAGCTTCTTCTGCCTCACTCCCATTGTCTTTTTAACTACAAACCTCCTCCTGGAGCTGGGGTTTTTTTTGCCGGGAGAAAGCAGAACAGGTTGTTCTCTCCTTGCATCTCCTGCACTTTTTTTTCTGGGAGTCTTTTTCTTTTGCTGTGTTTTCTTTCAGGAATAAAAGAAGGGCTTCAAAGTCCTTTGACAGCTGGGATTTTGGGGGCTTTTTGGTTTGGTTTTTTTCAGGTTCTTGCCATCATAATAATGCACATGTTTAAATAAACAAACATCTCAAGGATGTTTGATCAGCAGCAGAAATTTCTAGGGATGGAGGGAGCCCTTCCTTGAACGCTAAATGAGAGGAGAAAGGAGAGTGGCATGGCAGAAACAAATTATTACCTAGCTTGGCATCCAAGGCTGGGATCCTTTTCCTTTTCCTTCCCTTCACGTCCTGCTTCCCTTCTCCTTTCCCACCCTGTGGAGCTTCCCTGGCTGTCCTTGCTCTCCCTTGGCCACTGGTCCTGAACAAACTGGAATTTCCCTTGGGCTGGACAGCAAATCCAGGGAATGGCCTCACCTCTGCTTCCCTGTCAGTCCCCTCCATCCTTGCTGATTGCAGCAGGGCACAGTTAGTTAATCACTGAGCTCTGTTAATTGGCTGTGATTTACCCGGGTTTAACCATGGGGCTGGTGCTGCACAGCTCCCAGCGAGGCCCTTCTGGGGGAGACTTCTCACCTTTGGAGCAGGGATTGGGAATCTGCCTCCTCCACATCTCCCTCTTTGTCTGACATAAGCTGGGATCTGTTGAACTCGGTCTGGAGTGGGCTTTCATTGTGTTTTAGAATATCTAGCTCTCCTGGAAGGAGAAGCAGGAGGGCACTGAGGGGTCAGCCACTGCCCCTGTGGGGTCTGTGCTGGGCTCTGGGAGCTCTGTGTATCCCTCATTTCCCCTGGAGTGGTGGCTGTTGCATTATTGATCGAGGAGGTTTCACAAGGATGGAAGGAGAAACTGGGTCAGGTGTGGTGTCTGGAAAAAATCAGGAAAGAGCAAAAATCCGGTTCCACTTCCTTCAGAAACCTTCACATGGATTGCACAGATGTGCTGTCAGTGTGAGGCTGAGAGGGAAATCCATGGGTGGGGTTTGGGGTTTGGGGTTTGGGGTTTGGGATGGACACCCCGGTGCAGGGATCCCTGCAAGGATCCTTTAAAAGTGGGGAATTTTCACCCCCGGTGCTGAAGCGAGGGCTGCGGGCTGTGCCCCGGGAGCAGAGCCCCTGCAGGGCCGGGCTGTGTGCCAGTGTCCCTGTCCCCCAGGTGAGCGTGGTGCAGGACTCGGTGAACATCTCGGGGCAGAACACCATGAACATGGTGAAGGTGCCCGAGTGCCGCCTGGCCGACGAGCTGGGCGGGCTCTGGGAGAACTCGCGCTTCACCGACTGCTGCCTCTGCGTGGCCGGCCAGGAGTTCAAGGGCCACAAGGCCATCCTGGCAGGTGGGTGTGCCCTGGGGCTGGCTGGGGTGACAGCGGGGCACTGGGGGGAGTGCTTTGGGATGGAGGGAATGGTTTGGGATGAGGGGAGTGGGGGAGAATGGGAGGGAGTGATTTGGAATGGGGGGAGTGGTTTGGGATGGAGGGAATGGGGGGAATGGAGAGAATGGTTTGAGAGGGAATGGTTTGGGATGAAGGCAATGGAGAGGATGGTTTGGGATGAAGGCAATGGAGAGGATGGTTTGGGATGGAGGGAATGGAGAGGATGGTTTGGGATGGAGGGAATGGCTTGGGATGGAGGCAATGGAGAGGATGGTTTGGGATGGAGGGAATGAAGAGGATGGTTTGGGATGGAGAGAATGGGGTATGGGGGTAATGGAGGGAATGGGGAGAATGGGAGTGAATGTTTTGGGATGGAGGGAATGGGGGTCTGTAGGGAATGGTTTGGGATGAAGGGAATAGGGGGATGGGGGAAATGGAGTGAGCTCAGAGCTCATCCATGGCAGGGACACCTTCCACAATCCCAGGCTGCTCCAAGCCCCGTCCAGCCTGGCCTGGGACACTTCCAGGGACCCAGGAGCAGCCAGGGCTGCTCTGGGAATGCCATTCCCACAGGCAGCTCCTGGCAGGAGCCCGGTGGGAGTGCTGGGAGCTGGGAGGTGCTGGCAGCAGCAGCCAGCCCTTCCCGGGGGCTGCAGCATTCCCGACGGGCCCGTTCCCTCCGCAGCGCGCTCCCCGGTGTTCAGCGCCATGTTCGAGCACGAGATGGAGGAGAGCAAAAAGGTGAGGGCCGAGGGAGGCAGCTGCCCCAGCAGGGCACCTTCCTGCTCAGGTGATCCTCGTTGTGCCACCTGCAGCTGCTCCTCTGCCCCTGGAGGGAGCAGGGAAAGAGGGATCCGGGATCAGCCGTCCCTTTGTTCCTTGGCAAAGAGGCTGGGGGGGGCAGAGAGAATGTGGGATACTGCTTAGAGCTGTTCTTACTCCATCCACATATTTTCTTTTCCTCCCTT
>VWZV01014388.1:9208-20222 GCA_013397155.1 Irena cyanogastra | reverse complement strand
CCCGGGTGTCACTGTCTGTCCTCCCTGTCCATCCCCGGGTGTCACTGTGCATCCTCCCTGCCCACCCGTGTGTTCCTGGGTGTCCCAGGTGTCACTGTGTGTCCCCAGGTGTCCCTGTCCATCCTCTCTGTCCATCCCCAGGTGTCTGTGCCCTTCCCAGGTGTCACTGTGCGTCCTCCCTGCCCATCCCAGGTGTCCCTGTCCATCCTCCCTGTCCATCCCCGGGTGTCTGTGCCCTTCCTGAGTGTCCCTGTGCATCCCCAGGATGTCCCTGCCCACTCCCAGCTGTCCCGGCTGTGCCCACCTGGCCCCAGTTGTCCCTGCCCAGCCCGGCTGTCCCCACCTGGCCCCAGGTGTCCCTGCCCACCCCCAGGTGTCCCTGCCCAGCCCAGCTGTCCCGGCTGTGCCCACCTGGCCCCTGGGTGCCCTGCCCGGGGGGCTGCTGGTCGTGCAGGCTCTGGCTGTCCACGGAGATGCCGCTGTCGCTGTGCAGCTTCTCGCCCTCGGGGGACGGCGTCTGGTTCACCGGGCGGTTGTTGGCCCCTTGCTTGTTCTGCTTGCAGCTGTTCCACCTGCGGGGACAAGGACACGCAGGTGACATCCCCGGGGCTGGCAGGGGCTCGTCCCATTCCCCAGGTTTGTCCCATTCCCTGCGTTTGTCCCATTCCCTGGGTTTGTTTGTCCCATTCCCTGCATTTATCCCATTCCCTGGGTTTGTCCCATTCCCTGGGTTTGTCCCATTCCCTGGGTTTGTCCCATTCCCTGGGTTTGTTTGTCCCATTCCCTGCATTTGTCCCATTCCCTGGGTTTGTCCCATTCCCTGTGTTTGTCCCATTCCCCAGGTTTGTCCCATTCCCTGTTTGTCCCATTCCCTGGGTTTGTCCCATTCCCTGCGTTTGTCCCATTCCCTGGGTTTGTCCCATTCCCTGTGTTTGTCCCATTCCCTGGGTTTGTCCCATTCCCCAGGTTTTGTCCAGGGAATTTTTTTGTCTGGAGAATTTCGTCCCTGTCCATTTTCTGGTTTCTGTCCTGGTGCCACGACAGGCAGAGACAGGGACAGGGACAGGGGTGCAATGTGTCCCCCACCCTGCTGCCACCTCCCTCTTCACCCCTCCCACAATTTTGGAAATCCCCCCAGCCCGGTGCCCTCGGTGGTGGCTGTGGGACACCTGGGGCGGGGGCGCCGCTGTTCCCCCCTCCCCAAACCCCTGTCCCTGTCCCTGTCCCTGTCCCTGTCCCTGTCCCTGCCGTACCTCTTGAAGGCGATGTAGGCCACCAGCCCCACCACCACGGCGGCCAGGATGGAGCAGTAGACGGGGATGAGGTTGTCGCTGCCGCCGTGGGTCACCACGGGCTGCGAGCTGCCCATGACGGTGGTGGCCGTGCCCGCCGCGGTGCTGGCCGCCCCCTCGGTGCTCGGCGGCTCCCTGGTGGCCCTGGTGGCCGGCTCGGGGCTCTCAGAGCCCCCCAGGGCCGGGGCGGGCGTGGTCCAGCGCGGGTGGAGCCCTGCAGGGGAGGGGAGGGGGATCGGGGTCAGGACGGGAATTTCCACAGGGAAATGCCACGGCCCCTTGTCCCCAGGCTCGGCCTTGGCTCCAGGACAAGCCACAGCTGTCCCCTGCCCCGGAGGTGGCCGTGGCTTTGTCAGCTCTGTTCCTTGGGGCACAGCTCCTGCTGCCGGCCCCCAAATCCAGGGAAACCGCCCCAGCTGCCCCGCCTCACCCCAAATCCAGCCCAGGACCGGGCTGAGGCAGCCCAGGTGCCCCAAACCCCGCACGGAGCCGCTCCCGCGGCGCCAGGGCCGGGATTTGCCCCGTTCCCGGCCCCCGCGGCTCCGTCCGGGAGTGACCCCGCTGCTGCCACACCCGGCCGCGCCCCAGGAGCAGCGGATCCGTCTGGTCTTGCCTCAGGGAAACGCGTGGCTGCCCCATCCCATCCCACTGATCCCATCCCATCCCACTGATCCCATCCCATCCCACTGATCCCATCCCATCCCATTCCACTGATCCCATCCCATCCCATCCCATCCCATCCCATCCCATCCCACCTCATCCCGAATTCCCTGTGCCCCCTCTGGTGCCTCTGCCAGGGCCAGGCCACATCTCCCATCCCATCCCGGAGTGAGGACGCGCCGGGAATCGCGGCGGGAGCCGGGACCTCGCCCTGCCACCCCTCTGCCAGGCCCTGGGATGAGCCCGGAGCTGGGATTGTCCCGGGCTGGGGTTATTCAGCGCTGGAATTGTGCCGGGCTGGGGTTATTCAGGGCTGGAATTGTGCCGGGCTGGAATTCAGCCCCGCCACCCCGGGGCCGCAGCGCTGCCGCTGCCGCTGCCGCTGTCGCGGGGGGGTCGGTGGCATCCTGCCCTGCCGTGTCCCGGCCCCCGCTGCCCTTCGGGAGCCGCTGCCGAGCCCGGCCGGACAAAGCCGGCCCTGTGTCCTTGACTTGTGGCTCCATTTACTCGACCCTTGGGCGGGAGCTGCCCGGGTGCCCGGCCCGGCGGCGGCCGGGACAAAGCGCTTTTCTCCCGCCGCGCTCGGGGCAGGGAGCGGCGCCGCTGCTGCCCGGGAACCGCCGCCAGTCCTGCCGAGGAGCCGGCTGGAGCAATCCTGGCTGGAGCAATCCCGGCTGGAGCAATCCCGGATGGAGCAGCCTCGGCTGGAGCAGCCCCGCTTTCCCCGGGAGCTCAGCACGGCTCTGACTTTTGCTCTGCCCCTTTTCCTCCCCTTTTCCCCCTTCCCGCGGGGCTGGAGCTGTGCTTGCGATGCCGATGGGGACAGCGAGGAAGCCCCAGCTCCTTTCTCTCGCCCGGATCCCAGCGCCTCTCCCTAAACCCGGGCCGAGCCGCGCCTCGGCAGCTCCGCCGGGAATGTCCCTGCGGTGGCAGCAGAGCTGCGACAATGACACGGCGACACCGAGCACCGCCCTTACCCCGGCACTCCGCATCCGCCACGGCCGTGCACTCCCGCACCAGCACCTCGTTCTCCTCGCACGTGGTGCAGGGCAGGCAGGGGTCCACGAAGTTGGCCTCGCTGGAGAAGGTGCCCTCGGGGCACTCCTCGCACACCGTGTCCTGCGAGTCCTTGCAGGGGAACATGAGGCCGAAGCCGACCTCGCAGGCGCGGCACTCGCGGCAGCCCCCGCTGGCCTCGTCCTGGAAGTAGCCGTAGGCGCAGCGGCAGACGGCGTCGTCGGTCTCGACGCAGGGCGCGGACATGCTCTGCAGCCCCTCGCACTGCGTGCACGCCTTGCACGGCTCCGTGGCGCTCGCCGTGTCCGAGAAGGTGACGCCTGCGGGACGCCGGGAGGCGCTAGGGTCAGATCCCTGCGTCTGCTCCCGGCGTTTCGCGCTGGGGTCGGAGGGAGAGGGGTCCCCCCTCTGCGGCCCCCCTGGACTCAGCTTCCTGTTAACACCTGCACCATTCCCACAGAAATTCCCAGCTCTGGCACCCTCCAGGCTCCCTTTCCTGTTAACACCTGCACCATGGCCACAGAAATTCCCAGCTCTGGCACCCTCCAGGCTCCCTTTCCTGTTAACACCTGCACCATTCCCACAGAAATTCCCAGCTCCCTTTCCCGTTAACACCTGCACCACTCCCACAGAAATTCCCAGCTCCGGCACCTTCCAGGCTCCCCTTCCTGCCCGGATTCCCAGCTCTGGGCATCCACCAAAGGTCCCTACTCCCATTAACGCTTTCCCCACTCCCCAGCAATTCCCAGGTCCGACATCTCCCAGGCTCTTCAGCCCATTAACGCTTTCCCCATTCCCCAGCAATTCCCAGTTCGGAGCGTCCTTCCAGGCTCAGCTTCCCATTAACACCTTCCCCACTCCCGCCTCCCCCATTCCCGCCGCAATTCCCGGCTCCCGGGGGATCCAGCCTGGCCTCAGTGCCATCCCCGCGCTCATTCCTGCCTTCATTCCCATTCCCGACCTCCAGGCGGTCCCTCTGCGCCATCCCCGCCGCTCGCTTCCCATCGCTTTCTCCTCCGCATCCTGCCCGGGGGTCCCCGGGGCCCCGCGCCCCCTCCCCGGCCGCTCCGCGTGTCGCCGCTCGGGGTGTGACAGCGCAGAGGTGACAGCGCGGAATCGCTGACGCTGCCTGAGCCCGCGGCTCCCCGCGCTCCGGTTTCACCCCGCAGGACGCGCTGCCGGGGAAATCGATCCCCGCGCCCGCCTGCGCCCGCTCCCGCAGGACTTTGGGGATATTTTTAGCCCCGGAAGAGGGAGCAGAGCCCGTCCCGGAGGGCGCAGCTGCCGCTGCCCCCGCGCCGGCCGCTCCCGGCCGCGTCCCGGGGAAACTCCGGCCCGAGGGATGCGGGGATGAGCCCGGCCGGGATCCCAGCGCCGCTGGGATCACCCCTGGGGTGGGGCCGGCAGTGGATTCCTGCTCCCAGCGGCTTCCCTGGGGACCCCGGGCCGCTTGGGACGGGAATTTCGGGCTGCTCCAGAGGGGGGTGAAGCGCCCCAAACCCCGGGAATGGGCGGGATGGGAGGGACGGAGGCTCCATCCCAGCCTCGCAGCCGATTTTTCCCATCCCAAACACATTCCCTCACCCTGTGCCTGTGCCCAGGCGTCCTGCGCCTCCCCTGAGGCTTTCCCTGGATCTGCAGAGAGTGTGAAATCCCAAAATCCTGGAACGGTTTGGGTCAGGAGGGACCTTAAACCCCATCCAGCCCCTGGACGGGGACAGCTCCCACTGCCCCAAGCCGCTCCCGAGCCCATCCTCGGGGATGGGGCACCACGGCTCCCCTGGGCACGCTGTCCCTGCCGCCGCTAGCCCCGCGGTGGCCCCGCAGCCCCTGCCCCGTGCCCGGCCGGGCGAGCAGCGCCGGAGCAGCCCCGGGGCGGCACACGCGGCTCCCATTAACCTGGGCTCATCCCTCGCATTATCCTGAATTATTGATGGGCCCCATTAGAGCGGGGAAGTGGCCAGGAAAGGCTTTCGGCTGAGTGGGCACATTTGCAGCGGCAGCCGAAGGTATCGGAGCCGAGCAATTACAGCCGAGATTCAAACGGGGCCCTCGCCCCATCCCTCCCTCCCCCGGCAGCGGCGGAGGCTGCGAGGGATAAATAAATCATGAGGCAGCACCCGGCCATCGAGGGGGCTGGAATGGGGGGAAAAGGGGGGAATTAGAGCGACCCCCCCTTTTGGGACGGTCTCTGCAGCCCCTCCCGGGCTTTGGTTGCTGCAGATTTTTTCCCCAAACAATTCCCCCGGCGGGGCGGGAACGCGTCCAAGGGAGTGCTCGGAGGAGGCAGCCCCGGGGGCAGGTGGGGACCCTCGGCCCTGGGCCGTGCCCGCATTCCTGGGGTGCAGCAGGAGGCTGGGCCGGGAGCGGGGCTGCCTCCACCTGCCCGGCCCGCGGCAGTGGGATCCGGGGCGTTCCGAGGAGTTCCAGGGGGTTCCAGAGGGATCCGGGGGGTTCTGGGGGGTTCCAGAGGGATCTGGGGGGTTCGGGGTCACAGGGCTCCTCTCCCCATCCTGGCTGCGGTGTTTGCAGGTTTCCTTCCCTCCACACCCCAAAATCCTCCTCAGGGAAGAGCTCAGGGTGAGGAGGAGGTTTCCCCTCACTGGGATCCAGCCCCTGGTGGGATTTGTCCCTCACTGGGATCCAGCCCCTGGTGGGATCTGTCCCTCACTGGGATCCAGCCCCTGGTGGGATCTGTCCCTCACGGGGATCCAGCCCCTGGTGGGATCTGTCCCTCACGGGGATCCAGCCCCTGGTGGGATCCGTCCCTCACGGGGATCCAGCCTCAGCCGGGATGGATCCAGCCCCGTTTCCCGGCCGGGCGCGGGGAGGCAGCGCCGTCCATGGATCGATTTCTCAGGACGCTGAGGTATTTTTAGCCCTGCCCTGGCTCTGCTCTGTCCCTGCTCGGCTCCTCCAGCCCCCTCTGCCTCCTCTGCGCTCCCCGCCAGCCCCGCTCTGTTCCTTCCCCCGCTCCCCCCGGGCCGGGCCGGCACCGCTGCTCCGGGCGGATCCCGGCGGATCCCGGCGGATCCCGGCCCCTCGGCCCGCGGAGGGCTCCCGGCGCTCCCGGCGCTGTGTGGCGGCGATCCCGGGCCGGCTCCTCCCGCGTCTCCCACCGACATTTACGGACCGGGAATCGCGCCTGGAGAGCGCCGCGCCCTCCCTCCCCCCGGGCCGGCCTCTCCCTGCCCCGTTCTGCTGCTGTTTCCTGCCCTTTGCGGGGTTTAAAATAAAAAATAAACGGGAGACGTCCCTGGGATGGGTCTGAGGTCAGTCGGGGTGGGCCGGGGGATTTTTCGGGGATAAATGCTGGGCCGGCAGGTGGAGAGAGCGAGGGTGGGGCTGGGAGGGAGTCTGGGATCAGCAGATCCCGGCCTAGGGAGGGGAGGGGTTGATCCCGGCCTAGGGAGGGGAGGGTTTTATCCCGGTTTAGGGAGAGGAGGGGTTGATCCTGGTCTAGGGAAGGGTTGATCCCGGCCTAGGGAGGGGAGGGGTTGATCTTGGCCCAGGGAGGGGAGGGGCTGATCCCGGCCTAGGCTGGGCTTTGCAGGGACGCTGGTGCGGTGCAGGGCTCAGGGAATCCTGGAATATCCCAATCCCAATCCCAAACCCGATCCCAAAGCCCAGCCGGACCCCACCGTGAGGCTGTGCCCTCCCCCACGCCCCAGGCTCCCATTTTGGGGGAAGAATCTCCCGTTTCAGCCAATCCTTGCCCCAGAACCGCGCCCGAGCCGGCGGAGGGTGAGCCGGGAAGGCCGGGGGCGCTCCGGGGGACGCTCCGGGCGCTGTCCCCGCGGCTCGGGCGGTACTCACTGTCCAGGCAGGGCTCGCAGACCGTCTGGTTGACCCCGCAGGGCTGCGCCACGCCCTCGCCCACGTTGCAGACGCGGCAGCACTCCCCGCTGGCCGTGAAGAGCCCGGAGAAGCAATCGTCCTCGGAGCCGCCGGCGGGGCCCTGGCGGGAGAGCACAGCCGCGAGGTCACCGCTGTCCCCCGGGGCAGGTGACACGCGGGAAGGGCCCGCTCTGGGGCTAAATGCGGGTTTTGAGGGGAAAAGCGCTTTTCCAGGCAAACTCCACTCATCGGGAAAGGCGCTGCTGGGTTCTGCGGCTGGAGCGAGCCGGGAGGGCCCCAGGGTGTTCGGGGTGATGTGGCCTCCGCCTGTCCTTGTCGCTAGCCTCGGCCAGCTCCCCCCAGGGCACTGCGGCGCCGCGGAGGGCTCGGCCCTTCCCGGCCTGGGGAGTGGGAGAGGAGAGGAGGAATTCCTGCCTCGATGGAGGGTCTGGGGAGCCCGGGCGGGATCTCTGCCCCCCGGACCCCCCTGGGCACCAGAAACGAGACGGAAACGCGGGGCCGGGGGAGCACCGGGAGCGTCGGTGACCTCCCCGCCCGGTGGCACCGGATGTCCCTGCCCGTACAACCTGTCACCGCACCTGGAAACCGCGAGCATCCCCCGGGCCACCCCCACGGGCCCTCTGCAGCCCGGGGAGGGCCGAGCTGCTCCCCAAACCCGTCCCGGCCAGGCCGCGGGGTGCAGTGGCCCCGTCTGACCCGGAGGTCCCGGCTCTCCTCCCGCTCCCTCTGCTCGCAGCCCCGGGGCCGCTCCGTCCCTCTGCCACCCACCCACGGCTGCTTTTGGGGGTGGGGGAGGCTCGGGGGAGCATCTGGCGGCCTCGTCAGCGCCTTGGCCGCGTCCCCGCGCCCGGTGCGGCGCTCGGGGCTCCGCATCCGGCGGGGCCGAGACAATGGAGCGCCAATTCCAGGCAGCTGAATGACAAAGTGCTCCAATTACCCTGCCTGCGAGGCGGCCGCTCCCCCTCCCCGCCGCGCCTCCGCCAGCCCGGCCTGGCAGCCCCTTTTTCCAGAGCCTTTTCCAGACCCTTTTCCAGACCCTTTTTCCCACAGCCTTTTCCCAGGCTCTTTTTCCCAAACCCTTTTTCCAGACCCGTTTCCCAGGCTCTTTTTCCTAAACCGTTTTTCCAGAGCCTTTCCCAGACCCTTTTTCCAGACTATATTTCCCAGACCCTTTTTCCCAGACCCTTTTTCCCAAATCCTTTTTCCCAAACCCTTTTTCCAGGCTCTTTTTCCAGACCATTTTTCCCAGACCCTTTTTCCAGAGCCTTTTCCCAGGCTCTTTTTCCAGACTATTTTTCCCAGACCCTTTTTCCCAAACTCTTTTTCCAGACCTTTTTTCCAGACCGTTTTCCCCAGACCCTTTTTCCAGGTCCTTTTCCCACACCCTTGATCCCAGAGCATCAATCCCAGAGCTTCCCACGATCCCAGGGCATCCCACAATCCCGGTGAATCCTGTGATCCCAGCACTTCCAGAGATCTCAGGGCATCGATCCCGGAGCATCCCGTGATCCTAGAGATTCAGAGCGTCGATCCCAGAGTTTCCCGAGATCCCAGAGATCTCAGAGCATCGATCCCAGTGCTTCCCGTGATCCCAGAGATCCCAGAGCATCGATCCCAGTGCTTCCCGTGATCCCAGAGATCCCAGAGCTCTGGGATCCCGAGATCCCAGAGCTTCCTGCGATCGCAGAGCATCCCGCGGTGCCAGAGCTCTCTCTCCCACGCCGCAGGCAGCTGCGAGCGGCTCCGCGTGGGACGGGCCCGGCCGCGCCGCCACCGGCTCCGCTCTCCGGCCACCTGTCCCCTCCCCGCGGGGCCGCTGCCACCGCCCGCCGCCTCCGCCGCCCACGCCCCCCGAGCGCTGCGGAAAAGGCGATTCCCGCAATTCCCCGCTCCAGGTGCCGCGGGCCCCCTCGCTCCGAGGGTTTTCCTCGGGGGCCGGGGCCGCTGAGCCCCCCCGGGGCTGGGAAGGGGCACCTGGTCCGCGTTAGGCCGCGGAAACGCGCGCGTTATTAGCGCGGCTCCCGGTGACAAAGCCGCGGGTATTAACGCCGTAAAGCATCGTGACAGCTGGCCCGGCCCGGCCGCGAGGGCGCAGGCGACACCTCTGGAAGCGTTTAATTGTTTCTGGAGCCGTGTCGGGGCGGCTGGAGCCCGAGCCGGCGCTGCCGGGGGAGGACGGAGCCGCTCCGGGCGGGATTGGGGAGCCCTGGCACCGCACGGGGCAGGGATGCTCCAGCTGGAGGCGAGCCCGCCTGCGAGATCCGAGCCCGCCTGCGAGATCCGAGCTCTGCCTCTCTTGGCCGAGCCCCGCGTCTGGGAGAGGCTGAATCCCGGCTCCCAGCGGTTCCCGAAGTTTGGGCAGCTCGGGAAGCCGCGTCCGAGCGCTGCGGCTGCGGCCGGTCCTGCGGGGCTCCGCCGCTCCCGGGCCGGGCAGCGCAGGTACCGAGCGGCGAGCGCGGGTACGGGGGTCCCGGGTGCGGGGGTCCCGGGGTGCCCCGGGTGCGGGGGGTCGCGGGATTTGGGGTCCCGGGGTGCGGGAGGTCGCGGGATTTGGGGTCCCGGGATTTGGGGTCCCGGGATGCGGAAGTCCCGGGATGCGGAGGGTTCTGGGATTTGGGGTCCCGGGATTCGGGGTCCCGGGTGCAGGCACAGCTGGGGGGCACAGCCGCGGTCCCTGCTCTCTGGGGTCCCCCCCGGGGACACTGCCAGCCCCGCAGGTGCAGTTCCGGAGGGCAGAACCAGCCCCTCGAGGTGACCCCGGCGCGGGGCAGCGGCGATTTGGGGACATCACAGCCCGGCCCCGCTGCAGCAGCCGGGGGGGCGAGAGGGCGATGCCCGGGGGGGGAACGGTCGGGATCCCTCTGGCTGGGACAGCTCCGGGCCCGCCTGTCCCCGCCCGCTGTCACAGCGCTGCCGGGGCAGTTTGGCCACCCCGATGCCGTGGGGTGGGGCTGTGTGACCCCCNCGAGCCCGCCTGCGAGATCCGAGCTCTGCCTCCCTTGGCCGAGCCCCGCGTCTGGGGGAGGCTGAATCCCGGCTCCCAGCGGTTCCCGAAGTTTGGGCAGCTCGGGAAGCCGCGTCCGAGCGCTGCGGCTGCGGCCGGTCCTGCGGGGCTCCGCCGCTCCCGGGCCGGGCAGCGCAGGTACCGAGCGGCGAGCGCGGGTACGGGGGTCCCGGGTGCGGGGGTCCCGGGGTGCCCCGGGTGCGGGGGGTCGCGGGATTTGGGGTCCCGGGGTGCGGGAGGTCGCGGGATTTGGGGTCCCGGGATTTGGGGTCCCGGGATGCGGAAGTCCCGGGATGCGGAGGGTTCTGGGATTTGGGGTCCCGGGATTCGGGGTCCCGGGTGCAGGCACAGCTGGGGGGCACAGCCGCGGTCCCTGCTCTCTGGGGTCCCCCCCGGGGACACTGCCAGCCCCGCAGGTGCAGTTCCGGAGGGCAGAACCAGCCCCTCGAGGTGACCCCGGCGCGGGGCAGCGGCGATTTGGGGACATCACAGCCCGGCCCCGCTGCAGCAGCCGGGGGGGCGAGAGGGCGATGCCCGGGGGGGGGGCGGGCGGGGGCCCTCCGGCTGGGGNCTGGCTGGGACAGCTCCGGGCCCGCCTGTCCCCGCCCGCTGTCACAGCGCTGCCGGGGCAGTTTGGCCACCCCGATGCCGTGGGGTGGGGCTGTGTGACCCCCCCGGCCGGCCCCGCTCCGCTCCTCAGCCCCTGCACGGGGCCGCTCAGCTCCACCTTTCATATCCTGCCCGAGGGGGCTCCGGCTGCCTGACGGCCCCCTGGGACCCCCCTCAAATCCTGCCCCCAAAGCTCCGTTCCTGCCCCAGCTGCGGGCGCGGAGCCCCCCGGCCGCCCCCCCGGGCGCTCCCCTCTCTGCCGGCCCCCCCTGCCCGTGCTCTGGAGTTTCTGTCTGGGGCACACGGCGAGGGCTCCGCCGGCAGGAAAAGGGTCCCGGCCTCAGCTCTGGGGGAGGTCGGAGCCGGGAAGGTCTGGGAGAGGTTTCGGGGGGTGTGGGGGCGGCACTGGGGGGGTTCTGCCCCCGCTCCCCGCGGGCTGGGGCTCCGTCACCCTCGGCAGTGGCAGAGCTGGGGGCAGCGGCACCGGAGGGGCTGCGGGACCGCCGCCCCCACCCCGCTCCCCGCGCCCCCTCCCCCCCCACCCCCAAGAGCTCTGCCCCCCCCCCGGGGCCCT
>VWZV01014386.1:659668-723416 GCA_013397155.1 Irena cyanogastra | reverse complement strand
TCTGGTCTGCCAATTCAAGCTGCAGCGTGACCAGGCCAGAGCCATTGTGGCCACACATCCCCACTGCCAGTCCACAACCATGCCCTCACTGGGAGCCAGGGTTAACCCCAGAGGGCTGGAAAACTGTGAAATCTGGCAGACCGATGTGACTCATTTCCAAGAATTCGGCATCCTAAAATATGTGCACGTCTCCATTGACACCTTTTCTGGAGCTATCTACGCCTCCACCTACAGAGGAGAGAAGGCCCAGCATGTAATACAGCACTTGCTGCAGGCGTTCTCTGTGCTAGGTGTGCCAAAGCAGGTTAAAACTGACAACGGTCCAGCCTATATTTCTAAGGGCCTCTGGGAGTTCCTGCAAGAGTGGGGAGTGGAACATAAGTTTGGCATCCCCCACTCCCCCACTGGTCAAGCAGTGATTGAGCGCGACAATCAAATGCTCACGTGGGTTCTGCGTCATCAGTGGAAGAGCAGTGAGGGTCTTACACCACAGGGGAGGTTGTGTAAAACTCTCTTCACAATCAATTTTTTAAACGGCTCCTTCGAGAACACCAACCCACCAGTAGTGAGACATTTCTCCCCCCACAGCAACCAGAAGTTTGAGGAGCGCCCACTTGTCCTTGTGCGAGGCCCTGGGACTGGTAAGATTGAGGGGCCACACCAACTTGTCACCTGGGGTCGTGGATACGCGTGTGTATCCACGCCTCTGGGACTGCGGTGGATCCCACAACAGTGGGTGAAGCCGTATGTCCCGAAGCACCCCAACAGGCCGCTGGACCAGCAAGTGTCAGTGTCAACAGTCCACCTGCAAGCCCAAGAAAAAGACAGCCTCTCCAGTGAAGAAAGAGAGCCCCAATTCCTGCCGTTATTTGGTTTCCTCTCTTCTGATTCAGTTTTTTGGTGATGTTTACCTTTTTGTGTTTGTTTTCACAGGAAAGATGATCCTTCCAGTGGGCCTTTTCCACCTTTGGGCCCTTGCCTGTCTTCTCCCCCGATGGCCAGTGGCTGAAGCGTGGATCGTACCGCAGCCCAGGAAAAACGTCAGGGTGATGTTGGCAGAGACCCTTCGTCAGGACTACATCTGCCTGTCAACAGCAGCAGCAGAAGACCCTATGTCCACCTGCCTGGTGGGGATCCCTTTTAAATTAAGTGACTACCCCCCCAATTTGGTTAAAATTTGGAACGACTCTAACAAAGTCAAACCTCCTTCTCAAATCGCAAGACAAACTAAATTAGAAATCCACCCCTCCGCCTCTAACCCTCTTCTGCTCTGGAGAGATTGGCAGCGCTCCCTGCCGAGAGCAGAAGCTGAGCCACAAGAATTCCACCTTCTAGACTCCTCTCCATCCCCTTTTTGTGTACACTTTCAATTCCAACCCTATGACAAATCGATTTATGCAGAAGTTAAACAGATAATTAAAAAGTTCCAAGCAGATCAGTGGTGTGACATCACGAGCCACTTTTTTATGGAATCAACATCAGATGGTCGCCCTCATAAATTAGATAAAGGTACATTCCTGATTTGTGGTGATCATGCTTGGGCAGGGATCTCCTCTCGCCTGCTCGGAGGCCCATGCACGTTAGGCCGACTATCGCTGCTAACACCCAACAAAGACCAAATTGTGAATTTGCAGAAAAAGAATAATTCAGTCATCCAAAAGAGAAGCCTCAGAGAATTCAATGAAAATTGCGACTCAGAAATTTTCCACTGGGCCAAGTCCAAGAGGGTTGCAGTCTCCATTTTCTTGCCTTGGGTGGCTGCAGCCAAAGCTCTAGGAGAATTGGGCCGCCTAGAGTGTTGGGTAGTTAAGCAAGCAAATTTAACGTTGAGAGCCTTCAGTGGCCTCCTAGCAGACGAGGAAGTTACCAGGCAGGCAACCCTTCAGAATAGGGCAGCCATAGACTTCTTGCTGCTGCTCCGTAACCATCAGTGTGAAGAATTTGAGGGTCTCTGCTGCCTGAATTTAACATCAAAAGCTGCGGACGTCCACACTTCCATCTGAGACATGAGAGAGATGATACAAACTATCCAGCAGGAGTCGGAAGACTGGCTGACAAATAACTTTAAGACTTGGGGACTTAATGGATGGCTCATCTCCATCATCAAGAAAGTTCTTCTCCTTGTCATCATTTTTGTTTCCTCAGTTATGTTTGCTGTTTTAAAATGGTTTTGTTTAGTTGCAGTATCCCATGTTGTCCCCCCTGATGTGAATGTATCCAAAATTACCTCTCCCCAAGATCCTAGTGCCCCTCCTCGAGACCCTAGTGCTTCCTCCCAAGACTCTGATACCTCTTCCCAAGATTCTCCCTCTACCCCTCAGTTACCGAAGCCCTGGTTCCACGATGCGTACCCCCAATTGGAGTACCGCCCCGACCCCTCCTTTTCTTTTTGAAAAAGAAAGGGGGAGGTGTTGCAGTGTGCCCCTTGTTTTAAGTTTGATGGTTTATCCTGTACCCCCTAAGTTCTATGTAAGTTGGTGTACTCCCCAAGTTTTCCCGCTCTGTGACCTGTACCTCAAGCTATCCCTTCCCTTTGTCCCTACTCAGTGTGCTGCCCATCAATGTTTCCCAACCCTTTGTTCCAGAGAGTTCCCTGTCCCTCAGCCCCAGATCCAATCAGTGTCTCCCTGGCCCCACAGGGGTCCCCCCTTTTCCTCCATGCACCATTGGTGCATGTGACCTGCCTCCCTTTCTCTCTTACACTGGTTGGTCCTCATCCAATTATGTAATCCCTTCTACCTCTCTCCTGTACTTCGGTGATTGGTTCTGTGTTTGTATCCACCCTGTGGGTGGACACTGTTTAAAAACCTGTGCACCGCAGTGCTCAGGGCTCTTGTTTGCCTCTCCCTTCACCCTGGTGGTTGGGCTCTGGTTCCCTATCCATCCCAAAAAACTGGGTTGGAATTCCAGACAACAAGAGTCTTCTCCTCTCTCTGCTGCTGGTCCTGCGTCGACAAGCCTTTGTGTGAGCACGGAGCTTAAGAGGTTCCACTGGGTGCCCTACCAACACCCCAGTAGTTCCCCACTCACACCACCGCCACCTGGTGTGACTTGGTGAGCTAGCCTGGGCTTGTGAAAAGATGTGCAGTGACAACTGTCATCAACAGCTGTTTCCTGCCTATCCCTTTCCAGTGCCTAAATATCTCCCTCCGTAGATTCTTCTTGCCAGCATTATGTACCTACAAAATGCTCTATTTTTTCCTAAGGTGGTCGTACAATATTGAAGTTCTTTATGATTTTTACATTCCATTCTGTAAAACAATTTCTGAATTAAGGGTACAATGTGCAGTGGCAGAAAGGTCAAATGATGGTTCAGCAAAATACTAAATTTCCTTCTAATTTCAGGCTTATACTGAATTGTTAATTGTCTGGGTCTTTTAAAATCTATTATGAATCAACTTAACACACTCCTGATTTTTAATGCTAAAATTAATAAGCAATTACTTAAAAGTACTACTGAAACAGGGTGCCCAGGGGAGTAGTGGAGTCCCCATTCCTGGAGGAATTTAAGCCATGCAGGTGTGGCGCTTGAGGACGTGGTTTAGTGGTGGCCTTGGCAGGGCTGGGGGAATGGTTGGACTCAAAGATCTTTTCCAATATAAAGGAGTCTATGATTTGTTTGATTTTTTTAAATAACCTGGGTAATATTAGAATTCTCATTTCTATATATATATCAGTCTTGATTTCAGCACTTGATAATTCTTGTGTGGGACAGAGAAGGTTTAAGTCTTCTTAAGGTTATTACTTTTAAATATTTGTAACAGGTCAAATACATAAAGTATTAAAATATAATAGATATATTTAATATACAAAGTAGAAGATTGTAGCCCTTTTCACACAGAAAATGCTCTATTAAAATAATGAATAGCTTGAAATTTATTTCTTTCTGCTATTATGATCTATAGGATATTTTTGATCATAGAATTAGTCCACCTTAACAGTCTGCTTTAAAAGGATGAGTTTGTTCAGCTTATTCAGGCTGTATCTCTGCAAAAGGAAAACACCTTAACAAAGAATGGTTTGTTGCTGACCTGCAGCTGGTTATGGTATTTCATCTGAAAGCCTATTTAAGTCCTTAATGGTAACATTTATTCCCTCTCCCTCAGAGGAGTATTTTACAAACAAAATTAATTAACGAACGAGGACAGCCAATTTTGTGCTATAGTTGAAGCTGACAGTCACCCAAAAGGGGTGTTGGCAGTAATAATAATCATTATCCCAAAGCACGGAGAGGTCTCCTGCCTCTGATGAGCTCCCTGCTGGAGCTGCAGCTTCCAGCCTGGGTGCCTGTGGAGCACAGAGAACACGAAGCCTGTGGCAGGAAAGCAGAGGCTGCTGCAGAGGGCTTGTGTACTAATAGTGGAAATAACCCATGAGTAACTTCTGACTCAAATTATCCCCCTCTGCTCCCTGGAGACTTCCCCCATTTCATCCACACTTCCATTAAAAAGATGACTGACATGCTTCCAGCTTGTGAGGCTTTTTTTAAAAAACATTTAAGAGCTGTTTGTTTTACACTGAGTGGAAATACACATTGCAAATGATTCAGATTGACTTGACTTCATAACTGCTCTGAGCTCAGATCTTCTGCCCTGTCTAGTTCTTTCTTTTACTGCTTCTGTCCTGATGCAGTTAAGTGGAAGCAGGGAACAGTGAAGTATTGGGAGTTCCGTAGCTCCCTTTGTACCAGCGACATAGACTGTGTTTAAGAAATTAGTCAGGCATTTAGGAACTGCTAATCCTTCTTGTGAAGAATACAAAGCTTGTTTCTTCCAAGGAATTTCTCACTCAAGAGCCCATGACACAGTTCAGTTTTACCTACTAAATGTTCTTTCAGCAAGACAAAAAAAGCAAAAATAGATGTTTAATGTAATTCTCTTCCCTTTCCACTAATTTTTCCTGAGCTATTTGGTGATGACGTTGTTATGATCAATAATATATTGGTATGTCTGCTCTTTGAACAACTAATAATTGTGATTATTAATAATGACAACAGAGAGAACTCCAACTGGTTAAGAAGCTAAACAGTATACAGATTTAGAAATAATTTCAGTTCAGTTATTGTGGGCTTGTGAAATGGACACAAGCAGGAAGCTTCTTCCGATTTACCACATAAATTCTTCCCATAGGTATCTTGGATTTCCCCGTCTCTGTGGGTTATACGTCATAACCTGTAACAGCAGGAAAGCCACAGCATCACATACAGCGACAGTTTATTTCTCCCCTTCTTTTACATACAAAAAAAGTAATGGTTGCAAAGGAAATAAGAAAAACAATGAGACAGATAAGTCAACTAAATCCCAAATTTCTAAATAATGACCTTTCATTCCTACTATGACCCTATTTTAAGTGAAAGTCAAAATTCTGGCAGTAGAGATTATGTAACTAGATTTGCTTTATACTAGAATTACAGAATTGAAGCTCCTTTGCCTTATGTAATACTTATTTTAGCTTATTTTTAACTGTGACTTGAAAGTCATTCTAGGAGCTCCTTAAGGGTTTTTTTGTCAGTCTACTACAAAGAAAAATCAAGATGAAACTGCACATCCTCTACACTGTGCTTAAACCAAGAGTGCCCCCATGAGGTTTTTTATATATATATATATATATGCATAAGAGTAGACAGATTGAGGGTGACTGTTCAACTGTTCAGCTACAAGGGAAATTACACTTAGTGCTTTTTCCTACAAATGAGGCCCAGAAAGTTGGACATAGTATTTCTACAGATTTTTTTATTAGGCTGATGTGGATCCAAACAGGCCTTGTTCCTTCCAAACCTCTGTAATTTTGGCTAATCCTAAAGCTACATAATTGAAATACCCTCCTCCACAAAGCAATAAAAAAAGTCTACCAAATCTTAACAAAAATAACAGTGCTGGTTTGCAGTAAAAGACCAACATAAAAAGGCTTTGATTCAAAGGATGAAAATGGGAAAAAAATCCTCAGAAATAATGGAAGATAAGAAAGATTTCAGAAATAAACAAAATTTATTATGATATACCACATTATGAGCAGAAAAGGTGAAAGCATGTTAAAACAAAAGTTCCCTGACACGGGAAAAAGTATAAGAGGAACAGTGTATGACAAATTCTGAAAGTGTCGTGCATAAAATCTTGTAAGAGAACTGCTGATTTAAAAATCAAAGAGTTGCTTCTGTTCCAGGGTGTGCCCACATAGGGCATGGAACAAATTAATTGTACTGAGCTCAGTTACTGCTGGTTGAAATGATCTGAATCCATAGGATGCAGTCAGTGACTGGCACAATATCACACAGCTGCTTCTGTACAAAGTGGGGATTGAAGGCGCAGTGAGTTGGCCTTTGATATCGATGCCTCAGAGCTGTACTTTAGTTTGTGGTCCTCCTGGTGCTTTACCACCCAGCCTGCCTCCTCAGCAGCCCAGGCAGCTTGCTCTGGGATCTGCTGTCCCCCTTAGAGCCTCGATGTCCCTTGTACTTAGAGGACTGGCAATAGACTCAAAGAGCCTTATGCAAGGGACTGGCTGAGTCCTGAGGAGCAGCAGCTGCTCGAGTGGGCCCTGATAACAAATCTCTCAGCCCTTTTATCTGCCAGCTCTCAACTCCTGTACACACCCAAAGATGCAGACCTGCAATTGAGATGTTGGTGATTATTTTGTGGCTGTATGCCATCAGCTTTACACTTCACTCACTATGCACCTGAAAAAAAATAACCCTTGTCCTGTGTATCTCCAGTCACCTGCTCCTAACCAACCCAACTGCCACTCAGCCTGTCACAAACTGTCACCTTCTCTTTCCAAGCTCCCTGTCCTGACTTAGTGTCAGACCTCCTCACTCATGTATTCTGTGGTGAACAGTGAAGGCCTGGCAGAAAAACCCACTTAATTCACTAGTACCTTTTGCTCGACTCCCTTATCTCATTCCTTCATGTTGGTTCAGCTTCAGAGTTTCCTACCCTGGAAGTATTTCTTTTTCCCATCCCCTATTCCTTCTGTCATCCTGGATTTACAAATGAAAACCCTAACACAGAAAGTGTTCCCTCAGCTAAACACTTTGTGAAGGTCAGTTTGAATCACTCCATCCTATTACAGATTAATATACAACACCACATGAGACCTTCTGGAAGCATTTTCCAAGTAAAAAGTATGGTGTTTCATCCCTACAAAAGCTTTCAGGACATATTTTTCTCATATAAAAGTATTCTGGCACAAAAATGCAGACAAGTAGCAAGGAGCCAGTGATATTAATACCAAACATGTTAAACTCTATTTATTTCAGCGAAAACCATGTGTATTTCTGCAGGGATTGTAAAATTGAATTTCAAGTACAAGAAGTCTCTAGTACTACTCTGGCACCACAAAGCAGAGTTGCTTTGTTGTTTACTCTAAAATAGTAAATTAAGCCTGTCCAGCCAAGCAAAGTGTCAAGAAGGAGCCTTCTGATCCCTAGCTCCAAAATGGATCTGGCTGATCTCTTGTCAGCTTTCCCAACAAGCACTTTTCCTACTTTATCACAGTGAACACATTACCAGTATTAAGACTCCCAGCAGAGCCTTAAATGCAATTTCCAACCTCCTCCTGACCCTTGTCCGCTATCCAACTTCTCTCATGGCCTAAAGTCCTGCCAGGATTTCTGCCAAGAGTGCAGAAGCACAGATTAGCTTCACCTCATGAGCCTCAGAGCCCCGTTTCCCAGCCCACCGTGGGCATATGGAAACCAGCAGAACTCCACAAAACCTTGCAGAGAAACATCAGGGCAAACACTTCTGAACAGACACTGAGCTCTGAGGAACCAGTAAAAGGAACTGGCTAAGAAAACATCATAATCACCACACCACACGCAAAAAACCCAACCCCAAGACAATAAAACTCCCAGAGCCTTAACCACCAACAAACAGGGAGTGATAATCCTGGTCTGCCAAGATCCCCAAAGCTCCTTCATTCTGGGGACAGTGGTTTATCTCCAAGGCTATCCAGTCAGCCTTTCTCCCTGCAGGCTATTGAAAACAGAAGTTCATGACTTCGGAGCTCTTCAGCTGAAAGCATGGGTGGCTTTCACTCCTCTCCAGAGAGTAGAACTAGGAGTGGACAGAAAAAGCCAGGGCAAAAAGCTTTGTGCAGTAGTAACTTCCTGATGTCCACCTTCCATTGTCAAACTAATTTGAAATCACAATTTTTTGTACTTCTCATTTCACCTCACTCCCAGTCTTTGTTTCCTACAAAATCTAACTAGCCTGCTTGTTCGCACCTTTGTAAAGACTGATGATAAGTTTCATACATTTGATACATTTGGCAAGTTTTTCAAGGTTAAAAACCATGACCAAGACATGCAAGGTGAAAGAAGTCCTCTGCAATGACAGCATAGCCCCCAGCTTCGAGCTCCACTCTGAGGTAATCTATGATTCAGTCACAAAATAACCCAGTTACACACAGTGTCATTCGATAATGAAAATTTTATAAAAGCATAGTTGCCAAATTGGTTTTTTTCTAATCATAACTATAAAGCACAAGCAAAAATCCCATTGTTGACAAATACAAACTACTTAATAAATAACCCATGGTGCTCTCATAAAAATCAACTATTAAAAGTTACAGAGCTTAATGAAAACCATGCACACACTGGAATCCTGCAGTGTGTCCTCCAAGTAAGAACAGGAGCAGCCTTGCTTATGCTGCTATGACTTAACCTGTTCATGAAGCTGTGAAAAGCTCCACTCTTCATCTCACAGCTCGGTTTTTGTGCCTTCCTGAGGTGACACCTACTGGTGTGGCAGCTGTATCCAGATATACAGAGATACAGCTCAGCAGCTCCTGGCCACCTCCAACACACCCCAGCTCTTCCTCTGTTCCAAACAGAGAATCGGCTATGAGCCTGAGTAGATGGCGCCTTAGAAAATAAAAAGGAAATAGCACAGCAATAGGGAAGCAGCAGCACCACAGCTGCACCTCTATTTTCCCCAGTGCTGGCTATGATGGCAAAACCCCTTATTGATCAGTGCCCCTCAAACCTGCAAGTTGCTGGAAGGCCAATTGCAGCAGTGAGGAGAGTTAATGGGGTGGTGTGAGGATTCTGGAATTCCTGGGCTCTGCTCAGATCTCAGAACAAGTCATGCTGACACTCCTGTGTCACCCTGAACATGGGACTCCATCACATCAGTGAGCTGGCTCAGTGAGAGCATGAGCTGAGAGCGTGGAGTCCCTTCTACACCTGGGAGCCCGATAACACACCTTGGAAAATGGGAAAAAACTGCTGCTCTCCAGCAGATGAACTCTGCTAACCTAATTTGTGTAATTCTTCCAATATCTGACTCGCTACAAGTCATATACATCTGAAATCCATGAAACAAGACAGATGAGGTTCTGTGTAAAGCACTTCCATCTCTGTCTCTATGGAAGCATTTCTTTCTTGTACATCCAATTGATTTTTCTGTTTCAGCAGTAGAAAACACGATTTCTGTGAGGCACGCCAGTGCACTGTTTTCATTGGGGTTTTTCTTGGGCTTTTATAATCAACAATACAATGCAATTAGCCAAAGTTCTTGGGGGCAACTGAAACATGTGGGTAATAAAACTCAGGAACACAAACTCCAGTTCTTCCCCAGAGCCCCCAGAACCAGCACTTTGTCTGTAAATGCCTTCTTGAAAGCCAAGCCCTGAGGTAACACTAAATGACTCAAACCAAACTCATATCTCAAATAAATTCTCTCTTGCACTGTGCAGTCGAGGAAACTCCAAGTCTGGGCAGCCTTCAGACCTCTTCTAGTCCCACTCCCCATATAGCCCCAGGTAACACTTCAGTAATCCTAATATTGAGAAGTCCTTTTTAAGGGAAGTTCTACAAAGAAATTAAAAATGCATAATTCTCACAGTGGTAAAAACTGATGAGAAAATGAAACGAGTTTGTGTGTAGAAGTCTTTCTGCATAACTTCCAAGATTCTTGGCTGAAAGTGTTAGAAGCTGGACTTGTGTAGGAAGTCTCCTAAGCTCAGAAATAAAGATCTTTCCCCAAAACCAATACACAACTGAAGGTGTTTTTTTTTCTTTTTAGACTATTATTATCATGGATTTGTGGCAACCATGTTCCCTGACTTTCTCCCACTCTTACTGTGCAATGAATAAAATGCCCATGCATCTGGCAATTTATTATTTTACTATTCCTAACCATCTCATGCCCTTATTAATACCATTTCATCCTCCACAGATGCCACCTTTCCTGGTTCAATGAAACTCTCCACTTCCAAAGAAAGGTCACAGAGCTTTTTTTTTCCTTTTTTAACCTGCTCATGGCTGCAGATCTCCGTGCCAGAAGAGATTAAAATAACAAAGCTCACAGGCTTCAGATCAAACCACAGGCTTCACCTTGCTGTAGTTCATCTTCCATCAATAACAACCAGCTGAAATTGGACAGAAAAATCTAAACTGTTACAAGGCTTTTTAGAATTCAAGAGGTGCAGACACCACAGAGAAAACAATGGTAAAAGCACTGCAGCAATTACTGAAACACCAGCTCAATGTGTGTGGAGAGAATCCCTATGAAAAGTGTATATGGGAATAAATCCTATTGTTGCTAAATAAAGAACAAACTTTGCTTCAGGAAAATACATGAAATCAGGTGTATGGATAGACTTTTGGATAAATGTGTGGGTCAAATGTGCATGGTTTGTGGCAAGTGTATAAATAAAAAAAATCTAAAAAAGAGAAGAAATAATATTCTCGTAGTTCTAGTATCTTATTTTCACAAGCTATAAAGAGAAAGCATTAGATGTTGGACACTTGAGATGCTTTTAAGATTAGATAATTTAGCTAAGAAACATTATTATGGGAAAAGCAATGGCATATGCTTATTATTAGATAATTATATTAGTAGTGGACTCTGTGAAACAGCCTTACATTTGTATAAAACCTTCAAGCCACAAGAGAAAAGAACAGCTTTATAAAATGAAAGAAAATGACCTAAATAAGAAGATCTTTAGAAGTTCCTGCAGGAGCTCAATATCCCAGAAAGGAGGAAAATGAAGATAACTCACAATTCCTTACTTGACTTTAGGCACTTCTTCAATGTGTCTGCATTGCTCAGAACCAATTTCTCTCCTAGTTTTGACTAAAATACAGTGAAGTCCCTGAAGTATAACATATTTAACCAAAAAATCTCCACAATAAATTGTTGCCAATAAGCCCAAACTGATTAGTGTTTTAATTTTCAACCTTTTATACAGAAGTCACATTGAATTCTGTCTCCTGGCCTGAAAGAAAAGGCCTTTGCACCACAGGTTTTCAGAAGCTTGAGCTCAGTGTTCTCTTTGAGGTCAGATTTATAAAAAAAAAAAACCCTCCCAAACTAAAATTTATAAAAGCAATCTGGAAAAGTTACATTAAGTTTATTAAGGTAAAAATATTTATACCTGTTGCAGTAGTAAGACTATTACAAACTAGGTGGATGGGAGAATGAAAGCCTAAACAAAAGAATAATTAAAAATAATACTGTTTAACTGTTAATTTGATAATTGCACTTTTGGCAGTATCCTTTAAATTGCTCAAAAGCTACAAAATTATCCACATTAAAGAAATTAGAAGTGATGTAAAAACCACCTCTGTCAAAAGCTAAGAAGCTCATCTGCCTCACTTCTTGCCTCTTTATTTATAAATAAAGACATTTATAAATTCAGCAACAGATCAAAAACAGCATTCAGCAAAAAGATGTCAGATATTCTCAAGATTCTGGAATTTCAAACTTCTTTATTATTGTGCTTGTCAGTGGAACACACTGGATGTGAAGAGAGTTGGGTACTAACATAAAGAATTTAGTGGAACACAGAGACTAGAAAGGCTTGACAAAATTTGCCTGTCAGTGTGTGAGTGTATACATTTATATATATATATATAAAAATGTATGTATGTCAAACTGACTGAAGTAGCAACTTGCTCAGAGAAAACAGAAAATCAAGCTAGAAATGCTTTTTGTGACTCAGACAAGGGAGCATTTCCTGCTCAGTCTTTTGTATTATTAACAACTAAACCACCAACTCCAGTGTTTCCCCTGACATCTATGGACAGAACATGATCACATCAGCCAGTTTCCTGTGAGGTGATAAAATGGATTTCATTACAGAGGACAGAATTTCCTCATACTCATTACTGCAGCAATTTTTCTTGTAACTGTGATGGAATGCTTTAACTTTTTATGCAACAAATAGGAAGTGAATATCCTATCATACTACTGATGTTCTCAGACCACAAAACTGGCTGTAGAATGGAAAAATTGCTGATGGTGAAAAAAGTGGCCTGAAAAGGAAAAATTTGAAGTTTTTCCAGTGCAGACTCTTATTTAAATTATTATCAGGTACTTCTCTGCAGTTCTGAGAGCATAGATTTGTTACCTCTGAGAAAAAATAGCGAGAAAATAAATTAGCCTTCACCCAGTACTGAAACTTTGTGCAGGTAAAATCTCATTAATGGCTACAAGAGTTCTTGAGCAAGACCAAGCCCAAGCCTGATGTAATGAACAGGAACTGCCACTGTTTGTGGTCATTAAAATATTTCTTTTTTTTTTTTTACTTGCCAGTGACATGCACCAGTAAGGCAAGCAGTATTAGGAAGAATATAAATTTAAACATTGGGGAAAACTTTTCAGCTTGTCAGCAGGGTAAGAGATGAGGATAGTGAGAGAAATTACCTTAATTTAGTGGAGAAAAGGAATATGCCACAACCAGCAGCCCTAAGAAATACCCAAATGATTAAGTGTTAATGTAAACCTTCTTACCCATTGCCTTGCAAATTATTTCCTAATTCTAGCACTATAGGGTTTTTGCAGTATTCCTAAGTTACAAATTATCCATGTTCTTATGGAGGCCTGATGAGCTCTTAACATTAGAATTAGAGCACCAGCTTCAACAGCTTCCAAGGAACGTTACTGTTTGCTCCACAATGTCACTGCATTCTCCACATAATAAAATAAGGGAAAACAGGAATTTTCCATCATCTGGGATAATTTTTAATAAAATTTAAATATATAAGCCCAACCTGGACTGTACTGTGAAAGTGTGGGTGAGAGAGGTGTTAGAACAATTGCAGATCTACGGAGGGCACAGGGCCAGTGCAAGGCGACTTCTCAGGGCCGTGTCCCTCATATCCCGGCTATCTCCAAGCACAGGGAAGCCTGGCTGAGCCCCCTGTTCCCGTGCTCCATTTCCCTCAGCCCTGGTGGCTAACAGTCACTGTAGCTACTAATTTCTTCTCTTTTCATTGTTGTGCAGGACCCGCGCGCCAGGAGACCGGGGACGCTACGGCCTCTGCCAAGCGCTCTCTCCCGGCTCCCACCCCGTCGCTCCTGCGCCGCGCGCACCCGCTGGCCGCGCTCCCCGCCGCGCCACGATTCCCAGGAATGCCGTGAGGGCGGCTCCCGGCCCACAGGTCCCGCCCCGTGACGCCGGTTGCCATAGCGGCCGTGCCGCTGGCCATGGCGGCCGAGGAGGAGGACGACGTGGAGTGGGTGGTGGACACCATCGCCGGCTTCTTGCGCGGGCCCGCCTGGTCCATCCCCATCCTGGAGTTCATGGAGCACAACTGCGAGGGTGAGCGGGGGCGCCGGGCAGGGCATGGCGGGTCCCTCGAGGCCACCGCCGGGAGCCTGTCTCGGGTGCGGGCTGTCCCTGCGGCCCCCGGGGTTTTGGTGGAGCGCGCAATCGGTCCCTCCGACCGCGCTCCCCGCTGGGCTCTCCCCGGGGCCCGCGGTGTCCCCCGGGCGAGCTGTGTGTCAGGAGGTGCCATTTGCATCCATTAGCTCGTCCTGGGATTATGGCGTGAGCTTACGGCTGACACCGAGCGAGCGCTGCGCCCTGCGGCGCCTCGGACCCCTGCACGGCCTCCAAAGCTCTCCCAGAGCCGGGAGTTTTCCTTAGGAAACTGGTCTGGACAACCGAAAGCGACATCTGGTCAGTGCGACAGAGGAGGAGAAGGCCCAAAGTTAAATTCTTGCAATTATGTGAATGTTGTCAGTTAAGAGGTGAAAACCCCGGAGTTTTAGTACCTTGCAAAAATGGTAGTCAGTACCATCAGTGGTTACCGGCAATGTTTCATAGGTGATCGTGTGTGTGAGTTTAGCTCGGAAGTAAGTCCAGTTAAAACTTCCATTTCTTCCTTTGTCTTCTTGAGGCAACCAGGGTATAATTTGTGGAGCAGCCTGGGTAAAGTGGAAGTACAGGCAGTGAAGAGGGGCCGGGATTGCCCTGTAGCCAGGGTAGGCCTGTGCAGGTTTGTATCTGCAGAGGGGGAAGGAGGAAATAGACTTTCTGATGCAGAGATTTGGCTAAATTACTTTTGCTTACAGAACAACTTCTGCTGCCAAAAAACACCTGGATCCTTACAGTAGCAAAGTAATGACCATTTGGGCAACTGTGAAAGCAGTGCCTAAGCCCTTTGGAAAAACAAAGGCAGCTTTTGTTTGTGATTCTTGAAAAAAAATTGCTTTTCAGTTTCTCCCTGAATCGTTTCTACCCCCCCCCCCCCAAACTTTGCATGAGGCACGATTGTCATGAGTCCCTATGCCTTTCCCTCTTAAAACTGGGAAAAGAGGAAGGAAAAGCTCCTGGAGCCTTCACTTCGAGGAAGGGTTAGAGAAACCTAGACTGGAAGTTTTGTCCTGGGAAGTCTGCCTAAAATTGGGGTGGGCCAAGCATTCTGGTTATCTTGCAAAGGGTCTGGGTTTAGCTATCAAGGGAATTGATTTATCCCTCTCAGGAGCAATGATCCCTTCTCTTTAGAAGGTTGAGGGGAATTTACCGACAGTAAGAAGATTTGTAGAACCGCTGTAAATTTCCACCTAGTGTGAGGCAGGCTCGTGATGGTCATTTCCTGCTGTGCTGATTCCATTGCTGGTTTCGTACTGACATACTTTGTCAGGACAGAGTCCTTTGCATTCCCAAAACATTTAATCTTTGGGCTGAACAAGCAAATTAGCAACACTCTGATTAACTGACAATAATTTGTGACCCCTCAAAAATAAAATTTGGATTTTGGTAATCGGTATGTGAGGAATTTATTTTAGAACTGTAGTTACTTCAGCCAAGTCCTTTCACTTCAACTTGTAAACTTACTGTAATGGTTTTCTGTCTGTTAGTAAGTGTTTGCTTTCTCTCTCTCCCTCTTTCTTGGAACTTGATTAATTTTTTATAGCTTGATTAATTTCCTTTTACATCAAACTGAAATTAAATAGATGGGCGTGTATCATCCCATTTGAGGGGTCCTAGCCAAGATTTTCAGTTTTAACAGGAAGATAATGAGTGTCTCCCAAGACATCTGTGTCCCCTGGCTTGTCTTCATACTGTGGTTCTTCAGATGTTTATTCCTGTTGGGTGACCAAAGACTGTGCCAAAACCTTAAGGAATAATGACATGATTCAGGAGCCCTGACTCAAGAAAATCCAAGGTCTCTGTTCTAAGTAGTCCTTAAAGCCACTTAGCTGAGAGGAGATGCTGACTGCAGCTTGCTTTACTTGGCACTGAACCTCATCCTGTTGTGTCTCAAGTCGGGAGACAGAGCACGGTGTGTGCCAGCTTCCCACTCTGCTCTGCAGGAGGAGCATTCCCTTGGCAGTGCCAGGCCAGCTGTCACCAAGGGGTGGCATCCCTGTGTCACTCCTGCTTGGGATCCCCAGGGCAGGAAGGGTGGGGAAAAAGGGGGCAGAGAAGCCAAGGTGAAAGTTGGGGTCTGCAAGAGCTGGAGCAATCCCCAGCCAAGAGGAGACAACAGAGGCTGTCAAGTGTCTTCACTCTCCTGAGTTGGGTAATATGGTGGTTGCCATAGAACTGATATCTCTAATACCTTTCCTACCATTTGAATTTAATCCTAGATATTTGTAAACCTTTTATTTTAATTTCTTCATTAAAAATTTTGCCTTGTGCAAAATCCACAAGCAATGCTGGTTTTCCAAAGTATGATTAAAAAGCAGATTTTCCTCTGCTTTTGGGGGACCTGAACTGTGTGATTGAATTTTTGTCATTGCACTTCTGTGTTAGAAAGTGATGCTGCTTTAGGAAGTGCCACCTCAGCTCACACTGTGTCCACGTTTGGAGTGATGTGGCCTCAGGGCTGTCACAGCTGGGAAAGATGTTGGATGCCTTCAAAAAGTCACTCTGAGTTTGTGTGAAGGTTGCACTGATTCCACAGGCATCACCACCATCAGAGATGTCACATGTACATGCAGAATAAATCACACTCATTCACTAATTTAAGCAGAATTCCCATTCTTCAATTGACTTCAGAGGATGCTCCTGGGAAGTGACTTGTCCAAGTGGCTAATCTTGAAGGGGATTGAGGCAGATTTATTTCTAAGCCTCTGCTTTAATTGCCAGATTTTACATTACCTGTCTTAGTTGTTGGCATGAAAAAAGTATAAATTAGCCCCCCCAAACCTTAGTTTTCAGTTCCTCTTATTTTCTGCTTCTTCCACATATTCTGCAGCATAGAGAACATGAGCTTGAGTAGTTCCAGACAGGGATTTTAATATGAATTTACATTAATATGATTAATATGGCCTATAATATAGGAATGTCCATTTTTCCTAAATCAGGATAGATATAATTAAAATATAACTTAACTGCATCACATTTTCTCTTTGGGTTTATCTGTTTTTGCAGGCAAGGACTCATTTTCCTGCATCACCTTGGTTTCTCACTACATAAATTATATTTAAAAATGGTTTAAGTAATTAATAAATACCTCTCCCATGTAAATACATGGAGAGTGAGAAATTTCCTGCTTGATGTGTCATCTTCCACCATAGAACAACCTTACACAAAATCATGGGGGTAGTTCTTATATTAAAACTTTTTAGTGAATGTATCTCCTGAATTCTCAACTTGCTTACAAGTCTATTATGAAGATACATTTTCCCAATATTAAATTATGCAGCTTAATTACTTCCAATTATCAAAAGCACACGCTTAGCCTGAGTGTGTGGAAAAACACAGGACTTTTATAAATAATTTTCACTGATTAAATATATTACCCTGTAAAGGTTAATCTTGCTATTTAGGGTCTAAGTTAATTTGTGGTGGTTTGTACACTGACTGCAAAATATTTCTTCTTCCCCCTCCTCAGTTTTTGATGATGAAGAAGAAAGCAAGTTGTCTTACACAGAAATTTATCAGGAGTACCAAGCTCTGGTGAGCATTATTTACTATTTGTGGTAAATTTCTAAGCAAAAGAATTTAAAATGTTAAATGAGTATTCAGATGAACTTCTAATTGGGATATTATTGTTATTTAGAATTTTTCCACGTGTTATTTAGAAATCCTGTGAGTTGTAGTTGTCATATGCATTTTTATGCCTGAAGACCAGGTACATAGAAAAAAAACTGACACAGTCATAGCTCTTTGGCTGTTTTACATATTCGTCATTAATATGTCCACCACCTTCAAGATTGTATTTATAAGCTTGATAATGTTATTTTCTGTCAAGTTAAAATGACAACCAGAAGGATGTCTGAGAACACTCACAACTTGTATTTTGTTCACTAATGAGTCTGAGAAATCTTTTGAATTATCTTTAAATTATCAGAAAAAACTACAGGAGATTTTTAGAGCTTAAATACCTATAAAATAGTACATGCAGATTTCTAACACTTTCTGTAATGAGGCTGGAGAATACATGATATTAAAAAGCTTTGATTGAATAAGTACAAACCAACATTCATTTCTGCTCTGACCCTAAAGGCTTTCAGGCACAGACTGGCAAAAAGCCTTTTACTTTCATCAAAAAACCATGAGGAATAGTAGCCAGTAGTCTGGGGAAAAGGTACATGAGCGAGAGTCCTGGAAATTGGAGAAGATACATTAAGGAGTAATCAAATTTAGCAATAAAAATGCTCATTTTGAACAGTTCATAAAAGCAAAGTTTGACATCAGAAAAGTCAGTTACGCTATTGTAGTGATTTTCCTTTGAGTTTATAAACCACAACATCAGCAGAAAAGAATAGACAATCATGACAAAAATTCCTGTGATTCTCCAGGAAAAACCTTAGAAGGTAAGGCTTATACTTTCTTACAGGTGGAGAGATTACTAGAGGACTACCTTAAGGAAGTTGGAATTAATGAGGACAAATTTCAAGAAGCTTTTTCTTCTCCTCTTGCAAAGACCCACACATCCCAGGTATTTGCCTTCATTAAGGAATGTATGGATTTCATTAGCTTGATGTTTTCCCTAACACAGCTGGCAGGAGATGAAACTGGGAAAGGTTTTAATGGTGAAACTGTAATTTTCAGTTGAACTGCAGCTGTAAACTTGCACTGGGAAACCCAATTTTGTCATAATGTGATATTGTCATAATGTTACTGCAGACATGTCGATCTAAAGACATAATCCACCAAGTTATTTTCCTGACCATGAGCTCTTCTTGTATATCTGAAAAAACAGACAGATAGGAGAATGAAATATAATTATTAAAAACATACTCTCCAGAATTGAAAAATCAAGCTAATTTCAAACAGACCAAGCTGGTTAGGATTTCTGTGAGGGTTTAATTTTGTGCATATCTTTCCTCCCACAGGCCATTCTGCAAACAGTGTTGGCAGCAGAAGATTTTAGACTATTTAAAAAAATGATGGTACAGAAAAATATTGAAATGCAACTGCAAGCAATTCGAATCATCAAAGAAAGAAATGGTGAGAAATGGTGAATATGGGGGTTCACTGAAGGTTTTTAGTGTTCTTTTCATGACTCTTTAAGCTGTTCATATATGAGTGTGGAATGCTGGTTCTGCTCCAGTTCAAGTTATGGGAAAATATCCAGTTGATGATACTGGGACAGGGATTTCATTACTTAATGGCTTGCACTCTCAGTGACAGCTGTCTGTACTGTAAAGTTAACCGATTTTTCAGGTCTGTTTGTCTGAATTTCTCAGTGAAACTTGACTGAGTTTTCTGTTGCAGAATTTTGGTGACATTTCTGAGTTAAAGCAGTTAGAGCAGTTCCTTAAAAGGAGCAATATCAATAGCTGGAATTCTGCTCCTTGCATGGCAAGGATGTTGTAGTGTCTGCTGGTCTTACTGTGCAATTCACACTGAAAAATCATTCAGAAAGCATATCTTAAGGCCTTCATCATGCTCATACATGCATGAGAAAGAAGATGAAAAGAAAATAATCCACATCCAATTTTGCTGCTCTGTTGATGCTTCTGAAAGGATTTTAATCCCACTCCTTCCTTCCATGTCTTTTGTTTTACTTACTTCTTACAGTATGTGTGTTTTTCAGAGAATAATTTTTAAATTTCACTTTTCATGTAACAGCTACATTTGGGAGTAGTTCAGGTGGCCATAGCTGAATTGCAGCCTACAGGAAATGCCACATGATGGTAAATGCAGAGTTTGGCCTTATCTTTGATGTCAGAACTTTCATTGCCAGAAATCTTTGCCTTTTTCCTACGAGGATTTAGGACATTTTCCTTTAGGATCTAGGACCTTTGTGGAAACAGTTTCAGAGAAAGAATTACATGGCTTTGGTTTTGTGAATGTGATTTTCTTTTGTTTGTTTTTTTTTTTTTTAATTTTCTTTTCTTCTCTGCCAATTGGAGCACAAAAACATTTTCCTTAGAATAATGCATAAATCTTGGGTTTTTTCCAGGTGTATTGCCTGAGTGTTTGACAGAGGGTTCTGATGTATTCAGTGAAATCGAACAGGAAGAAATGAAAATACTTAGGGAGGTTCTAAGGTAAGAAATAAATCAGTGCCACTTTGTACATTATTTTAAAATACAGGTCTGTAGGACCTAACTCTTCCAGCCTTTTCCAGGAAACTGCCTTCATCTTACAGAAAACAGGGATATTCTTGTCAACATCCAATCTGAGGGAAAATGGGTGGTGCTGGGCAATGGGTATGCTCAGGAATATCAAAATAGTGCGTGAGAACTGTTGCTGTAATCTGAGATGTGTGAGACCGGTACAATTTCTGCAGATTCTCTCCCACTCCCAGTTCACAGATACATAAACAAATAATAGTGGATGAGTCCATCCAGGTTATATTAGATAATCCTATTTTCCCTCTGGATTCTGGAAATACTTCCCTTCCTGTCTTTAAATTAGCAAATGAAATAAAGGTATAGGTAAGTCCTGGAATTTCTTACACAATTATTTTAGCACAAAGGTAGTTGAGGACGGTGGGCTCTTGTGTATTTATCCCAATTATTTATTTTTATTAAGACTTAAGTCATGGGAATATTTTGGATACTGACAAATTCACATTACCTTGTAATTGCTTTGATAGTCCTCAAATATTTAAGCAGTGTTAAATTTCCCTGAAAATCACTACCACTAAATGAGTTTTGAGTATTTACTCATGTTTATTGTTACAGAAAATCTAAGGAAGAGTATGAAATAGAGCAAGAGAGAAAGAGGACTGAAGAAGTGAGTATCTTACCTGAAGAAGTGAGTTATGGGGATGATTAAGAAATCCCCTGATATTCTGTCTTGGCTATGCCCAGATCCCTTCCAGGCCACGTGTTCCATCAATGCAGGATCCCACAAGAAGCACATTGCCTGCTCAGCACCTGAATCCTGAAATCCTGCAGTCCTGCTAATGGGTGTCAACCTTTCAGATCTAGAGAGCAGCTGAATTGCTGATATTGTCAGGATCAAAGAGCCTTCAAAGTGTAAGCTGCTTGGAGATGACAGCATAATCCTGCAGGAACTACCTTCAGGATGACTGGATAGACAGTGTAGTTACTCATTAAGTGTTCACAAGACAGAACTAATCACCAGGACCCAGAAATCCTTTCCAAGAGACCATCCCTTGGTGTCCATCAGAGTAAACCACAGAGAAAAGAAACTGAAATGAAATGGGGACTGTCCAAATTGTGGAATCATGGCAATAATTCCCTTGACTGGGAAAACAGGCAGGTTTTATCCAAATCTCTATAGACCACCAAGAATATCAGTATTTTTGATAAAGAAGCCAGATTGCAGAGCCCCCAGTCAAGTTCACCTGGCCAGAGAAGGTGATGGTTAGTGTTCAGTGATACGTTTTTTTGTTAAAAGAATGTTTCAACACAAAATATTTTCATATTTTAATGAATGGTGTGGAGTTCTGACATGAATGACATGGTTGATTAACACCATTGACAATTTCTAGGCAGAAATTCTGAGAGAAGGGTTGGATTGTCTGTAATGTAAACAATGGAGTTTTAATTGGAAGTTCTGGGAGGTTCCTTTGTGTGGACAGTTCAGTACCTGAGGTACAGTGCCAGGAAATGTTAACACTTGGGTTTATTTGTTTTCTAATTCAAGGTACGTGCTAAACTCAAAGCTCCAGATGTTACCCACAATTTCCCAGGAGAATTGAGAGAAGCTGTAAAAGTTAAGGAATCCACTGAGGAAGCTGAGGATTCTGAAGAAACTCCAAAATGCTCATTAGGTAATTTTAGGGGGAGTGCAGTGCTGAGTGGGCAACATGATGCTGGTTTTAAATGATTCAAGAGTCCACTTGTATCAAGATTTTAAGAATTTGGCTGGATAAGGCTGTGAGGAAAGTGTATTTGCCCTGCAGGAATGCCTTCCAATATGGGATGTTTTACTATTCCGTGGTGTTGTTCTGATTGATTATTTTTATCTCATGTATTTCTATTCTTTCTAATTGTTTTCTATGTAAAATTACTTAGCGGGATCTCATAAATCTACAAAAGAAGACCCCAAGCCAGTTTGCCCAGTACAAAAAGGAACTGAAAACTTACCCCAGCCCTCTTGTACCAAGGGGAAAGAAGACTCTAAGAAAAGGTCTGCTGGGAAAGGTTCAGAGAACACAGTGCAGAAAGCTGGGGTGAAAGGATCTGTAAGTTAAAAACAAATAAAAAAAGCCAAACATAGAACTAGAATGCAAAAAGAGAGGATTACATGTAGAATATATATTTAAAATAGTATTATGTTTAAATACAGAATTTCTGTTACTGTAATCAGGTGGATTTGGGTTATTTTGTTTTTTTTTTAAAACAAACATGTAAACACTCTTTCATGTTATTCACAGTTTAATTAGCACAAAGTTCAGATCATGATTTCTGGTTCCAGAGTAGAATTCAGCATTTAGTCCTTTGGTAATTTCTTAGGAGACAGCTCTGACTTCAAGCCTCAACTTGGATTTGTTTTCACCTGATAATTTTGGAAGAAAATAGGATGTAAATGTGCTTTTCTTGCACAGGACATTGATACAAAAGAATTAATTTCAAAATTTTGAATTTTTTCACCCAGGACTTATCAGAAACTGAAAAGCAGCAGCTGAAGCAACGTGAGGATTACCTAAAGAAAAAACGAGACCTGCTGCTGGCTGCAAAGAAAGAGTCAAAAAATAATGTACCACCACCAAACACTGATCAGAAAGAGGAGGAATCCCCTCCCAAAGAGGTGAAGCACTATCATATAAACCCACAGGTGCTTTCACTGCAGGTGCCCATGATGCTGCTGAGGAGTGGGAATGGGTTAAAAAGAACAAGGAGGGAAATATTTCCAAATTACTAGTTTTGCAGAAGCTTCAGGCTGGAAGTTTCAGTGATGAAGTTGGCATTGGTTGGCTTCAGCATCATCAAACCCTCCTGATTAACTTCAGTTTATGAATGGATAAAATGCCAGTTTGCTCCTAGTCTGTGACCTACTCTTTGGGCTCCTCAAATCTCAGGAATTTTCTTTTTCTTTTGTGAATGCTCTCTCAAAAAAGAGGAAAATACTAGAAGACCTTAAACCCCTCTTACATTACAAAGCAATGTAATAACTATTCTGTTTCAAACCCAAAAATCCCTACTCTCCTTTATAGAGCAAGTACTTAAGAGCGTGAACTAAAGTTCAAAGACTTTGTTGCCTCAAATATTTTTCAGAGTTGCTGTGCATTTTATTATGCTCAGAAGGTGCTCCAAATCTTGGTGTCTGGGGAGCCTTCAGGACAGTTGCTCAGCAGGAGCTGAAGTTGGGGCTCCCAAAACACAGATCAGGGCAGTGGGAGAGGGCACGATGCCCCATCCACCCCTCTGATCCATGGGGGGGGGCTGGTGATTGCTCATTGCAGTGTTGTTTTCATTCTGTTTTTAGGAAATGTCAGAAGAGAAGCAAAGGCTGCTCCAGAAGAGGAAGATAATTGCAGAAAAGCTAAAAGAAGAAGTAATTAATAAGCGATAGTTTTAAGAGGCTCATTGCTGACCCCAAGAACAGAAGGATGTTTTAGAATAAATTATCATTAAGTGAAGGGATTTCCAATCTTGCACTGGGATTTATAGAACTTTCAGACAAGCAGCTCAGTACCAGGTAACTCCCTATTGCAAATGCCACTGAAACACACCACAAACACTCATTTTCCAGAGTGCTGGAAACTCCCTGACCCACAGTGAGCCCATGCAATCACTGCAGAGCATAGCCCTGCTCCAGCCCTCAGAGCAGAGGCACCAATGGAGAGCTGGGAAAGGAACTCCTGTGGCAACAGCTCTGAGCTCAACATTTGAACTTTTTCATTTCAACAGTGCAGAACATTGTTGCTTTCATTAGTCCATTATAAACAAATGGTTCTTTTTCAGCTGTGCAGTGTAATAAAGTCTGGTTTCACAAGGAAGTACATCCTCGACCACCTCATTTGTGAGAAAGCCAATATACCTTGGAAGTCAAGACATTTATGAATTAACTCCAGGTTTCAGTGGTTTACAGGCTTTTGGGGCAGTTTCCCAGTCCCCAGGTCTCAGTTTGCAATAAATGCAACTTTAAATAAAATGAGTTGCTTTAGTGCAAAGCTGAGACTGTTCCAGCAAATCACTGCCAGAGTGGCAGAAATCTTTTTCAGTCTTTTCCTGGTTTGGCTTTCACAGACTCAAAAAGAAGCTGGGAGAGGTCACCCTTTGCCTGTGGCATGGCTGCATTGAGAGGTCACCTTTTGCCATGACGTGCCACAGCTACTCACAACAAAAGAGACAAATCTACCCCTTCTAGTTTCATGGAATTTTTATTAAAATAGCACTTATAACTGGTACACAGGGGCAGATGTTCCATTCTTTCCCCAAAAGAGTGGCAGTGGAAGAGCCCAGGCAGGAGAACAAACGTGGCTGCCCAAGAGGGCAGACTAGGAACCAGCACCGACAGGTGACAGCCCCAGGGAAAAGCTAGAGTGCTGGGTGTCACCTCCCAGAACTGCAGGTTGGTTGGTGTTTAACAGGATATCTACTGCCACTTCACCCAGTCCTTTCCTAGGAACTATAAAAGTTCATGACATTCTTGGTTTTGCTGTGAAACAGTCTTGTTTGTCTGAGTGTGTTTTTAAAGCTCCTGCTGCAATGCAGCAGGCATTGGTGTGGTGAGGAGCAGAGCAAGGACTGATGCTCCTTGTGGAGAACTCTGCTTGGGAAGCTGTTGAAGAGAATTGGAACATGGGTCCATGCTCCAGGTGCCACTTCTGCTCTTCAGGTGAGTGAAGGCACATCCTAGGTACCTGCTGCTATCATGGCCTGTGAATCTTCTTTACTGATGGGGACAAAAGACCCACTGGGAAGCAAAGCAGCTCAAGAGTGAGGACACGAGGATTGTGCTGCAGCTTCTCTTTACCAGCAAACACTTCCTTGGCTCCGGAGCTGACAGGTGTTCCCTCAGTCCTGTGCTGGGTGGCCTGCAGCTCTCCAGGGACACCACCACTGCCCCCAGGTCCATCAGAGCACCTGTGTCTTGCTTACACATTGGGAAGAGCTCACCCATTCCCTGTGGGATTGCATCCAGTGGTATTGAGTTACTTTCGAAACCTGCATGGATAACTAACCTTAAACAATATCCTAAAACAGCCACATTGAAAAGTCTGAGTTCACTTACCATGTGTAACAAACCAAACAAAAGCAATAATTATGGAATTACAGGGTCACATTTTAATTCCTGAATTTTACAGTTCAGCATTAATATCACCACATGTATACAAATGGTGTAAAACAAGTACAGTGGTATCTTTAATACAAAATAAACTTCTGTTTTATGGAAAAAACTATACTTCATATCTACACAGACAGCCCATCTTTTCCAAACAAGAGCTAAAATTAAAACTAACTACAAAAATCTCCAAAACAGAGAAACTGCTTCAGTTTAAACTATTCCAGGAGAAATGGACCCATAACATGTATTACAAGAGTGATTTATGTGGTGGATTGCAGCTGGTTCCATCTTTAACATCTCTGACACAGTTGCTAGGAAATCTCCTCTCACTTAGTCATGATCTCAGATCATATATGGGCAAACTAACATTAAAATATTTACAGTTCATGTGCTGCTCTTGAAAATAAAACCTGGACTGTTTGCCTCTGTCACCTTGCCATGAACTCCCCTATTCCTGTCACAGTTCATTCACCGATGTGGAATGTGCTTTTATGTTTTAAAAAAGCAGCTTTTGTACCACCCCCAGGTTCAGGTGCTGCTTGTGGATTCCGCCTCCAAGCCCTCTTGGCAATATTCCTGTCTTGGTCCAAACTGACTTTGGTGTTAAAATGCTGCTCAGTCCATCACTATGAAAAACCTGTGAGTATTTCTTATTCCCACCTCAACCATGCAATTTCAGCTCCCAAACAGGGAAAACAGCTGCTCCAAGAGGAGGCAGCCCTTGGAACACCGCAGTGCACGGTTGGAATTCAGGCTCTTCCCAACCTAAAGCTAACACCTGAGGAATGTGCTGGGTGCAGCCCCACCATGACACAAGCAGCTCCTGCAGACCCTTGGGAAGCCACTGCTCCTTGGCATTGATATTTCTGGACATCTCACTGACAAAACAAGCAAAACCTTCCATTTTGAATCCAGCTTCCATTCTCTCCTCTTGGAAAATACAAATTAAACTTATTTTAACTGTTTTAAACAACTCAACATGCACTATAACTGCAGCGTCCCTCCCTCCAGTCATGAGAAATGCAGTTTAGTTGGTAATAAATGGTCCCAAAATATGGATTGTTCTTATGCAAAGAGTTAGTTTTCCCTTAATTTTTTTTAAAAGAGCCATTGCTAAAAGAACACAACTGACAGCACCATTACAAAATTAAGATTACTGGGTTCAAAATTTAAGCTTGAACTTTTTTTTCCTAGTTCTGTTAAACAATGGGGAAACCCTGCAATATTTTTTAAAAAGTGTTACCATACCTTTCCCTCCCGACACCTGAGACTTTCCTTGCTGAGAAGCCATCATCCAGGTTCTGAGAATACTAACCCACCTTTTTTTAAAATTTTTTCATTTTTCTGACAGCCTGAATGGCAGACTCCTTACTTACTAGAAAGACATTAAGTTCCTTGGAAGCTTTGTGTTTATAGAACTAACCCTTTCTAGCTGATACACCGAGTTTCTTTTGCTACTCCTTGTATTATCTTACATACTCATGGGAGAAAGCTTTCTGAATCAGATTCTTTTTAGCTCTTAAAACAGTTGCAGCATTTGAAACCCCATAATAGAAGTTCTTATTCCAAAGTTTTGGTTTCTTTTATGAACCCAGACGAGGTCTTTTCCTTGGAGATGTCTCCTCCTCTTCATCATCATCTTCATCATCAGGATAATCCACTAGCCCAACCAGACTTCCCTGCCAATTAGAAAAAGGAAAAAGGAAGCTCTTATATTGAAGAAGTACCTAGAAAGGTGCAAATTTTGAACAAAACCTCCAGCTAACCTGTCCAGGGCACACCAGCCTTTGGCATTCAAAGTCCCATTTGTCTGGAAAATGGGTTTGAACCTCAAGTTGCAAAACGTACGGGAGCTTCATCATTCCTCTGGGTCTGGACTAAGGATTGTTTAAAAATCACTTTCAGCTCAGTGGGACAGACACGAACTCCAATGTGCAGGCTGACATCCCTTTGTCTGCTCACCCTTAGGGTGGGCAATCAATCCCTGCTACACATTTCTGTAGCTGCTCAGGAGCTCGATGGCTGAGGATTCCAGTAACACACGGCTGAGTCAAGTACCACAGAGGGGTCACTCACTGCATTTGTCTCCTCAAAAACACTTGGAAATTCCCCAGCTAGTGGGGCACTAACAGAGTTCCCAAAAACCCCAATTTCCTTTGTACATCAGATACACAGAGCAGCAACTGAGGAGGAACAAAAAGTGGCAACAATGAAATGATGCAGAGGATGTGGGATGAGACTGTATCCACCAGATTCCAACAGAGTCCAGCCCCACTCAGACCTCAGAGCAGTGAGGTATTCACTGGAGGGCTCAGGGTGAATTTATCCCCAACTCAGCCCCGCTGCCCACAGCCCTGCTGCTGTTACCCTGGGACAGCCCTGTGCAGGACAGCCCCACATGAGTTCTCCCACCTTGGGGGCCGGCATGGCTGGGCTCAGGGCCGTGTTCTTGGAAGAGGAGCCGTTGGAGCTTGCTGGTGATGTCTGAGCTGCCACGGATTTGCTGTTTGCACCATTTGCACCATTGGCTGCACTGGCTGAGTGGGAAAAAGTGAATTTGAATCCCCCAGCTGAAGTCCTTTTTGGAAGATTCTCTTTGTCTTCACTCTCCTTAGCTGAGGGACAAACATTGCCACACTTAAGTATCAGCTGCACATCAAGAAGTACAATCCACATCACAGTGCAATCGCAGGGCGAGAGCCAGCAGGTATTTTGGTTTCAATTCTGCTGCAATTCTCAGATCCCCAACCAAGCCCATCCTGAGCCCATCAGCAGCAAAACTGAGCAGGGCCTGGATGCTGAGGGCACGGGGAAATGGCTCACCTGGAGGACACAGGCACATTCAAACTCCTGATTTTGAATACCATCTAAACTTGTTATTTTAGTCCTAAACTGGCTTGCAAAGACACATTTAGATCTCATGACTCATTTACATGGAATACCCTGTACTGCTGCTTGAGGTACAGAGCACAAACCACAGGTTAGTTTAGGTGATACTCCACATATCTGCCATGAAGCACTTTCAGTACCAACAAGCTCAAACAGAGTAAATACCTTTTTTAGTTTCCATAAATTTCTCATAGCTATCTGGAAAATCATCTTCCTGTTTTGACTTCTCAACTGGAGGTACAACAGCTTCCCCTTCTTCCTCTTCATCTTCATTGAACCACATTTCTTCATCCTCCTCCAAGGCTCTGGCATCCCTGCGGAATCTATTGCTACGTAATATGGATGGGACACTGTAAGAGACACACACAGGGATTCCAGCTTAGCAGCTGTTTCAGTCTCAGGATCAGAAATGCCTTCCAGAGCTTTAGAGGGAATTCACTGCATTTGAGAAGGCAATGAAGCTTCATCTCTGGTTCTGCCCTCACCCCAAGACTCACCAACACCTCAGATAATGATGAGCCAGACTGAATCCCAAATCAGAGTGACAGAGCAATATTTTGCTCTTCTCTTATGGAGTGCTCTCTCTCCTCTTAGAGAGTTTTCTGAATATAACATTTAGTCCACTGGCCAACATCAGCTCTACTACACTTGGCCACAAGGAAAGGCAGATGCGGCTTTCCTCTAATCCAAGAAGTTTTCACCAAGAATGAAACCCAACCCCAGTCCCAGCCTCCTGCTCCTGCTGCCCTCTGCAAAAGAGAAAAGCAAGGAGCAGCCCTGCAGAGCAGCAGCCCCTGCCAAGCTCAAGGCACAGAAACTGTGGCCTACCTGTTCAGCTTCTGGCTTTGTCGGTCCTTTTCCTGCTCATATTTTGTCTTCAGTCCCTTGAATGTCTGAACATACTCAATAGATTCAAGTGCATTATAAAAATTTTCAACTATATGTGCAATAAGGGACTTAATATCTTCCTACAGGAGAACAAAACAGGGTTTCAGCCTCAAATAGGCACAAGCAGAAGTTCAGAAAGCTTTTTAGTTTGGAAAGTAACTGATTTCTTGCCCAGAACCAAAGCATTATTGTCCAATATTATACAAATGTGAAGCATGAAATCAGATTTATCCTTAATAAAAGAGATGAGATAGAGAAATATTAGGCTTCCCATAGAAACAAACAATGGACCCAGCAGTGTCCCAATTGTATTTGTGATACGTCTGTCAAACAAAAATCTTTTATGTAGGAGAGCTGTGCCCTGTCCTCCCCACAGGCTCCAGCTCTCCCCAGTCCTCAGCAACTACAGCAGCTCATGTGGGACCAAGAAGCTTTTGGTCAGTCCCCCTCCATCAAGTCTCTCACCATATCAGGCAAATGCTGCAATTCCTAATGTTCTTCTTGCTGGAAAAGACAGCAGCTACCATATCCTACAACTAAAAACCACTCTTCACTTTCACAGACCACAAAGATTCCCAGCAAAGCCTCCCACACATGTAGGCACTGGCAGCAAGTGGCTCAGGAGCTGCTGCAAGTCCTTGTTTTCCAAGGAGCTGGGTGCTCCTGTAACAGTTGGAGCTGCAGCTGCACTCACCACTCTAATGAACTCGAACAGCTCAATCACAGCAGAGTTGAGCAGGTTGTAACGAGTGCCATTGTCCAGCAGGGCATTGATAACTGGCTCAAAGAGGTTTCCCTTGGTGATGTAACGGTTGTAAAATTCATCTTTCAGGCCGATTATCCTTCTCATAAAGCGAAGAGCACCTGTGGGAAGAAAAATTCAAGGAGTTAATAAACACATGCCAGGGCTCGTGGAAAGAACTGAAACCCCTTATGTTACCCAGAGGAAGATGCACCCCCAAACCCAGAGGATTACAAGCTCATCCATACTCATTAAAACAAATTCCAAGTTCAAGTGTACACTGGAACACCTTCCACACAGTGCCCACCATGCCTGGAAGAAGGAAATCACAATAGCTCCATACTCACACAAGGCCAGAAATGTGTGTTTTGAATTCATCAATACCAGCACTCTTCTTAGCAAATCTTTGTTCATAATGTAATTCTTGATATGATATGTGTGGTGTTCCACACAAAAAGTAAGCAGCTCCAAAATTAAGGCAAGTAGTTGTGCTGTTTGGTAATTATCTGCAAGACAAATGAACAACGTCAACTTTCAGTAGCAAGGTTGACTAAGAAAAAGAAAACCCACTAACTCAAAAACAGATGAAAATGTTCCTTCAGCTTCCAGTCATCTCAAGTGAATCAAAGCCCCTGCACCTATTTCGTAAAAAGTATTAAAAGAAATAAAATATGGGCATATCTAACTTTTTTTTAATAGAATACCATACACAGCACAGAAGACAAGTTTCAAAATGGAAAGTCAATTCAGACTTACCAGGACAAATTGTATTACTCTTAGTGGATCCAACTACTGCATCTGATACAGAGAAAATAAAAACAAAAATCAGAAAAAGGTTTTCAAAGCACTGTCAAGATTTAAAAGACAGGGATAAACAATCTACCAAGTGGTCAGATTTTTCATCAGATCAAAAGTTTGTGAGATACAGGGACATAAACACGCAGCAAGAATGCAGCCAGGTGAGATTTCCATATTTAATTTACTTCACAAAGTTTTAAATTCATCTAGGTGAAAATGTATAACCTAAAACTTAGGAATATGATACAGAATAAAAACACCAATCCTAAATTTTTCAAATAATGCATTAAAATGAGTACTACAGATATTTTACAAGTTTTATTTCTGTATAAAATGTGCAAAACTTTTTTTTTTACTTAATATTTAATATAAGACTTACAGACACTCTCTGCTTTACAAGAAGTACTTTTAAATACAATTAACAACCGTATATTAGCATGATTAACATCAAGGAAGTGCATCTTCCACAAAGCACAGCACGAAGCTACAGCAGCATCCAGAGCTGCAGGGAAGAGCTGAGAACGGCTGCCCATAGAGCCCCCTGTCTCTGGGGGAGCAGCACTTTCCCATAAGCACACTCCCAGCTGGCATCACAGGCTGTTCCCTGGGACCAGCACTCTCAGTCACTGCCAAACACTACAGGCCTGAAAGGAAGAAAAAGAAAATGGAAATATTCAGTACCTTTTTCACATTTATCCTCTGATGTATTGGCCAGAAGCGGCGCAGTGAGAACATGCATACAATGGTTGTAGAAGAAATTGAGAAATTCACTCTTTTCTGTTTTCTAAAACAAAAATAACTTTATTAAACACTGGGACTTGTACACAGGCTTTTAAATAAGAAAGAACAGTAACACAGAAAACAGCCTATACAGAATTCTACTGGCTCCTTCAGGTCTGCCTGTATGTTTGTTTGGTCTGCAGGACTGTCTTTGCTCAAGGAAGATCAGTTTTTGCATTTTGGGACAACTAACCTAGCTCACCATCACCAAAAAATCCCCACCATGCAAACATCTACTGAAAAAACATCAACAACTCAAAAAGCTTGACAAAACGTTTTTGATGAACACCTGCACAATGCCCCAAAATGGAAACATTAAACTTATTTTTGGCTTGCTTAAATTCAGTATCAGAGCAAACACAGAGAATTTCAGGTTTTTGGCTCTGCTGAAGCAGTGCAGTATTTGTAACCCCCACATCTCCTTACATTGGCTGTGGCCAGCATATTTTCTGGGTCAATCAGAGTCCTCAGCAGCCCCATTAACTGAACAGCTCCCCCGAGCTCTGGATCTGTGTCGCAGATCATCTGCTCAATGACCACATTGATGAGGAGGATGTCCTGCAGAAAAATCCCAAACAAATACACCACCAAACAATTAGACACAGTTTCAAGAGTGGAAAGTAATTTCCATAGTCTCTGTAATTTTTTGAAGACAATTTTAAATGAAACTGAAGAATTGAGAGTTGCATTTCGGTACATAAATTCTGGCAAGCACAACCCTCCATACCTACAATCCTTGTTAGTCAGATTTCCAAAACTGTAAACTCATACAACACCAACATGCTCAGAAACGTTTGTATATTAAACCTACTTTGTACTTCTAGAGGTTTGTTTTGCTGTTTTGTTTCCTGCTTGCCCAAAGAGTGGTATACGCAACAAACTGCAAACGACTGTGACTTACATCATCACTCTGCTGGGCCTCTTGCATCACAAATTCTCGGACCATGGATGGGCTAAATTCTACTAGATAAGAAAATATATCTGTAGCAGCAGATCTAACTTGCAGATCATCCATTCCCTAATAAAGAGAGAAACTGATTAGCAGGAACAAATTAAGCTGGTATTTATTATCAAGTAAAGCCGCTAGAAACAGGCAGTTTTAAGTTTTGGGAACATCTCATTACCAGAGTTTCTATGCGAAACACAGTAATAGGGTTACAGAAAAACAACAATAAGCCAGCTAAATGAATTGCAATGTTGAGGCAGCAACAGCTGCTTCAACCACAGGAGTGAAAGAAATTCTGTTTTCCCACTGCTGATTAGGACAGATTAATCTGCTAATGACAGGATTACGGGATCTTTCAGGAGGAACCAGCCAACAGTTTCTTTCAGGAGGAACCAGTACAACAGTTCATTACCTAAAAATACTTCTCTAGCTCTGGGCCAGCAACAACCACAACTATAATCCAGCTGCACAAAGAGCCTCTGCCAGTTTTTACACCCCCTTGTCCCAAGGACTGTGCTGACCACAGGCTCACACAGAGTAAAAACACCCAGAGCAGCCAGGTCAGGCACTTAAGAGCTGGAGGCAGCCTCTGCATTGAGAACACTTCCATCAACTCCCACTCCCAAGCACAGCAAAGCTGACACAGAGGAGCTCAGCAGAGCCAAAACTGCTTCAATGACTGTGGCTCTTCTACTTGGTTAAAATCAGCTCGAAATTTCACTCACCATTACAATTTCAAGAGCTGGAAGAATTCCCAACTTTGCCAAAGTTTTGAAAAACGCATCTCTGTTCTGAGGTTGTAAGGTCTGAGAAAAGGCGCAAAATTCCTTGAAGAAGTTCACCTGCCATACAGGGGAAAAGAAATTAGAGGTGTATTTGGGTCAGAAAACTCCCTGAAAGGATGAAACAGTTATATTTTGTAGCAGAGTTTGTGTGCTGGCCGATTCTATGGAAATCTCACTGTGACTGCAGAAGAGTTTCACTGTTTCTCCTTCATCCCTACCACCTAAAGCCTTGGAGGCACCACAGGGAGCTGGGACTTACCAGTTCACACCGCTTGTCGTCATCTGTAGCTTCATCTGTCAATTGTGCAAAAACTTCTGATAAAAACTTCTCGTCTTCCTGTGCAACACACAAAAGGAACACACCTTACACAGCGCCTCTGAAAAACAACTTCCATCCTTACAGGATCCAACCCTGCAGAAAGTCCAGCTCTCTGTCCAATTTATCCCAAAGAAGACAAATGCCAGAGCACACATCCAGTGGGATCTTTCCCAGGCCATTGTTTCAGCACTCCCTCTGAGCAGCAGAAGCAGCTCCAGGCGACCAGAGCCAGGTGAAGCTGAGCTCAGTGACGGTCCCTAAAACTGCAACTAAAAAGTGCCAGGCAAGGGACAACTTTGCAGCCATGTCCCCATTACCTTACTCACAATAAAACAACCTCTCCCACTTGCATGTCTTCTGCTTTGCCAAGCTGGGAAACTTTATGGACTACTACTGGCTTTTCACATTCACATCCTCTGTTACAAGAGATAAATTTAAGTATATACAGGAACACCCCACTTCTTGCAAAATATTTCAGTTACCCCATAAGATCAAGAGGTACTCAAAATCCAGGGTGAACATCGGCATCTCTCAACGGTTTGGGCACTTTTTGACCTTTGATTATTATGCACTCTTTCACATTGAAAATAGTATTGGTGTTCTCTCAAATTCAAATATTTCTGTTACCTTTTAAAGACAATATAAATCTGACAGCAAACAGTAACGTGCTACACATTTACAAAATTTTGCATCACTGTGCTAATTCAACTCAATAAACTTGTGCATTGAACAAAAATGAACACAACAGCACCATTCCAATAAATATATGTGAACTTTACATTGCATAACACAGACTGTGCTTACCTCTCTATTTTGCTGTGTGCCTGTCACTAAAATCTGCCTGCTTTATTAGAGTAACTTAACACAGAATTTTTACAGTTACAGCAATGTCAACCAAAGACTGGCAAACCTTTTCCTGACAATTTTAAGATTTGGGGATAGAAGTGCTTTACAAACAAATGATACCTGGAATCAACATCACAGGGAGTGCAACATACACAGATTTAGTAGTTTATTTTAAGCTTTGCTGGCTTAAACAGCTTAATTAAGCCTGTTACAAAAAAAACCCGCAAAATTCAAACCATACTACAATCAACAGCAGATATAGTAGAAAATCCCTACTGCAGAACACCTGAGCACAGAAACATCTCCTGCTTGTCTAAGACTGCTACTCAGCCCAGTCCTGTGTCCTGAAGCATGGGATGGATGGAGGTTCCTTTCCCACTTGGCTGCCCTTCCAGAAGCAGCAGCAGCACTGGGATCTAGTGCTCCATGGCATGTAGAAAGGAGCTTTGCTGCCGTGGCAAACGCAATCTCCTGCTCCTCTAAACTGCCTCCTCCCAGGGAGCTTTGCCAGTGTATTTATGGTAACAGGACGTCCCATGTGTTCCCCAAACTCAAAGGAGCTTTAGAGTTCTTGTGCCCAACAAGCTGATTTACACCACAGGCCTGCGAAAACAGTCCTGGACCTGAGGTCCTCGCTGCTTCAACTGGGAATTTTCCTCACGTGTGCTATAATATCTTTTCCATAGGTGCTTTCCTCTCAACCAGTAATTCTCAAGGATCAACATTATCTGTAAATCACCACACATCTCAATTACAGGCTTTAGAATAAGCAGGCAAACCTGTGTGCCACATACTCCATCTATGATGGCAAAGACAGTGACAGCAGAACCAGCAGAGAACTGTCAGAGGATTTCAGAACCTTTTGCAAGGAGTACTCAAGGTAACAGCAAACAAGAGTTCTCTATTACTGCACAATTAAATATTCACTACTGTACAGCCACAATGAAAAAAAAAGAACGCTACAGACTTTAAAATATCTAAATGCAAACAGGAGTGTGGCCTCAGGAGCATAACATTGAATTTATTTTTAGTTTTTGAAAATATATGCAAAAGAATTAAAATGAAAATCTTTATTTAACACAAAACTATTAATTTTGCAAGAGGGGTTTATTTTTTGTTTCTTTCCACTATTAAGCCACAAAGAACATAGTAGAAAGAAGCTAAATAGCATACTCACGCAATTACTCAGTTTTATATACTGCAATTACTTAGTTTTATTTTCCAGTCCTCTATTGAACTCTTTACCATATTTCACCCATATCTGAACTCATTAGCACATTCCATATGGATATGTTATGTCTACAGTGCCCCTTTCTTTCCACCATTTTTACTCCTTTCCTCTTATCCTCAACTCTTGGTGTTTCACAGAGGCTTTCCACACTCATCCCAAGAGGTCTGTGATGTATCCTACACAAATGTACAATTTTTGGACACAAATAAACAGAATAAAGCCACTTGGGTACCCATGAGTTTGCACAACACAGCACCAACTGAAAGTCCCAAAATACCATGAATTCACACAGCTCTTCACCGAGGCTCCTTCTAGGGTCCCTTGGAGTCAACTACCTTGGAGCCTCTTCTGACTACAAAGTGTGCAGGACAGCTTTTCATAAAGTAACAGCTTGGTTATTTATTAATTATTACTTCTGGATATCAGTACGAAGAAACCCGTAGCAACTAATTACTTAATCTTTAAGACAACACAAACATTTGAAATTAGTACCATAATGTAACAGTAGTGTAACAGGAATAGTTCTGAACATGCTCTTTTGAATCACAGATCCAGAATATGTGACAAAAACAGCATAATGTCCCTAATACAGAATACAACAAGCTGCCTGTTCTCTAAATACCTACGCAAACTTGATCAAAATTGTATATTGCTTGGTAATCAAGAAGAAAAATCTTCAGCTTTAGAACCCATTAAAAATATTAATATACTCACCTGAAATGTACCTTTTCAAAATACAAAATCAAAGGTATCAGAGAGCAGGGGAAGCATCCGAAACATTGTGCAAATGATGTGTGGGATTAACTGTAATTCATTTTGAAACTATAGCTACAGGTATCTACAAACAATCCACCTAGACTATATGAAGAACCACTTACCTGCAACATACTGACAATCTCAACTTTGTTGAAGAAAATAAAGGAAGTGAGGGTAGAAAGAAAATTCTCTTCAAAAACAGATGGTGTCGGCAAGATGATGTCCTGAATATACTGTACCCTGTAAGTCTGGTGGATTTTTTGCCTGAGTTCAGAGTCTGTAATAGGAATAACCTCCTTAAACTTTGCTGTTTTGGTCAAGAACTCCCTGTGCCGTTTTGGCTGAGCCAAAGAAGGATCATACTCGAGGCATCCGACCACATCCATAATACACTCATCAGAAAACATCACCTCAAACAGAGTTGCTTTGTTGAGGAACAAAATCCCTCTAATAATTTCATACAAATGATGCAAGCCTTCAGTGTTCTCTAAATTCTCGCATACTTGGAAAAGCTGTAGCAGTTTTTTAATGTAGCCTTCATTCTCCAAGGCCAGTGCCAGCTTTTCCCTACGGATGGGTGAGGAAAGAACAGAGGTAACTAGGTCAGCAATCTCTTCAAGTTTGTTGAGTTCACAAGTGGGAAGGTCAATCAGAGGACTGGTTTCAGGCATTTCCTCTATGTGTTCCTCTTCTGACTCAATAAGGTCCTGCGTGACTTCCACTGAAGGATCCTTACCCTGAACCTAAGGCAAGAGTGGACACAGTTACTGTCTGATCCCAAAATGTACCCAAAAATGAGCAGGTCAGTAACTGGAATAACAACACATGTCAATTGCCCAGTGTGTCTCAAGGCAGCTGCAACGAGATCTAAGTTCTCTGGTTCCTTACAGCACATTTGCAGTTCCACTGCACTCCAACAAGCTGTTGCCTGAGGCCAGCTGGGAGAAGGACAATTAAACCACGGAACTTTGGCAGTCCCTTTCTAATAAACACAATCACACAAACTGCCCTAGAACACTGACCACCTGAGTCTCACCATTACAGTGATTTTTCAAAAGCCTGATATTCAATCATGAGAACAACTGGTGCTCTAAGTAGGGGCAATTTAAGACCTTGCACAGAAAAGAACAAATATTTGCCTACTTTACAAGAAGGTTTAAAAAGGATGCACAAATACATCAAGTCACAGAAGACACTAAAACACCTGGAAAAACCAGCAAGTTTCAGTTTACTGTACCTGGCAGATTTTTTCCCAAATTTCATCACAGCCAGCTTTTTCTTGAAAACTCAGTGCTAAATCATAGTTCTCTGCTTCTGACCAAACAATCAAGGTGTCCTGTTTGAGATAAAACCAAGAAAGTAATTGTTTCTGAAACAGGTCTGCATTGCATATTAACCTCTATTCCTTTAAAGTTAATGTCCACAGAATAAATAATTTTAATTAAAGCTACACTTGTCAAAAAAAAAAAGCATAAAACACTAAAACATTAAGTCATCTGTTCTGCCATATGGAATGGAACATCAGCTTTCTTTCTTGTTATTTTATGACCACTACCTTACACAAAACATATGTAAAGATACTATTTTTCACATCCAAGCCACTTATGGTGGCATTTTTCTGCAAGACACATTCCTTGAGCAACAGTCTTGAAATGGGAATGCACACACTAGATTAAGAAAACATACAATATAACAGGTTAAGTATTTTCATATTTAGTAAGATTGAAACAAATCCCCTAAGATTTCAGTTTTCCCTCAGAAAGTGTTTAAGACAATCCTAGCTAAGTGAGATCTAATGCCTAGCTAATGCTCAAATATTCCTTTCTGAATTAAAAGCCATACAGCCTGAATAATACAAAACTCCTAAGTTCTTACTAAAGTTACAACCGTCTTGCCAGTTATTTTCATAACAGGTTTTTCTTCTCTGTTACTATTGTCTCCATCAATTCAATTTGTGCACTTGCACAGCAGATCTGGAAGTTTCGATGGAATTTCTGAATAGGCTAAAATGGTTTTTGAAGAGGTTTTATTAGGACACTTGCTGCTGTCCTGTAAGGAATGCAAACTGGTACTTCAACATTCAAATATAGAGAGATTGTGGTTTAACCCATCTGCCAAGGAAGTACCACACAGCTGCTTACTCTCCCACCACTGGGATGGGAAGGAGAATCAGTACAAAGTGAAAGTTCTGTTCTTGATGTAAGAACTATTTAAAAAATGAAATAAAGTAAAATATAATGAGCAATTATAATAGTTACAGCAAAAAAAGGAAGGGGAAGGAATGAATAAACCCTGACAGATAAGTGATGCTCAGCATCACCTGAGCAGCAATCGGCCCCTCCTGGCCAACCCCTCCACTTTATCCACTGCCCCTGTTATCCCAGGGTATGGAGTATCCCTCTGGCCAGGTCAGCTGTCCTGGCCACACTCCCTCACAGCTCCTTGTGCAGCTCCTCACTGCCAGAGCATGGGGAACTCATCAGTTCTTGACTGAAGGTAAGCATTGCCCAGCACAGCTAAAACATCCCTGTGTTATCAATGTCATTCTCATCCTAAATCCAAACCACAGCACTACACTAGCTACTGAGATGAAAATTAACTCTGTCTCAGACAAAACCAGGAGAACAGTTCCCTGTCCTACAGCAAACTCATCTTCATATAAAAATATCCAAACAGAGCAGCTCTGCTAACACTCCAGTATATTTGATGACCTCCAACAAAACTGTTCAACATTCCAAGTTTGACTTCCTGAACTGTTACCACAGTTTTTTAAATATTGAAGTGTTTTTTAAACACTAGCAAGCTCTTGCTTAATGGTCAGTAAGGTAATTTGATTCCCACATTTACAATGCTCAATATGCACCACACAAGTCATCAAGGCTGGTTAGGTCTTTAGACCACTTTTAGTGAACACAAAACATTAAGAGTGGTATCTTTAAGCTCAGCAAAGAAACCCAAAGAAACAGCTGATGATATTCCTTAGGAAGCTTCAGGGGCAACAAGGTTTAAACAGACCTTTGTAAATACAGTTATCTGGGCTTACACAGGTCAGGGAGCACTCCTCTACTTCCAGTTGCAAGGGGACTGACATTTGGGAAGGACTGCTGGCATGGGACAGTAGGTTCCCTCTTCCATCAGCAGTTTTTTGGAAAACACACACCTGTCTCAACAAACACAACCTCTCAGCTGCTACAGCTACCACTGGAACATGAATGAACATCAACAGCACTGATACGGTATTAATTCTTCAGTTCATTTCTGCAGTAACCCTAATCCCTCAATATCCATGGGGAGTTGTATATCTTGGGGGCTTTGTCTTTGCCCTTTTTTTTTCCTTTGAAAATAAAGTTAAGAATAACATCACCGTTGACAAATGCCTACCAATAGATCCATTTCCTTTTCCTAAAATAATCACAGGCCATACTAAAAACAATGTTTTGCACAGATATACTTTGCACAGATACAGTTTTTTTCCTTTCTTACTAATTTTTACACATTTCTTTAGAGAAATGTAGTTTCCCTGTTGTGGAAAGAACAGAGTTCATGGCACAGTGGTTTCAGTATTGCTGTGAGTTGCTTATTTATATTACAGTGTCCTATGTGACACTTGCACTTTTCTCCTACAGAGACAAATATTAATAGAGAGCCTCTCTGCTGTCAGGCTCCAACTCACAACTGGTCCAAGTTCTTAGAGCTGACATGGTTTTCGCTCACAGCTGTCCCCCCTTGTCTCCAGCTTGGGACATCTGGATCTCTGTATTTACCGTGCGCCATTTCAGAGTCAACTACTCAACTAGGCTTCAAGGGAAAAAAATAATTGTGAACTGCATGCACTGAAAAGCCTCATCAACTCCCTGATCTGGTTCTTGTTCAGAGATTAATCCAAAAATAATTCTATTCAATTTTATGGCTGCTACAGAATTCCAAATCTGAAATGTTTACCTTGAAACATTCTGTGTAAGTACTGATGCCCTGACACTCAAAATCAATGCACCCCCAGGTAAGCTGAGCCTCAGAGGTGCTTCACTGAACAAAGAAGGACACACACATTCAGCAGCCCTATTCATAGCCCAGGATGATTCAAGTAAGAGAATTAACAAGTAACTTAAAATTACTCCAGGCAGCCAGGGACTGCAGTCAAAAATTTGTGAAAATTCTCCAGTTACTGAATGGTACTTGTTACAATCTGTACTGCCCACACAAAGGAGAGGTTATATAACCATTTCCAAAAATATTTCAGAAAGACTGAAAGATGGTTTCAACAGAAAATAATTGTCCAATACCAATATAAGACGTACTCATCTGGCACGCACTTCCTGCATGACCTCAGGCAACCCACGAAGAGCAGACAGACACCTTCGAGGCTGAGCTCTACCACTCCCACCTGCTTAGAGGTGATGCTGCTCCATCCATGAGCAACAGCAATGATCCTTAATTCACTCAAGCACCACATAATGACAAAAAAAGATTAATTCTGAACAAAAACTGAAACTCAGAGCAGTTCAAACCCTTCTCCAGCGCTGGTACTGGTTTGTACAGCGTCTGTTACTCCACCCCTCCGTGTTCCTGCACTGCACCACGTCCCCATGCCAACACCAATGCCTCGCACAGGGAAGCAGATGGGGAACACGTGCTGATAAAAATGAATCCAGCAGGAAGACATGTTTCAACTGACTCAGTCCTACATCTAACCTGCCATACCGTAAAGTGAATGCTCCTGATAGCATGAAAAATGAGTAAAGAAGCCCTCTGGCAACTGCCTCAGCTAGCTTTAACAGCACCCCTGCAAATGTGTTAAATCCCAGCCACCAGGAACTCCTATTTTGCTTCGAGCAAAGCGCTCTGATGTCACATGAGTGATGGTAACTCTGGGCAAAAGACAGGATTTGCACACAATCTTCATCTCAGAGCTGCAAGCAGAGCACACCCAAAGCAAAGGTAACACCAGAAGGCAGCACTCCCAGTAAGGATTACTGCAGCATGTCTTTCAGCCATGAACTCACTCTTTTGCCAGGGAACAGTAACCTCACACAGAGGCTGAAACATCAAATAAGTGTGGTGCCAACATTTAAAACTACTCCTTTCAGAGTCTTCAGAACACATCTGACCCTGCCCTCTGGCTAATGTGGGTTGTCCAGCAGAGGTGTGTAACTCTCGAAGCTTATGTCCCAAAATCCAGGGGGACCTAAAACTCTTCAGGCTCTCATGTTCTTTGCATTCATCTAACTAGAGATAATTTTACATTGTATGCAGAGCAGCTTGGCACCTATGTCCAACCCATCCAAGCCCAATTTCCCTTGAGAAAGCAGTCGTGATGACAGTGTGCCCAACACCTGGACAGAATGAATTCCTCAGGAACCACAAACATGACTGGAGCAGGGAGGTAACAGGCCTGTCCTGTTTGGGGTTAGACAATAGCTACAGCATGACTTGGCACTAACAGCGCAATACTGGAAGTCAGAGACTGATGCACAGCACCAAAAAATCAGTGGTTGGTTTCCTTTTTTCACAGGATGCTGTTATGCAAACCACAATTAAGCGTAAAGTACTCTCTAAGTCCAGTCAAGCCATTTTCATGATGACAGATGTGTAGGCAGGGCATGTTTCTTTTCCATCAAGTTGCACCACCCTGCCACTTTCCCCAAATCCAAGACAATGAACTCGAGGACAATGCTCTGTGTCAACCAAAAGCTGCACGAGGTTATACAAACCCTAAGGAGCGAACAGCGAAGCAAACGCTTTCTGTCACACAGACACAAAAGCATTAGTATCAGAAATAAAAGCCGGCCAAAATAAACTTCAACTTGAGTTTTTCTAAATTATGATCTACCTTTTCCACAAGAAAAATGGTAACAAAAGCTACTTAAGTAAAAAAGGCCTACAATTAATCAGCTGTAGTTTCAGGAAACAGGGTGTGAAAGGAAGCGTTTTAAAACTTTACAGCAACAAAATCTGCATTTGTATTTCACTGTGTATAGGTTTCCTCTAGTAAACAGGAAGCAGTTCAAGACTCTTGGCTTCTGGAGCTCTGCAGAGCTCCTTCCTCAGCATGGCCCCCCCAAGGAAAGCCTACAGCCACCAACCCCTAACAAGCGAAATGCAGAAACCACAGCAAACAGCCCCGTGGCCCAAAACTCCACCTCACTCCTAACCTAAAGTGAGCCAACCAATGTTGATGAGACAACAAAGTCTCTTTCTCAAATTCTCACATTGTAACTTGTCACTATAACAAAATCCTCAAAGATTTGTGTCCCTCTGTATCTTAGGAAGAACAAAATTACTGTTTTCTACAGTGCTGAAAGACTTCTGGATATCATAATGATAAAGAACAAGTATCAAACACTGAAGGAACAGACACTCTACTGTATAACAAAGGAAGACAGAAAAAACTCCAGAAAACCCATGAGAACAATGCAGGCAGAGACATCAAAAAACCATGCTGAAAAGGGGAAAACAATAAAAGCATAAGAAATTCAGTAAGCTGATTTTTTTTCAGTGGATGACACAAAAATAACCTATTAAAATTGCTCCCAACTGTTTGCTTCTTTGTCTTGCAGGAGGTTTACCCCTAGGAAAGGTAACTCTCACCATGGCTTGTTGCTTTACCTAGGACAACAGGAGCTTTCAGGGCTCAAAATAAAAACTGAACAGCCACAACAAAGAAAGAAGTCCCATAAAGACAAATTCCTTATTTCCAGAAAAAGAACTCAATAAATAAATAAATACACTTCAACAGAGCTGGCCAAAGTTTTGCCTCCCTGATTTTGCAATTAATATCAGATGGCCTGGCATGGGAGACAAAAGTTACATGTACGTGTTTCCAACTATCTTTCCTGTAATTATTTCAATATTTATCCAAATTGCATATATTATCTTCAAAGCCTGAAGTCCAAAATGTATTTTTCTAGAAGACCCACATATTAATTTCTAGAATGCAAAATGTTTAGCACCCACAGGCTTCTAAGCAATTTTTTCACCTCTATAAAAAACACCATCAACAATTGCATGTCATCCCGCTTTTCCTTTTTCCTGAAAAATGCAATTACTCTGAGCACAAAATAATTCCTCAGCATCAGTGAGCACAGAAAGCAAAACCTAGCAATAATACTTGCCTGCTGTTTTTGATATGCAGTATTTGGATTTATCTTCGATTCTAACAGTAGTGAACCTGAAAAAGGTACGAAGAGAGATTTACTGAATCCAACAAAACAAACATCTCCACACATCTTACACCACTGCCCACATGTCAGCCAACAGATTCTCAGCTTAATCCAAATCTCTCAGAAAAGCCAAAAGAACCACTTCCTTTAAATAAAATTTCCTAAAACAAGCCAGATAAGACAAAATTCAAGAGGAATATCCCTATTAAAATACTTTTTTTCCTCTTCTAATTTAGTCCAAAATCCACTGCAGCATTCTTTTCTCCTGAAATCTAGTGCAAGAACCAGCTTGTTTAGTGGTCTTTTAGGCCAACTATACAAATTCCAGCAGGTAACGTGCTGCCCGGTATAAAAATGTTTTTGTCCAGAGAAGCCACGTGGGCCACTTGCTTTCATTCCCTCCAGCTGCCCTTCAGAAGTGAATCACCCAGCTACTATAACGCAGGGACTTCATCTTGTGTGTGCAAGTAGTGTATGTCTCCTGGCAACAGCTCAGCAGTCTTAGGTGGTTTATTTAGCACATTAGCACCTGCCGGCTGACAAAGTGGGGAGCACGTACCTCCCCCCTCTAAAAAAGACCCTTTAAAGTGACTTTAAAGTGCAATAAAACACAAAGGACGCCACCCGACAAGAACACAACCAGTGAATTCCTGAGAAGAAAAAGAGCAACAACCGAACAACTTCTTTACAGCAGTAAGAAAGGGAGGAAAAGAGCACCTTAAAAGCAATATATTGCTCTGGAAGAGAATAAAATGTCCTCGCATGTCACAGCTTTAGCTCTGTTCAGGCTGGGGTAACTGCATGGAGCTGAGTCAGGGGAGGTTTAGGACGTATATCAGGGAAAGGTTCTACCCCAGAGGGTGGTCGGGAACTGAACAGACTTCCCAGGAAACGGTCCTGAGGCTGCAAGAGCTGCAGGAGCTCCCGGACAACGCTCTTAGGCACACGGTGGGATTGCTGGGAGGTCTGTGCAGGGGCAGGAGCTGGACTTTTGATTATCCTGACGGGTCCCTTCCAGCTCAGTATACTCCATAATTCCATTAACTGGGAGGGGAAAAGCCTAGGACCACGGTAGCAGACACTGCTGTGGCTTGTGGGCTAAGGGAACTTCACACGAGCCGCAAGATAAGGGAAGACACGGAGAATGGAAATAATAACAATAACAACAATAATCCTCTGGGGTGTCCCAAGAGAAAGCATCATCAGCCGAGCCCGGCGATGGTGGGTGGCAGCCCTGGCTCGCGGGGCCCGGAGCCGGGCGTGGGGCGAGGGGAAGGGGCCTGGGCAGCCCCGGCCACACTCTCACCGTCCGACTCGGCGCGCACCAGCAGCGACATCCCCTTCAGCCGCTCCACGTAACTGGAAGAGACGTGCCCGGTGCCCCTGTCGTCCCATTGCCGATCCTCGTTGAGCGTGTAGACCTTCACCCGCCGGCGGGTGTCCGACATGGTGCAGCCCCGGGCCCGCTCCGCCTCCGCGGGGGCGATGGAGCGAGGGCGGCGGGGAGCAAGCGGGGCCGCCGGGCGGCTCAGGGGCACCGCGAGGCCTTTAACGTGCCGCTTCCCATGGCGAGTCAGCGCCGCCGCGCCCCGGCCCGGGCCTCGCTGGCGCCGCTCCGCCTCAGCAGCTACTACAACGCCGCCGCCATCTTGTAACCCGGCTCGGGCCGCCTTTCTCTTCCTCCCTGCCTGGGCACGGGCTCCCCTCGCAGGGGCTACGGCGGCCGCCCGCTGCCGCCGCGCCGCCGACGGGACGGCGGCCACAGGGGCGGGGCCTGCGCGTGCTCCCTCACGGCGCCGAGGCGGGAACGGGGAGGTGGGAAGAAAATGGCGGCTGCCGTCACCCACAGCCTACCTTTTAACGCCCAGGGCGCCTAAAGGGGGAAATGGTTCACATATTCCCCCGAAAAAAGCTTTCCCCCCCCCTTTTAGTTTTCTGGTTTTGTTTTTAGTTTTTTTGGGTTGTTTTTTTTAAAGTCTGTCTAAGAGCTGCTGCCACCGCTGACGAAACACGTCTCCCNCCCCCCCCCGCATAAATTGCCACCCACCGTCGCCACACGAAACGACAGGCGAGTTCCACACCCCGGCCAGGGTAAATTTAAACTACACACGCAACTGAAATACTTTCAATTTTTAGGAAGAATTTTTTTTTTTGCATCACAAAACGGCAAAAAGGTTAGTGAGCGGCATCTTCTTACAACAACAGCCATACTGTAACGTGCCGTCTGTGCCTGCTTTGTTACATCTCCACAGAAGGCTCGAAAGCTAAACTGAAGGTGAGGCTTCAAAAATGAAGAGAAACGTGCTTAATTAGCCCTTACACACAGCGTGCCATTTAAGACAGACCACTTGCCAAGCTAAACACCATCTACACACTTCCTCTGTACTGCAAATAAAAAAATAATTACATCTCCGTTCTTACGTGGGAATAGGGAAAAAGGACCCAAAAGCATTCAAGGAGTAAAGGTGTGTGAAACAGCGGGAAATTGTGGACCAGGGGAAGCTTGAATGGGTCTCCAAACCCAATTTTTGAGGCTCTGAAGGGGAAGGAGGGGAGGACAAGTTCTCCTGAGGCCAGGGTGTGTCTCATTCCCAGACAAAGCCAGACTTTCCTGGCTCTTGCCTCACGGTGAAAGCAGTTACACCGGTAGGGCTCTTATTCACATGACTGGCATTTCTCTGCGCTCAAGTTCAAATGTCGTTCCAGAGGAAGGGAAAGAAAGTGTTTCCAACAAACGATGCCACTCAAAGTAACTATATGCAACTTTCCCAAACATTCTCTGGGCAGATTTAGAAAACTTAGCATATAAGTAACATTCAAGTCTCAGCTTTTGCTTTGATGTTCATTGTAGCAGGATTCATCATACAGTCACCAAGAAAATACTGAGAATTATCATATACACTTATTTTTAGCTGTATAGGGGCACACTTTGGGACATGTGCATCATTATGGCTAAGTGAGTCAGTAACTATAAAAAGACCATGTTAAGAAGTTTCAAACCCCTGGATTGAGAGTCACATGAACCAGTTTACAGTCAGGTTCCACACAAGCCTTCCCTGCTATGTTTTAGTGGCCTTTCCTCAGAAGGTATTACAAGCTCAGCATATTTCTACCTTAGAGAAACCTCAACAAAAAGCAAACACACAAAAAGAAACACAAACCCCAATGGCCACAGCATATTTCTGCCTCAGGACATCTGCTGCTCATGAACTGTCTCTCCCCTCTGCACGACATCTGTACGTGCTTTTTGTCTCTTCAAACCAAATGCACAAAAATAAAAGCATGACTTCTACTCATGATTAAATGCAGCACTTCTCAAAATATATAAAACAGCAAGAAACCACTGCAGAGTACTTCGGAGCAAATTCTTATAATGAATAGCTACAGGAAGGAGATAAGTGAATTAGAACTGTCCTGAAAAACTATTTCTCAGGCTTCAGCTGTGAGATAAATCCATGATCTTTCCAGGCATGAACTCAACGACCTCTGTGGAAAAATACCACTCCAGAACACAGAGGGATTGCACTCACTCAGATGCTGGGCTTCTCTTTGCCCAAAACAGCATCCAGGGGGTTATAAAGCCCAGCATGACCCTGCCATCGATACCCACAATCAGCAAGTCAATTCTGGGGGCTTTGCCTGGACAAGACACGTGGTATTTGCCCCAACAAATGTTACATACAGGATATAACCCAGGCTAAGACCAGGAAAGCATACGAGTCTCTGCTCTTTAAGACACACAGAAAGCAAAGCAATGTTTTCCTCTGTGGTGTTGCACCTGCCAGCAGCTCATCCTTCCCCAGTACCACCATTGAGTTATCAATGTTGAGAATTCCCTGTTCTTTATCAAAACAAAGCATTTCATTAGGGTAGACAGGAGACAGAGCAACTCACAAGTGTCACAGCATGAGCAGCAGAGAGGCTCTTTTTTCTGTTTTTCCAAGCAAGACAGACAACCCATTCCTAAATCACTTAAAATTTCTTGGAGTGAAATTAAGAGACTGTATCATTCCCTCTGGCAGGTAATCCCAGAAGTACAATTAGGCCAGCTCTTAATACTTTTATGATAGCACTTTTAATATTTATTGCTGGCATTTAAAGATACCCCAGCCCCTGACTCTTTGCACATGCATGAAAACTTCAGACTTGTCAAATAAAGGCATTTCTGGCCCTCCTGAACTGTTGCAATGCTGCACCTGCCCAGCTTCACTCTCCAAGGCAATTTCTTTCAATGGCTCCATTTAAGTCAGGTCATTACAGAAGCTAATTACATTGAGCAGTAAGAAAGAAGAAATAAATCACTATTTCAAACACAAAAAACCATCTGCTGCAAAAGGACTGAGCTTGTTCTCTTGAGCACTTTGGACCCACCTGGTTTCTGATCATAGCTGATTCCACCTGAGAGCCAAGCACCTCCTGCCACGGCCCCGCACCGGCTCTCGGAGAGCCGAGGGTGTTCTTCCCTCCGGGAAGGGTCAGAGCAGCACACGCTTACTCAACTCTTGGCTCCCATTGAGCTTCTCTCCTCAGGTAAGAGCAGCTCCTCCCAGCCAGTTCCCAATGTGTTCTTCCCCCGCCTCTTCCCATAGGGCCTAAAGCTGGTTCCAGATGCAGAAAGTCAAGCTGACTGTACAGGTTCTGCCACAGTAACATTAAAGTCATTTTGCTCCTTTATCATCATCTACCAAACAGACGATGCCCCAGTACTGCAGTAGCTGCTTTAGTGAGACCAGCTCCACAACACAGCCTCTCGGAAATTAGTGTACAATAAAGGGAGATAAACCTTAGAAACCCACTTAGATTGGGGAGGTCCATTCCTGGGAAGAGTTACCAGAAATGGCAACATCTGAGTTTCTGTTCAGGGACTTTAACATTGACCCACGTAATTTTATTAACACTATTCATATGTAACAATCATGTATCAGTCAACTGTCACAGTAGAGAAGTGACGATCTGAATTCCTACTAAAAATACTAAGACAGCCCTCAAAGAGGAGGAAAAGATTGCCAAGGAAATATTTCTTCAATCTTTCCAAACTTTTTTCAATTTTTCAATCTTACATGATGGAAGACAGAGACAACTACAGAGCAGCATACCAGTCATTTCTTTCTTCTTTAATACTTTAACTTAGAATAAAAAAAGGAGTAAATTTTACAGTACATTCCCACTTCTCCTCTCCCCAGTGCTTTGTTTTTTCTTTCAGGTCATTCAGAGCCCACCTGCCATTAGGTGGGAAGTTGATTTTCTTATTAGTCCTGCATACAAATTAGTGAACATCAGAAGGACCCTGCTTGATTTTCAAAGTCTGTACCTCACAGTAGAAAAACGAGTAATTCTCGTGAGCCCCTGGGAAAAGTTTTGAAGTCTAAAAGAGATCAGTGAACTCACTGATGCAACATAAATAGAAGGATTAAGACACTCTTAGTGAGAATGTTTTAGGGGAAGATTTATCACATCAATTGTTCATTCCAAAAAAAGTATTTTAATTTTAATGTTTTAATTATGTATTTTAAAAGTCAGTGCTAATGAACCCAGGTGATAAGGGGTGATGTTTCAGCCAAGTTCTGCTCAGATATTGAAGCAGGTCTGAACATTTTGAGAGTGATGTAATAATCTAGAACAGCATCCATCATGTGAAAGGTGATACTTCTAAGTCTTTATGTCTTGCTCAACATTCTTGTACACTGAAAAGCCAGTAAAACCTTGGCCAAGTGTAACTCTTGATCAAGTGTGCAGGAGAATTTCTTCTCCCACAAAAGAGCTGTTCAGTTCTTCTCATATTCACAGTTTTATTTTGAGTGGATAACTCAAATGAGAATAACCTTTAGAATTGAAATACCATCTTCTCAGCCTACAGAATTCCATGTTCTTGTATTCTCATCTCAACCTTGCTACACATGATGAGGGCATTGCTTGTTTCTGTTTTTATTTTGAAGTTTTTAATAAATTTGAAGGCTTTGAAATTCTACATCACCTTTAAGCATAAATAGTGTCTATTTTATAAATATGATTCACTACCATCCACCTGCAGATTCTCGTCAGGCCATGTGGAGGTTCTTGCAAAGGTCACTTGTATTTTCACCAATTATCACATCTTTTCCTGAAAGAGAGAAAACACTTTGTAACCAACTCATTATATCAAGGTATGAGACTCAAAAATGTTTCTTAAAACCAAGATTTCTTCAGTGAATTTTCCCTTCTTTTTGTGCTGTCAATCATTCCTAGAAGGTTGCCACAGATTGCCTTGAGTTCCCACTGGTGCACTGCGCATTTGCCACTCTTGCTGTGTAACTGCTCCTGATTTTAACATCAGACACCTTCCTGTTCTAGTAGCTTTCTAAGAACAAGAAAAGCCACACAAATTTTGGGAAAAGTTGAGGCATAAGTCTTCTGACAGTCAAATACATGCTGGAAAACTACTTCTATGGAAGAGCTTTGGCCATTTCATTGATTGACTGAAATCTTCTCCACTATTAACTTAATCAAGACAGCAGCTTATTTTTTCTTCTCTTCCAATACCCTGTTTGGGTTTTTTCTTTAAAAGGTAGAGAAAAAGGATGCTGGAGAAGAACAGGTAAGTTTGTTTTGGACAGAGGGGGCTTTCCAGACCCCCTGAGACTGTCAAGGCATTTGAACTAATTTTATAATATCAAACTTTCTACAGCTACAGCATGTGAAGGGCCAGTTGTTAACTCCTAACAAGCTCCAACACAGCTGCCAAGCAGTCCCTGCACAGCACTGAGGGGTAACTGCTCCGTACAAACCTGGACTGCCACAATTCTTTAGCAGAGCTGTCAAGTACAGCCCTGGGTCAGCTGAAGCTGTTCCACTGGCCTTACCTGTCACTGGGATGATGTGGATGTCTGTGGAACAGCCCCTCCCAGGACAATGCTGTTTTTGTCTGTGAGAGTTTTCAGAGTGCTGGTGGCTGGAGACTGCAGAATTTTACGTGAAAGTCTCATTCTGCCATCAGTGGGATCACGGCCAAAGTATTTAACCTGGTAAGGAAACAAAGCACTTTCACACTGACTAACTTCAAGAGCTGGAACTAGCATTTTCACTAAAAGATGGGGGATTGGGTTTGAGTTTTTAGCAATTTAATGCTAGAAAAGCAATAAATGGGCATCCTTTAGCCTACATTGCTGTCAAATACTGTGATGCCTATATAGCAAGAGTATAAATAAACCTCATAAACCTAATTTGAATGATTGGGCCTTCAACTAGCACAGGAAGGGAATCCAATATCGAAAAGTATCTTCTTCATAAACACTAAATAAATAATTAGAAAAAAAATCAAATTTTAAAATACAAACAGCATTTTATTAGCATTTTAAAGTTAAAAAAATAATTACCTGAATTTCTTGTCCAACTTCTAATCCCAGGGCACTAGGGTGTTTAATCTGGAACACGGTATTTTTCAGAAATAAAATTATGAGTTTATTATAAAAATCCCTTCATTCAGTGGTTCTTTATGCTAAACTTCAACCCAGTGGCTCAGCACTACTTTAGGAACAACAGGTTTCTGAATATTACATGGGAAAGGATATTGCAGAGCCAAAGAACTTGGTGTAAAAAAAACTCCAGCAGTCACACAGTTCATTCTTTTCAGCTTTAAGTACAGGGCAGGATGAATTAGAACAAAAAGTGCTGCTAATTAACATATTTTAAACTGGAAATGGACTGTGGAACAACAGTAAGTGTGTTACAGCCATGCTAACTGGTTAAAAATAAATCTAATTACCCATTTTATACCTGTTTAAGGACAGCTTACCTTTCTTTGATCCAGCTGTGAGTTATGAAGTAATACTGGGGTCATGTTTGGGTAGAGTTTTACCATCACTCCAGAATCTCTGCAGCAGGGAACAGCACAGCTATTTTAATGTGCATCAAGAAAAGTCCACATTTCACTCTGCATATGGTCCCAAAAGCCAGCACTTATAAACTTCTCATAAACAAAATTTTATTCATCTCTTTTTAAAAATCTTTTATCCACTCATCTAACTATCGCACTTTTATGTCCACTCATTTTTCCTTAACTGTAAGTGGATGAGAATTTCTTATTTCAGGGCAGTATTTCAGTAATAGGTACCACCCAAAATGTAATTTTTACAAGACAAATATTGTGATGAAAAGTGGAAAGTAAATTCATACCAACACTTTCAGATTCAAAGATGAAAAATGCTTCAAGTTTTATAATTTAGAGTCATTCTAAAAATGAAACAAACAGCAAAAAACCCCAGCTTCATCAGGAAACAAAATATTTTCACCAGAAAAAGTATCAGAAATTATGCAGGTGCCAATATCTCCAGAATAAGTTTGGCACTCTTAAAAAAACAATCATTATTTTACATCATAATTAAGTATGAGGAATACAGCTATGTAAAGAAGTTAATTTCAACTCCAAAGCACTTTTTATACCTTATTTCAGTAATTGTGGCTGTATAAATTGCCCCAAATTCCAAATTAACTTCTTGCTGTAGAAGTAAAAAAAAAAAAAGAAACCAGTAAGACCCAAAGTCACAAAGAGCAAACTGAAAAAGTTCAAGGCAAAAGTCTGTCCTTACATCATCTTTGCAGATTTCCCCAATGAATTCCCTGGCTTCGTGCATTGCCCCCGGCGTGGGGGCAAACACAGAATATGTCTCTTCATCCAGCTGACTTACAGTCACACCTGCAAATGGGGATTTAGGAGAGCAGGTAGGGGCACATCACAGAGAAGTCACACTCAGTAAAGACTTGCTCAGAGCAGAATGGTTTTGCACACTCATTAAGACCTCAGACATCTAATAATTATTTAATTTTGTTCAATTTAGGCACTGAACAACTGCATATGGCCACTACCTCCTTGCAAACGCCTTGATAAACCTGTGGGCCATATAAGAACACAAAATTATTTTTATAATCCTTTAAAGGCAGGAAAAAAAATCCTGAATAAATGTTGAGGATTATGCATCAATTTCCCAGAGATTTTTAATAATACTTGCATTAATAGCTGGGGGAAATGAAAGTGTTTTGGGGCCAGAACGGTAAAATTCTTTGCCCTTCTAGAGTTCCGTGGCCAGACCAAACAGGCTTACAACCAAAGGGAAATAGGATTTTTCCTCCTTTTCTCCACCCCAATCCCCTGAGAAGCATTTATCAAGTTCACCACAGCATTAAGGGTTTCAGGTCCAAAGCAGAACATCTACCTGTACTCTACAGATATCAGCATTTTTTCATTTTCAGTTTGCACTGAGCATTGAAACAGCTCAACATGCAGTGTCTGAAACAAAGGGAAACATGTGAGGATAAATTATCACAGGAATCAAGAATGTCTCACCAGTCTGTGCTTGAAGTTTTTTCAAATTGTAAGCCCCAGGACCAACGAATCTTAATCTTTTTGATAATGGAACGTGGATAGTTTCTGAAAAAACATTTAGAAATCCTTTGAAGTGCAAAATATAATAATTTTGAAAGCTATCACACAAAAGGGCACATTCCTTTAGCTTTTAATCTCTTACAGCTACCTGCGGTATTTGCTAAACAGGAATGTAATTACAGGTAAAAAGTGAAATAAATGAAGACGCAGAATACACTCTGATGACTGTAAATTACCTTAAGCCATATTGATTCTCTCATCTATATAAATTTTGATTTTGTGAGAGCTTCACATAACTTCAGTTAAATTCTGTTTTCTGGTGTACACTGGAATAGGAGTGCTGCCCCACATAGCAATAAAAATCCCCCCAAAATAATCAAAAATAACCAAAACCCCTCCACAAATGATTCCATCAGGAAAAAGGCAAAATTATATAACAATCAATCATTTAAAAAAGCTATTTTAAGCAGAAGTTTATTGTTAAAAAGGTAATTAGGAAAGTTATGAATTCACACAATAACATTACCTACAACTGGTCCACTTTCTTTTCTGCTGGGTCTGGGTTTTGCCAGTGTTTGGTTCATAATTTGTAAAATCTCCCTCTTTGCAGCTAGAGGGAATAATAATTTTAAAAATCAGTAATTTTGTATATTATTAAAATAAATATATGAAGGTTTTGTTATACAGTAGAAAAACATTTCTTGTCAAAACCTGTCTCCTGCCTAGCTGGAAAATGTCAAGCTAAAAGTTTCCCAACTCATTAAATCCTTATTAAACCATGTAGCTTCATTTTCTCACGTGCTTCAAGAATATTTTAGCTGCACATGTCAGAATACAGATGGCAGCAAGTTTCACTTGTAAATATAGCTGAATTTATGTGACATGAGAGAAAGTTTGCTGTTATTTTTATAACATTATCCTGTTGAATTTAAACAAAGTCATGTACTGTGTGTTAGTCCAAATCATGTAATGGCTGAAGTTACTTTGAAGTTAGTTTGGAGTTTACTGATTAAGCCAAACCCATTTCATAAAGATAGAAGCTTGGGGTTTTTTTTCCAAAATGAGAATGAAAAATGAATAGTTTATTGTTTAGTTGCATACAACTTAATTCCATTTATCATTTAATATAATAAACTGGGTGTAAATCCAAGAACAGACCTACCTGTAGCTTGCTGAATAGCTTCCACCACTATTTTTATTGGTATTCCTGGCAGCTTTAGATCAACCTAACATGAGAAGAATTAAATGCCATCAACATGTCAGGAAAGCTCTTCTAATACTCTCTCAGAGTTTCACTTGAAGAAAACTTCATGTCACAATACCTGCAGTGCTGTTATCCCTTTATTGGTGCCTGCCAGCTTGAAATCCATATCTCCATAGTAATCTTCAATTCCCTGCCAGCACAGACAGACAAAGCCAATTTGGAGTCATTTTATCTCACTATACCAAAAGTACAGAGGAATTACTTTTGAGACTTCCAAGTTTTCTTCAGCTTTATTTTGCTGCTCAGGATAAATACTGTTCCTTTCTCTCCTTGGAAATTAAAAGCTTTTGTGGATAAGTTTCTGATCCACAGCTGATCTTGTGCTGTCAGTGGCTGCACATTTTGCTACCCGGCCACTTTTTCAAATATTCTCCACCCAATATATCATGTCTTTCAGTAAATTAATCATATTTTTCTCCCATGAGGAAAGACAAAATTGGAAGGAGAAAGTTTGTGAATGCTTAAATAACTAATAACACACAAATAAAAATAAGATACATGACTGGACATTTCATACAAAATTTTCAAAATGAGGGAGGAATTTGGGAGATGAAACAGAAAAGATGCAACTACTTTTTCCAGGACTGATGTCCCAGAATTGACTGGGTAAAAGGTTACAGAAGAAGGCCAAAAGAGGTACTTTTCAGCACTAGCAGCAACAATAGCAATGTGAGGAACACTCACCAGGATGTCTGTCAGCAAGCGATAGTCCTCGATATCCCCTTTTCCCTGACTGCACTTGGTAACGAGGCCTATGGCTACACCTGCCACTGCACTTGACACTGGAACTCCTAGGAGCAGCAAAAAACACCACATTTTTGAAGCCTTTACATTTCCAGATCTTGTAACACATCACCACATGCAGTTTATCCTTGGAAGTGCCTTATTTTGTACCTGCATCCATTAATGCTAAACTTCCACCACATGCAGAAGCCATTGAGGAGGACCCTGGAGTCGGAATACAAGAAAAAAACAGAGATTAAACACTGAAAAATCTGTCTCAATACAAGCTAGAGTTATTTTTAACATCCTATAGCATAAAAATGCCCACAAATACTATTTTATTAAACCAAGAAAGGTCCGTTGTTCATGAACATGTGCATGCTTTTTATTTTAAATATTTCAGGTAATAATTATTAAGAACATTTAAACTGAAATCTACTATTTAGCATGCCTATAAATCAAGTTTGTAAAAATTAAGCTTTTTAAGAATGAATTTAGTCTCTAACACTAGGTTAAAAACAAGAAAATCCTAATACCATTTGATTCTAAGACTTCAGAAGTAACTCGGATTGTGAATGGGAAATCCTGGGGTATAACTGGTTTCAAAGCTCGTTCTGCCAGTGCACCTGTTTAAAAAAAACAAAAAAAACCCAAAACAACGACTAAGTGATCCATAAATAAAAATCAGATAAAATATTGGAACTTTCAGCATGGGATTGGACTTACCATGTCCAAGCTCCCTTCTGTTCATCCCAGTAACTTTGCCAATCTCATTGGTTGCATAAGGTGGAAACTATGAAGTAAAAAAAAGCGCACACAGAAAATTAATCTGCTTTTCTTTTCCATTTTAAAACATACACTTAGCAAAAAACCATATTTTAAGTTTTGGTGCATCTCAAGGTAAAAATACATTAAAAATAAAATAATCAAACCACCACATGACTTCTATCAGTCACTCGGTTTGCAAACCAGGACCAGTTTAGGTAATGTTTAGTAAATGTTTTATTTCCACAGGACAAAAGAGAACAAAGCAGTAGCAAGGTAGCTAAGAGAGAAGACAAGAAATTTCCTTCAAAGAAACTTGCCAGACAACCTAGCAAAATGTTATTTCCGTCACAGAGATAATGGAACAAGATCTGCCTCTTGCCTGCAGGAAATACTTTGGGCAACCTCCAAAGGCTGAGAGAGATACAAGATGTAAAAACATTTATTTACTATTGCTGTGCCACATCAGCTGAACATATTAATACAGTTTACTAAAAATAATAGCACAGGTTAATCCTGCTTTCAGTAAGAACCTGTTCTCAAGGAGCTCACCTAATGTTATGGCATTAAAAAGCCTGTATAAAATGGCAATTTACAAATTATCTACTGCTTTTTAGGAAACCAGCACTCCTCTTCATACAAATTCATACATGAATTAGCATAAATACATTTTAGCAAATCTAGAGCTAATTTATAACCTTGGAAGTTATCAACTGCACCTTTAAAAGCAAGACATGAAGCCCTTCTGTGAATCATGCAGAAAGCTGTAACACAGGAAAAGTCTCACCTCATAATGCAGCATGAAGTTTTTATCTTTAATTCCACTATTAATTAAAAACAAGACCACGTCAAAACAGGAGCAACCAAACATGTTTTACACACAACACGTAATTCAAACTAATATTGTTCTGCTTACAAATGGACCCAGCCAAAACCAACAAATCAATACATTTGCTGATCATCCATAGTTACCAAAATTAGAGAATATGGACAGACTATTCCAGGGTAACAAAGATTTGACTACAGTAAAGCTGAGACATTAAAATGTAAAAGCTCCCACACTGGGATGAAATCACTGAGGTGACATCACTGAAATGTGGCTTTAAAGGGCACGAATTTCACTTTAGCCCTCAGCAATAAAGTGTTCAAGGCACAAGGACCAGCTTGCTACATCCTAAGTTAAATTTTCCACAAGCATTTTAAATATAAAAACCAGACTGGATGTTACTTGTAACACTCTCCAGTTTCAGATGCGTGCTATGGAATTAATGTCACCCTAACATAAACCCATTGCCATGATCTCTGGAAAACAGGCCACTTCAAAAGTCTGATTTTACTTTTTTAGGACTGAAAAATGTGTATCTACGTGGAAGTTCAAGGGAATTTTTTCAAATGTGCCTAAATGCTCACCCTCTTGTTACTACTGCCAAAGCATCAAGATATACATACCTCACTGCTGTGGAGATAACGTCTGATTTTACACTCGATTCTAGAGAGTCAAATGTAACTGTACACAGAACCTAAAATTAAAATGAGCTAAAATAAAAAATAAACCCCTCTTAAACCCTTCCAGCTTTCACAAATGTTACTGTTTATGAAGAATCAAAAAGAACGAGTTCAGCAACAAATGAGATGTCATCAGCTACCACTTTTTCTCTCCATCACACAAACTTACTCATAATCTGTAAAGATCACACATTCTTACAAGCATTCCCATTTAAAAATACTAATTTAATGCTTTTTAAGTAGGAGCCAAGAGCAGTTTGCTCCCTAAGAAACATTTAAGAGACAGGGCCAAATGCTGCCACATCCTGTCTGTGCCTGTTTCCCACACGGACTTGCAGTGGGTGTTATTTTTAGTGGGATAACAGGGGACAACACTGAGGAGTAAATCACTGTTTGCAACTGCCACCCTAAGTCAGTGTAATAAGAAGTCAGATCAATGGCTGACAGCCTTCTAGCAAAAGGAGCTATAAAAGTACAGAATACCACATCTCGAGTATGACCTTAATTCAATCCACCCAACAGCTGACACTTCCGGCAAAGAAGAGAAAAAAAATCCTCTCATTATTGGAATTTTTTGAGTAAAATTTCCCTATTTGGTTCAGGTTGTGTATGAAGTTGCTTTTAAAAGATTCCTCATGAGGTGCACAATTTAGCAGTGTCCCACACACCAATGTACTTACCAACCTACACACCACTTCTGCTTATTACTATTTAAACATGAAGAAAAAGGAAACCGGCATTCAAATGAAAGACCTATATCTTTCAGCTTTTGATAATTCATTGATCATTTCTGATGTTTAAGTGACACTACCTGTGTTTGACCTCTTTGAAATAAGGCTGATCCATGAAGCATTTTGAACATGTTCACTTCACATTTAATGTCTCTGAGGGAAGTCAAATCTCTCCCATCACACCTGAAGTGACAAACAGAAATTAAGACATCAGTTAAACCATAGTCTTCGATTAAAAGCTGACAGAAATAATATCAGTAGGAGTTTGAAACACCCACCTTCTATATTCATTTAGTACAAGATTTCTAAAAATATCCTTTGAAACCACATTGAAAGATTCCATGATTTCGTAAGGCTCAGCCTCCGGAAATTTTTCTGGGTATAGAAAAGAAATTGTGTCTGAAGTTGGGAAATTAATTTTATAGAACTTTTACTAAAATAGCTTCCAACAAAGAGCATACTATAACTCCAAGCAGTGGAGTCATGCTCCATTCTCTAAATATTAAGAAAAAAAATACCTTTCAGCTGTTCTTCTGTTTCAAGCCTTATTTTGTTGATTGCCTCATCTCTTGAAATCTAGAACACAAGATTTGCAACCAATTAACTCTACAGGACAGAACAACAACAGAGGTTTGGGACTGTGTTTGGTTTAAAGATCTGCAAAAGTTTAAGGAATAAGAAACAGAACTGTCACACAAATTCAAAAATCAATAATGAGGTTGGAAGGGACCTCAAGGGTTGTGTGGTTCAACCTTTCTTGGCAAAATCACAGTCTAGACAAGATGGCCCAGCACCCTTCCCATCTGAATCCTAAAAATGTCCCACACTGGGCAATCCACCACTTCCCTGGGGAGATTATCCTAGTGACTGATAATTTTTTTTAAACATGGAGAATATTGCTCTTGTGCCCAACCAGAACCTTTCAGGAGTACCCTGTACCCATTTCCCCTCATCTTTTCCATGTGACTCCTTGGGAAAACGGAGTCTCCACCTCCACACAACACAAGCAAATATTCTAGTAGGTAAGAACTTAGAGAACAATTTATTATTACTATTACAAACAGATGCAAGGAAGGAGACAAGCCTAAATCACAGTATCACTGAGGTTGGAAAAGACTCCTGAGATCATCAAGTCCAACATATGATCACCACCTTGTCAACCAGACCATGGCACATGCAGTCTTTCCTTAGAACACTTCCAGGGGCAGAGCTTAAAGAGCTAAAAACTTAAACTCAATCCTACTACAGTTTCATTATTACATTAATTCAAAAAATAATTATATCACGATTGATTACTTACTTTATCATGGCTTGAATCTGTGAACACTGCATAGATCTTGTTAGAAGCAAGTCTTTAGGGAGAAAAGGAAGAATTTTTGAAAATACAGCTTAAAAACCACTTCTATAATTAGGGTTTTTTTTTTTTCAAGGAGTAAATATTTGAAAAGTATTTAGTGAAATACCAGTCTGGTGAAAGCACCAGACTCATAAACATTCCTACATCTGCATTATTTGTTCTGAACTTACTTCTTTGCAAGTTCCACGATCTCTTCAGGAGCAATAAATAACTTCTGGACGGTTCTCTTGACCACGCCCCACTCCTTCACCAGCTGCTGAATGCCCTGGATGATCTGCTGGGTCTGCTTCACCCCGACTTTGATGGCATGGCAGAAGTCTTGCTGCAAGATGTTCTCAGCAGTTGCTTCCAACATAACTGGCAATGGAAAGATAAAAATTCAGTGAATTCCTGTTTTATTGTTCAGTAGCAATCTAACTCAACTGAGAAAGTACAGATGAGTATTAAACTGCATAAATATGAGGGAATCTACTTTACTTAACCAAAAGTTACTTATCATTGTTGTTTGCTCCTACTATTGTATAAAAATCCACATTTCAAAGATAAGGAAAACATCTGCAAAGATTTCCAAGCCCTCAACAGACAACAATTAACCTACTTACCAACTTGACTTTGCGGAGCTCCAGCAACAACTAAATTTAGAGCACTAGAGGCCATCTCTTTCCGAGTTGGATTGATAACAGTCTCTCCATCCACCAGCCCTACCCTCACTGCACCTGCAAATAAACCCCAGAAAGTAATTTATTATTATAATAAGGAGGTTCTTTAAGGCATCACTTTACTTTGAAAGTTACACAGCTAATAACAATAATTAAAGCTACAAACTAATTTCAAAATATCAGCATGCTGACTGGATATTAAGAACAAATCTAGAAGACAAAATTACCTATTCTGTTTTTGAGTACTATTACTGGGTAGGGCAAATAATGCCAAGTAGTATTACACACAATGCTGTGACTGTACTGGAAGTCTTTTGTCATTTCAGCATGTTTGCTAGAAAAAAAAAGGCAGCTGAATAGAAGATACTTGTTCAATATTTGTTCTTGAGTAGATCTTTTCTCTTTCCAAAAAATACTCACAATGAAATAAATCTCTTTTTGAGTTCCTTGAGGAAAAGTATGATGAACCAGCTATTTTCCAAACAATGCTCTTCAATAAATATGGTTCTCTCAAGAGCAAATTAATTTATTGGTCTCTATAGTACACTATTTCTGTATTGTATTTCCTCTCAGAAGTGCATTTAGTCTAGAAAAAATAATCCCCTTAAGTGCAATAATCCTATCCATTGTAAAATTATTTCCAATTCTTGAAATTTAATGTTTAGATTCAGCTTCTACTTAAAAAAGCAAAGTACCACCTGTGGTCTAAGTCCTCCGTTACATTAAAATCAGCCCTAATTTCAAAATGTTTGCTTACCAATAGGACCATTCCAGGGGATATCAGACAAGGCAAGTGCTGCAGAAGCTGAAAGGAAGACAAAAATCTGGATTAGAAAAAAACTGACCGAATTAATCCCCCCAAAGCACCAACTTCTCACAGCCCTCTTACCTCCATTAATTGCCAGAATATCAGGATCATTGACACCATCTACTGCTAAAAGATTACAAAGGATCTGGCATAAGATAAAAGACAATGAATAATTTTGACCTATACATTTTTATTAACTGTTAATACAAAGCTAAGGACACTAAAAAAACCCACATTCCACGTATCTACACAAGCCTATGTTTCACATGGAAATTTTTTCAGGTATTCAAGACAGAAAGCTGACAATCAAGCCCTATTAATGGATAATATTTATCACACAATATATAAAATATTTACTATTAGCATCTTTCCTCTGTTGTACAGAGGAGATTTAAATTATGTTTTTGTATCTTGACAACAAAATTTGGAAAGCAGGATGTAATAATGAATAGTTTAAGACAAGGAGATGACAGACTAAAGAGCAACAATACACTTGTTTGTGAAGTGCAAACCCCTCCTTGATGTGAACAAAAATAGTTTTTCTTAAAACAGGGCCTGTATCATGAAATTTTCCTTGGCCATATCCAAGTTGTCAGTTTTGAAGGTAGCATGACCTACCTGTGTATCATAAAAGTAGCCTGCTGGGAAGAGTGGTCTGATTGACCGATCTGCAAAGGAAATCATGAAACTCTAAGAAGTTGGGTTTCAGTAGTTAATATTCAGTTTGTCCTGCAATCACCCCACAAGAAACTGAAAAATGGGGTTTTTAAACAAACAAATAAAAACAAACAAACCCACAAAAAACCCCCAAAACAAACAAAAAAAAACCAAAAAAAAGAAAGAGAGAGAAAAAGTAGAGTAGCCAGAAATGCATTTGCTATGACATACATAACCTTAAAATTTCAATCATATTGATAAATAAATTACATGTTTGTTTTCTGACAGCAGTTATAAAGGGCTGCATTTTCAAACACTCACAAGAAAATTACATTTTTGAAGTACATTGTAAATAAAATGTTTCAGCCTACCTATTACTCTGCTTGTAAGAATTTCTTTATCAGTGGAACCAAGCTCTCTTCTTAGATAGTTTGTAGGAATTCTTCCCGCTGCAGCAGCTTTCTGCCGGTAGTCAACCTTCCAAAGAAAATTCAAGAAAAATTCAAGAAAATTCAAGGATTATTAATGACAACTGATTATTTACTGCAGAGCCACAGAAACCCTCACAAGGGACCCTTGGGATCATCCAGTTCCAACCCCAACTATCTACTTCCCACCCTTAACAATTACAGCCCTTTGAGCGTCACAATCCAACCAGTTTTCCACACAACCAAACCCCAACAATCTGAGCTTCGATGGTGTGGGCAAAGTTCACAAGGGCTTTGAAGAAAGCCTAACTAAAGCCAATGCAGGCACCCAGGGCTCATCCTCACCCACACAGGGATCCTGGATTTTATCATCAACTGCAATTCTGAAGTCCAGGTTCTGTCATCTACTGTTTGCATTCCCCACTCTTCCCAGCATCCTGAACTCCACTATTTAAGGACTATGACTGCTAAGTCGACCACTGATTAGCACAAAACTAATTCTGTCATTAGTACTTACCACTAATGGCATAAACTGAGATGGAGAGGGCTTGGTTTTGCTGACAGCTGTGACCATCACTGCTGTATCACCTAGCTAGATTAAGAAAAATAGGTAAAAACTGAAGTTACTTGAAAAGAAAGTAACTTCCAATGTTCTAAACTTATTCACAAACCAGTAGTTCTTAAGAATTATACTCTGCAGAAAACCATCACATAAATCCGCAGTTTACACCACTGTTTTTGCTTTTCAAACGTATTCTTTTCCTATAAAATACAGCTGTCCCTTCATTAGGGATGAAACTGCTACCTGAGGCTCTATATCCCACAGGCTCTGATGCTCAAACAATGAGTTTTACAATACAGGAATTTTGAAGCTGCACAAATTTTGACTATTTTTTGGTTTTACCTGAACAACAGCAGATCCGTCAGCAAACTTTGCAAGTTTTCCAGAAGACAGCTCCATCTTTCTAAAGGAAAGAAACAACCTGTTACATGAGTTCATAATGAATTCATGTACATTTTCCAGCAATTTCTACATTCATCTGTAGTCTCAACTGCACAGAATAAAGGCTATGCTTCACAAGAAATATTAAAAAAATCCTCCTTAGATATAAAAATTGAAGCTCTTTGAGAAAAAGTGACCAAATCCACTTAAATTTCAAGTGCTTTAGCCTCAAGTGTCCTGCTTCCTTTACCTTGAAGCAAAGCCTCATAGCACATCAGCTACCCCAGGAGTCATAAAGGTGAATCATCACCTGTTCCAGCTGGGGTTTAGCCAATGGAAAACACTCTCACAGGCTGAGGGGAGCTGCTTGCACACTTCCCACCACAGCTGCAGAATATTCCCTCCTTCTTGGCAGAGAATGGAGAACAACAAGATAACGAGGACACACTCGAGGGGGAGATATGGATTATTTATTCCAGGGTTGTGCTAGGTGCTCGGTGCTATTGCACAAGCCCAGCACACCCCCCTGACTTTCCATGCCATTACTCATACACAGAAATCCAGAGCTGGTCCCCTCCCAAGTACAGCCCCTCTAGTATGATTACTTAGTAATTTCTATACAAGTTATGCCAGGTAGCTTGTTAACCTGCTCAAGGGAACACCTGGGCAAGGCCCTTATGACCTATAGGTGTGATTTTTACTGTTATAATGAACACAGTTCAGCTATAGTATCATAGAATGGTTTGGGTGGGAAGGGATCCTGAAGATCACTGAGTACCACCCCTCCACTATCCCAGCTTGTTCCAAGCCCCATCCAATCTGGCTTTAAGAACATCCAGGGATGGGGCAACCACAGCTTCTCTGGGCAACTTGTGCCAGGACCTCACAGGGAAGATTTTTTCCCCTAATATCCATCTAAACTTAATGTCTTTCAATGTTAACCTATTCTCCCTTGTTCTGTCACTCCGCACCCTCATAAAGAGTCTCTCCATCTTTTTAGGCAGCTCCTTTCAGGTACTGGAAGGCCTCAATTAGGTCACCCCAAAGCTTTTCTTCTCCGGGTTGAACAATCTCAATTCTCTCAGCCTTTCCCCACCGGAGACGTCTCCATCGCTCTGATCAACTCGGTGGCCTCGAATATTTTGCAAAGTTGGCAATGTACACATAGACATCCATCAACACCTTGATCTACTACATCCTTAGGGCGCCTTAGTTCCCGGATGCCCCTGCCTCAACGATGACAAGGCTGATTACACTGCTCCGGTGTCCCTTCTTGCTGATGAGGCTTGGCAGCGCACCAAAATCCGGTATCAAAGGATGTCCCGATAACCCCGACACATTCCCCATTTTGCACCAGTTTTTCCTCACGTTTGCCTTACTCTCCAGCCGGGACAGCTCTGCCCTGCCGCCCCCACCCCAGAGCCCCTCACCTGCCGCCCACCTCCACCGTCACGGCCCGCCCGGGCCCGGGCTTGGGCCCCGCCGCGGCGCCGCGGGCGGGCACCCAGGGCAGGGCAGGGCGGCCCGGGGGCAGGATCCGCCACCACCACGCCCCAGCCCCCCCGC